>OX438776.1:8659094-9259094 GCA_949316455.1 Acleris holmiana | reverse complement strand
CGTGACGCAATAATCAAATTACAAACATCCTGTTTATCCTTATTAGACTCTCTTCTAATACTTGACCAGGTGAGAAGTATTCTAAATTGGTGTGGATCTCAGACAGTGCAAATAAAACTTGAAAAAGTACTATATAGAATTCCGGACTACGACATCATACGCAAATATGCTGATTTTATAGAAAAAAGTGATTACAGCCAAAACACCGTTATCGAGTACTACAAATATGCTCCTGTTACTTCAACTGAGGTAGAACGCTCGTTTTCATCTTATAAATTCCTAGATCTACAATAAAAAAAGGAGTAATTTGAAAGGTGAAAATGTTGAAAAAATAATGACTATTTTCTTTTACTACAGGGAAGATGAAGAAAACATATTTAGTACAGATTTAGATTTCGACTTTGTTATTTTGAATGAAGATTAGTTACCTACTCTTAGCAATATTTGTTTTTAATTTTTAATGATAAGTTTCATATAGAAAATTTTAAAAAAAGTATTTAATGTTTTATTCTTTACTATTATACTAAAGTACAGTGGCGATTCCGGTAACCTTCGGGGAGGGAAGATGGCCGATTGAAAAATGCTCTGCTTTTACTATTGATTTATTCTGTTTACTGATTTACTCTATTCACTTGACATTGGCGAAATCACTGTGTGGACCGCCATTAATTAAAAAAGAAGAAAGTACTGTGGCGGTCAGCTAATTAGGGACACCGTTAATTTGTTTGTTTGTATGTATATCCAAAAGCCTGATTTCATTACTTTAACTTTGTTTCGTTAAGTGACAAATATTTATCGATAAGTCGATAAAACAGTTAGGTCAATCCCTCTGACAGTTTGATTTTTGCTATGAAGAATTCCGCTCTTTGGTGATCACTTACGACGATGACAGTACTTCTACAATTTCCATAAAATATACCGGAATCTATATGGTGCTCAAAGTGTCTGAACGCGACTGACCGCCGCACTCGGAGACATTTTTAGAGACGATAAACTGGTTCCATTTTCAAACTTGTGTATTAAAAACCATTACTTAATCGTCATTAACCTTTTTAACGCCATTGACGGGTATATCCGCACCACTGGTTCACCGTCAACGACGGATATTTCCGTCATGGTTGACAGCGCAAAATAGACCTAGGTATCTATGAGATAAGGTTGACATTCGGTCTGGTTTTAAGCTGTCATTGGCGTGTGAGTGACGTCTTTTATATTTGATTCAAGTTCCAATTTCACCACACGATGTTAACCACTTAACAGACGATTAGAGCGTTAACAGTAAAGTTGTCGAAATGTATAAATAAACTAACAGTCGATTAACATTGATAAAATTTAACATCGTATGGTGAAATTGGTACTTAGCGTTGATAAGGTTAACTGACTGAGTGGGACGGTAAGTAGGTATCGTTAGTGTGTTGAGATTTTTTGGACTTCTTGTACATTTCAATGTATTTTGTAGGGAATTTACTGTATTATGCTGGTCGTTGTCTTCCTAAATAATAGTTTGTGATCATATTTCTCTACCCCCATATGGTTGCCGGGTTAGAATAGTAACACTCCATGTCTTCCCGTGGATGTCGTAAAAGGCGACTAAGGGAATAAGGGCTTGAAGTACTGTTAGGCGATGGGCTTGCAACCTGTCAATAATAGTACACTGGAAAACATCTCAGCCTGATTGTGCTAAATGTGGTTATAGATTTACCAACAAATCTTTGTAGTTCTTGGTACTTCTGTAGCTCTGCCTACCCCACTCTGGGAATGAAGGTGTGATGTTATGTATGTATGTATGCATATTTAACCCTTTGAACGCCGAGAATCCATAAAGTGGTCGTGTACTGTCGTGCCTACCACGCCATCAACGCTTATAGTGGTCACAGATACAGTGCAAAATAGACCCGAGTACCTGTGACGTAACGTTGAAATTAACTGTGGTTTTCATCTTTCATTGGCGTTTGAGGACGGCTTTTGTATTATAAGTCAATGGCGTTCAAAGGGTCTGTCTATGTATGTAAAGTCTCGTTTCCATCAATTAATAATAAATTTAGACAGCTGGAAAACCCACCTGTACCCTGTTTTCTCGAATAAGTACAGAGTTTAGGATAAGGAGGGAAATACCAGTCAAAGGTGGGGGGTAACTGAAACTGATCCTTACTAACAAACTGCCCTTTAATGTCTGTATTTACATTATATTGTGATACATATTATTAATATGTATGTCTGTCTATGTGATACGTAGAAATGTACCAAGGCAAACTTGTATCCTGTCACTGTCATTTGGCGCATTTAACTAATCATAGAAAGGCTTTAATAATGCTAAAAAGTCTTTCAGCTCACTTCTCGGCGGTAGTTTAGTTTATTTGTAAAAAAACATTTCACAGCAAATTCCAAATTGTAAATATGGCTATATTTATTGTTAGTGTAAGTGTGAATTGTTACCCATTAGCCGGTAACCCTAAATTAATATGTTTGGGTACAAGATAAGTTATTTTTTGTAAACATTGTACTCGCATTGGCTGTTTTAGCGTGTAACTATTTTAAATAAATTAATAAATGATCAGTTTTCTATAGAAAATAAAATGTTTTTTTTTTACAGAATATCACGTACACAATAAACCTGACTATACCTGACTTTAAATAAACCTTGTGCCGACAGTATAGGGTCTACGTGGTCCACCACATATCACTGTAGACTGTAGTGTATCGGAATGACCGGAAGATTAATCGGCCCGCCTCACCTGCGCGGGTGTCCTCAACCATCATCATCCGTTTCCAATCCACGGGGGCGCGCCCCCCTACTAAATTTTACGTACGTTAACGAAACCGTGCAACTTCAATTTGAGTGGTGGGGCGCTTCGTTGTGAATTGCAGGCACTATTTTTCAGACTAATATCAATAAAATAAAGATTACTTTTACCAGTTCTATAAATATTGAATATTTCGCGATATCGCCATAAACTAACTGGAAACGAATTATTTTAAAAAATCTTCGAGAAAATCTTCGTATGCCTAGTGCCGTATCCGGCCCAGCACAGTAGAGTGCCTAGTACCGTATCCGTCCACAAGGGATTTAATCTTGTTATTTTAAATTGGACTATACCTCCTTTAAGATAGGGTTCTAATTTGCTTGTGGTAAAATCTAAAAATCAATCTTCCATAGATTAGATTTAGTAGTTCGAAAAGTGGAACCAATTGAGAGCTAGGATTTTTTAAACTCTGTCACGTGACACCGATGACGTCATAGCCCGGCATACGACGGGTACAAGCGTGGGAGCCCCTCCGGCATACGAAAGGTTAAAGCGACGGTAAAGTTGAGATTGCTTCGAATTTCGATTTTCAAAGTAGGGTCCTAGTTTCTAGCAGATCCGCCGTTAGTTTGACAGCCTATCTCGTACACATTATCATTCTACATAATGATTACGAGTCAGTTTTGAATATTTGAAGGAATGTCATTCTGATTCGAGTGCCTTGACCAGCTCTAAAGAAGACTTCCTTAGTGGCCTTCTATTCCACTGGATAAAACCATATTGCTTTTGACATATTGTATTATGTTTAACCCGGCCGCCATTACTGTCAAGTAAATAGAGCTATCGTACCGTAGACAATACGATAACATGTTAATGGCAATGTGGTTGTACCCAGTAGAATAGAGGGCCGGGATCTGCGAGTTTTTCGGGTCTAATACTGATAGTGAACTGGACTTCATAGCGGCGCACCCTCTCTTCTAGCTCTAGTGGTTAATTTATTTCTACAAACAGGAACCTAGCAACCCGATTTGCTACCCGGGTACTCAAATTTTTACGGCAATGTGTAGCCGGCAAGCCGGGTCTTGTCCTAACATACGAACTATTCGAAGTAAGACAGAAAGAGTGGCCGGCCACACATAACTGTGAAAAATTATCGCTGGTAATGGATTCTAAGTTGGAGAATTACTAATTTATTTATCACAAACACCCTATTATCTATGTTCGGGCGTTAAAAGCGCATTCAGCTTCTTCAACTTAAATTAGCTGTCTCACAACATTTTCTAGCTCATTCCTACTATAGATATAACATATTAGTTATAGATATAGATTTGGCATCGAGCATAGATAAAGGAAATAATGGATATGATACGTTGACATATACAAATAATCAGTTATGTAAATACTATGCATTCCGATATCGAACACTCAAAAATAATGTTATCTCTTTTTAACTTAGTTCTATGTTCCTAAGTAAAAAGAGATGACAGTACGTCAGCCAGTGCAATAATGGCAACATTTATAATTTGACGTTCATACAAATACCTAACGTGCCTAGTCCAATGCTAAAGAAAGAGAATGGATCTGACATACCTACAGAATAAACGTGCCTACTTAAACTACCATAGCAAACATAAAATGGCGGACTGTCACATGTTTAAGTGCTGCCCCGATTCGATAGTAATAATAAAGTTATCGATAAACAAACCATATGGGTGGGAGGTTCTTAACTCGTCTGTTCTGTACGTTCAGTACTTCGCATGTCCTGTATAAAGATGCAGTAGCAGTGGGCAAAGAGAATATAATCACTACGTTTTAGGATATTTTCGTTTTTTCACTACGTTTTAGGCAGTGGGATACCTGAAGGGCTTGCAAAACGTCGTCTTGAGCACATCCAGCACGGTGGGCCCTTTCCACCGTACAAGGAAAGGAAAGGTCGGAAATGGTCCCATAGATAAGTTGGAGTGATCTGATGATGGAATCCATGAGTTAACGACGGAACTCCTCAAAAATTGCGGACATATTTTGCTATTTTCAGCATTTGCATACCAAACGCTTTAGGCTAGGTTCACATGAACACGTGGTTGACACAAGATTCTAACAAAGTATTGCTATCGTATACATGACCGCGCGTGCCGCCATGCATCGCAGGCAAGATCTTGACACGAGCCGCCTGTCATATCAACTCTTCGACCGCGCGTTGAAGCGCGTTCGTGTCAATCTAGCTTCTTTATTTCGTAAAGAGGAACCGATGATATGTACACAATTTGACCGGCTTACATTTGGCACACCTTGTTGCTTATAGTTTGAAGTGTGCCTATAATCTGACTATGAAAAAATGCCCGGTGATAGAGACTAAACATGGAAACCATTTCTATTTCCTTTTACAGGAATCGCAATAAGGCTATCTTTCTCTGTCAAAGCGTGTCAGCCCTTGTTCTATTACCAATGACTAAGGAAAAGTAACCTGTCATTAAGGTGTGATTTGGATGCCTGGTACGGAATCATATAATATTCCTTTATTTTTTTGCCTTGTCCAATTGTAATAAGGTGCAAAATTCCATTATAATAAGTTACATACAAAAATGTAAATATATCTTTGACGTCGCTTATATAATAACACTGGAGATTGCACGGTGAACAACGCTTTGAAGCAAAGAAAAGTGACCTTGAATCATTGTTGTCCCTTTCTTTAGGGGTGAACAGAAAGGGACAAACAAATAAGCGACATTTTGTGTCCCTATCTATATGATGAAAAGAAAGGGACAGAAAACATCTACGTCATTCAAAGTCCGTTTTCTTGGCTTCAAGGCATTGTTCGCTGTGCAATCACCAGTGTCTAATAATAAGGTTTTTGACGTCGAGACGACTGTTTATTATATATTATTCTTTTGATTGATTACATTATTATTTTGTGGATATAATCAATCAAAAGATTGATTGATTATATTATTATTCTAACATTCTGTGGATCAGCGCTGTCGTGTGCATCGCGCTTTGATCGCGCTACAAACACGCAGTCGCAGATCCAGTCCGTGCGCTTTTATCGGTCGAACACACCCTTTGTTTATGCTGTCATTTAGAGATGGGCAAAATGTATCACTTAAAAGAAAAGATTGAAATGTATCTTTCGATCATTGGGATATGTATCACTCTTTTGTATCTTTATATCCCTATGTATCAGTACTTCAGTAGCTCACGCTCGACCGCACGAGCCGCAGCTATTGCCTGCACCGCTCACTCTCTCAGCGTGGCTCGCTTAGCTCAACTCAATCCAATAAATCAGAACCAGTATAAAACTTAAATGTTCACATACTGCTGAACGACTTTAAGCCCTACACACCAGTAATAGAGTTATCAATTTACCTTTTTGTGCCGACGTATGTCAATTTATAATGGTCATACGGCATAGCAACCCATCCAGTTCACCCACTCTCTCCATCCGACCTCTCAGTCTTGCAAAAGTGCAACACAACATACCAAATAGTGAGGTGCGAAAAAGACGTCAGTTCGCGTAACCTTGGCGTGGCCGGCCGTAGCGGCCGAGCCGAGCGAAGCGACACAGATAGAAAGAAAATTACGCCGTGAGTGAATGAGTTATAAAGATACACTGATACATTCGGATGTGAAAAGATACAAGGAGTGATTGATGAGAACGGATTGATACATATCTTTTTTATCTATCTCTCCTGAGTTACCCATCTCTACTGTCATTTTGGATTACAAAACGTCAAACTAAATTTCCTGCTATTGCGAATGTTATTTTCAGTGTTTTTATAATTGGCATACAAAATGAAGAATTTTCCCGTGTTCGTGTTTCCCGTTTCTCTAGAATTCTATTTAAATGCTCGCCATACACACAAACAATTACTGACTGTTTATAATCCTTGCGACTTCTCAGTAAATTTTAAAGGTATGTGTTTTCAGTCAACGTGGTATTTTTGTTATTAGATGATGTTTATAATGACCGTATTATTTCAGTGCTATGTACGTCACCGAACAAGTTCACAGTGATCGACCCCGAGGGAGTGATCGCTCCTCAAAGTTGCATTGATATTGTGGTGAGATACACCCAACCATCTGTTATGCATTGTAACACGACGGAGAAGTTTAGAATAACAATGTACGACAGAAATACCCAGCAGGTAATATTACTTGTTAAGTATTATAGAAAGCTATGCATGGTATTTCTTATTTAAAAAGTTCTTTTTTTGTTTCGAAAATCTTTGGAATCATGGAATCAACACCTTGTTTAGTAAATTATACCTATCAACATATTATTATGTGTCGACAATTAGTGTGTAGGTATCAGGTTTTTGAAAATTATCTTTAGCCTCTGCTAGAGTTGATGAAACTGCACTATGGAGACTGCTTACTCCTACTTTCAGGCTTCATGAACACCAATTAACTTAAAAGAATATCCATATCCTCACAACTATTATAATTGTGTAAGTAACTCACAGCTTTGAGGAAATCGTATAGAGAGAGCTTGAACCCTGGAGAAGGATAAATAAAGATGCTGAGGGTATCAAGATAAACAAGTTATACACGGACAAAGCCCAAGCAAAAGATTGTTTTCCATAAAACAATTGAATTGGGTTAAAAAATAACAGAAAAGTAAAGAACTTTAAAATATATCTCTTGATTTCCAGGCACTAGGTAAAAGGGATATCCCAACCAAATTAATAGAAGGTGAACCGCTAAACCCTCATCAGGAAAGCATTGGTGACAGTTTTCATCCACTATCATCAAGGTTGACACCGCTAAAGCAAACAGAAGAACAGACACAGGTCAAATGCAGCCATCCAACACATCACAGGTAAGTCACAGCTTTTCTTAGGTAATTGACTACATTGCTATTTTTATTATGCGTAGGAAACTCAATTATAATAGTATTTATTGTTATAAAAAATTACACTAGGTATAGTAATAATGTTCAAATGTAGTGCATAATCATTAGACCCCATTAACAAGCGGGGAGTTTTGTGGCTACCTAACATTAGTGATCTGCAATACAAACTTTCCTAGCTATGAATAAGAACTAAAAACTCAATTTAAAAAAGAATTGCCATTGCACATCACTAATGTTAGGTAGCCACCAAACTGCCCGCTTGATAATAGGGTATAGTAATCATGTGGCTTCATATCTGGATGGAAAAGTTTGTACTTATTTATGTTGCTTTCTCAGTCAGCTTTAAGAACCAAATGATAAGCTGATTGAGAAAGCAATTAATATGAACTTTTCCAACCAAAATCATGTTAGTGAGGCTGCCAATGAAGCTAGCAGTCCTGGGTTTGATTCCCAGTATGGGCAAATATTTGTGTGATGAGAGCGAGTATTTCTTTCTGAGTCATTGATGTTTTCTATGTATTTAAGTATTTATTTCTCTATATAAGTATTAATTCATTATCTAGTTTCCTTAGTACAAGCCTAGAGCTTTGTTTGGGATTAGATCAATTTGTGTAAGGTTGCCCCTGATTTATTCACTACAACTGCATGTGTTTTTAAAAAATTCAAAGGTTAGAAATGAACACGATGTCAGGAAAGAAATGAACATGATGTCAGCTGAGCATATTTTCATTAACAGGATTGTTTTTTGTTATCTGCATAAATTTACTCAAATTAATCTTCAACAAAAACAATAATTAAGAAATGTAACTGTCAACTGTCTGTGTGTTTTGCTGTGCAAGTAGTTACCAAATGGGCGAGGATCAACAAGTTGGCCCATAGTTAAGCGTATTTAACCACACAAATAACGAAGGCGGAAATAGTTCCGTTGTGGGAGAAAAACTATCCTCACAAATGTTGGCTAATTTTCGTCGCACAAGGGAAAAGTTTCTTAGAAATTTTAATTGTTTGAGTTAGCGTGCCCAACTCTTTGGTCCTTACCCAAATATGAATAAAAAAATAAAAATAAAAGATTATAAAAAGTTTAAAAAAAATCTGACTGTTAATAACCCAATGTCTAAAGTAATTAAGATCAATGTTAAAAAAAATGTATTTAATTATTTAAGGATCGCCAACAGGTATTGCAGTTACCACTAGTGTATAAATTAAATAAATAAAACTTCACAACACATGACAAGGCACTGAAAAAACTTAATTTTAAAATAAGAGCAATCAATGTAAAATGCGTTCTTAATTTATTTTTCAGAGAGCATCAACCAGTAAACGTAGTAGCAGTAGCAGTGAGTATATGTTGCATTGCTGCATTGCTGCTGCCCACACTACCTGAGACCGTAGTCCAGTCACAGTGGCCCGAGTGGCTTCATATCGGATCTAACCTCAAACTTGTGTTCTCCTTTGTTCTAGGACTGGTCAGTATGTTGGTGTTACGGCCATAAAGCAATTTAGACATATACAAATTCCAGTGGCTTTAATATTTGTGTAATATTTTGAGTTCAGGGTTCTGTATTAAACACTAGAAATCAAACTGTTTTAAGATGACCGTTATATCTGTTGGATACGGTGTTCATCTGTCTGTTCAACCTTTTTTCTCTTAAACAACTGGCTCATTGCTCTCTAAATCTTTTTACTTGTATGTATACAGAAAAAAGAAAGAGGTTGCATAATGCTAGTGAAATGAGTTAAGAAAATTCATCTCCTCTTGTGTACAGAACCCTAGGTACGCGAGTCCAACTCGCATTTGACCGAATTTTTTATTCAATCAAGACTTGAACTTTTGACAATGGAATGTAGTAATATTTTTGTGGAGGAAAGTTAATTATTTAAGGGATTTTACTATTCACAATACCAATAAATAGTATAGCTGGTGTTGGAGCGTGTGCAGCTTATTAATAAATTTATGTTTGTGATGTATTTTAAGGTGTAAAAGCGTAATTGGGTCGTTCATTTTTCCTTGTTGTTGACCAGTAAGCCAGGTGACAAGCGATAGAGTTTATAAAAAATTCGTTATAATATAACTAACCAAGCATGCTTAAAAGAAAAACTATAAACTAACTATACAATGGGCCACATAAATTCATAATTATACCTAAAATCAGAGAGAGACCCAAGAGACGTCACTATGGCAACGAGCTACAACAAAAAGTTGATTGACTCAATTAACGTAATTGTGGTATACTTATTATATATCTGTATATCATACATGTTGTATGTGTTTCTTTTTAAGTTAAGGTGTCTACTTATGGAATAGGGTGCTAAATGTTATATAATTGGTGCAATATATATTTGTAAATTTTAAATGTTTGGAAACACTACATCTTGTTTTACCATATATATTTTGACACTTCAACAGTCCAGTGTAACATTATTATCCCTTTATTTCGTCATGTTGAGCCTGCTCAACATATTTTTGGATAACTTTCATATTTTTTTATAACTATATTTTTGTACTCTCATCAAAATCAAAAGGTTTGAATTCACAACTTTTTAATTTTGTGAAATAAAGGGTTACAATATGACCGATTTCAAAAATAATGTTCACACCTTAATAGGTATAAAAGTAGATATTTATAAACTCCATTGTATAAAATCGGCCCCATACGTTTATAAGTTGTATAGTGCAGTCGACGTCAATAAATATAATAAATAAATAAACGTTCATTTTCACACAAACATGAAGTACAGTAAAAACCAGAGTAAGTAATAATATTATTCGGCTTTCTATCGCTGTCACTCTCTCGCTGGCATCTTTCAGTATATTTGTTATACCTACCAGTGTGAAAGTGATAGACAACCGTGCTATTCATACTGCTCTAGTTTTACAGTACGATACTAATCTGCATTAGCCAAGGGCAACTGTCCCAGAACTCGTAGTTTGATAACGCCCAGATCCGTTTTGGATTTTGTAGTGTACCTAGTGTATGTAGAAGATACAAATTTATTCGATTTCTTATTTTGACTTAAACTCAAAACCAACTCTGCTTACCCCTAGCTGAGCCCTAGTCGTGCGACTCGTGCGGCAGAAATAGACCCATGTCAATGCCCCAAGCGATATATATAAAAATTACCTAAGTACGTCTAATTTTTACGACACTGCTAAACCAAAGCCAGGTATAATTGGTATAGACGAAACTTTTAAATAACTAGAATAATTATTACAAAGGCAAGTAAGTTATCAAAATCAGAATATAAAATTTGCGAAAAATACTGTTAACTGGGTAAGGACCAAATAGTTGAACCATAGTTAAGCGTAGTTAACCATACAAACAACAAAAGTGAAAAAAGTTCCGCTGTGACACGAAAATGATCCCTACAAATGTATGGCTAATTTTTATGTCACAACGGAAAAGTTTCATACAAAATTTAATTGGGTTAGCGTGGTCAACTTTTTGGCCCTTACCCGGAAAACAAACAAATATTTTAATACAAAACCGGAACAATTGTACCGTCACCATTTAAAGTAGAGAATATATTTGTTAGATAAATGTCTACCTGGTCCCTAAATTAGTTATTTATCTGTGTAATAAAATAACGCAATATTTTCAAGAAAACTTAGTTTTTCTTTCAACTTAAATGCCCCACAAACTTGAGAATATACATGACAAAAATTTGGTAATTGTAATTGACCGTTCGATCAATGATGACGCCATCCCACCACTTCATTTTATTTTGCCTAATGCGATGCCAGCTGACAAACTTAGTGAAATTTTGCATTATAGTTTTTAGTCGTCTTTCTTTTCTTTGTGCCTACTAGAATGTGACGAGTAGAACATTGTGGAATATTACGCAAGTATATCGTTGTATACCTACGTATATGACTAGTATAAAAGTAGGTAGGTACATAAGGAAAAAAAATGGTGACGCACGTTCTCTGTGGATCAAAGCCACATTGACACCGTGACACGATGTCATTACAATATTTTGCGTTATGATTGTTAATGTTTTAATAGACATTCTGTTGGGTTATAAATAAAACAAAATAACTTTTAAATAAAAATGTATTATCAATATGATCATGTACTTACTAAAATGTAAGAAAATTATATTTTTGCACTATCAAAGTCAAACATTGTCTTCTTCGTTAATTACCTATAATAATATAAGAAGTCCTAGTCAAAATGTAAAAATCTAATCAATAGAAACTGCTAATGATACACAAACAGTTTAATGTCGAATTACAAACTACATATAAGTAATCTTACTGTATTTACTATTTTACACGTAACCTCATATTCAACGATGTTGGTTAGTATTTTTAAGGCTTTTTATGTTCGAACCACAAGGTTCAGATTCTAGATTTTTTATAAAAGGTTTGTTTATTTATTCAAAATGCAAAGGTAAGGTAGTTTCTATTGATTTAATTTCAATATTTAAGGACAATTGGCAATGTAATGGAAGAAGGATGAAGCAATACAATGACATACTCCTTTCATTGTTTTTTTTTTTATTGTTATGTCAAAATGTCTCTAAATCTTTTGAATAAAAAAGGATTTCGAAATATGGAATGCCCGCCGGTGGTTTTCAGGGGAACGCTCGAGAGTCTCCAACGGACCGCGTTGGAAACTCCTCCTTTAAGAGTTCGATGGTCGACTATACGTAATATTAAATTGTAGGAAGTGCTTAGTGAATTGAAAACTCTATACGAGTACCTACATACAAATCAATGTCGTGATTGCATGTCGCTATTGATGCGCGGGAAGGGATTTAACCGTTTGAACGCCGTCCATACATAAGTCGTCCTCACACGCCACTGACAGCTAAAAACCACGGCTAATTTCAACGATACGTCACAAATACTCTGGTCTATTTTGAACTGTATCTGTGACCATTATAACGATCGATGGCGTGGTAGGCACGACAGTACATGACCACTTTATGGGTTCTTGGCGTTCAAAGGTTTAAGACTCAATAACGTATCTGTCTATATTACCTAATATTTAGATCTTATATATCAACTTTAGCATACAAGACAAGAGAGACAAGAGACTATCAGACTAGCCTTAACAAGACGCCGTAGACATTGCAGAGCATTAGTAAATGTATATAATTTATTCATACGATAACTTCGTATATTATGTTTACCCTACAAAGGAACAGGGCCTCTATTCAGGTGCGTTAAAACAATATCGTGTTTGACACGTTTAAGAATCGTTTATGTCACAGTCGCCATTATTGTAAATGACATAAGAGTTATCAAAACGTTGACAATACGGAAACAGGTCAAAAACGATATCGTTATAACGCAGTTGAATAGAGGCCCAGTGGATATAGACTGGCAACACTGCCGTGACGTCCGTCATTGTGGCGCTTAAGTTTTTCAGACATAAGATATTAAAAGAGCATTAATTGCTATTATGCATTTTCAAAATAAAAAAAATGGTTTTGATTTATAATGTGGATTGTGGATTATATTTTAAAGTATTTAAATGTACATCCTGCTAAAAAAAATATTAACAGGGGGAACTATTATGTAGTAAATATCTCAAGTGACGACAGTCAAACACAACAGATTTAGGTTAGAAATTGAATTATTTTGCCAATTTTCCCCTCAATGGAAAACTATTTAACCGACTTCATAAAGTTGTTTGGTGTTTGTTATATACCTCGGAACTCCGCCATTTACCACACAGTACAAATGTCACACCCATGTCAAAATAGTTGCAATTATCAATTGTTTTTTTCTGTGACACTGACTTCAAGTAATGTTTTGCATTCCGCATTTTACATATTTTAAACCAATTTTGTTCACGAAATATACATATTTAAATCTTAATAGCTATTTCACCTCAGTTTAACTTAATCCGTCCGTGCGTTTAAACTGCGTTCAAACGCCCTTGTTCTTTGTTCAATCGTCCTTGGGTCACACATGTCGATGCAGCTGGGTCATACACAGATTTAGTGTAGCGTCTTTCCTGTGGACACGCCGGAAGTTAACGTTTTTAAGGCCTAATTTTCTGGCTAAGCCCATTCCCGCATAAACGGCGTCAGGACTGCTTTAGATCTATCATATAAAAACATAACTTATTGCACACTAGCTTTTAACTATTGCCCACAAGAAAGACAACTTATGTTTTTAAGAGAGGAGTGTATGACCCAGCTATGTCAAGGTCGCAGGTACAGTCAACAGCAAAAGTATATGATCATTTTAGTACCCTGTCACTTTCACTACTTTACCACACCCCAACTGTCGCAGTATTGTTACGTTAGTGCGATAAAGCACTAAAATGATCTGACACTCGTCATCGCAGTACTATTTATAAACGTCATGGGTTTCGAGGTTATAATTAGTACTGGAATAACAGGTGCCAGGATTTCATACTTTTTATCAGCCAGGCACAAAGATATGGTATATGAAGGCTGACAAGATTCTATTTAGCCCTATTTCAATACAAATAACGTCGCTGTAACGCCATTGACAGATTAGTGCAGCAATTCAAACAAGGAGCAGCTTATAAGGCCGACCGTACATAACTTCAAGTTCCCCATGGGCAAGCATCATCGTGTCATATCAGCTGAGGACTGAGTCCTCTTTTCAACAAAGGCCTTTCCCAAGGATCTCCACGACGGTTGATTTTGTGCTACTCGCATCCATTGGTTTCCCGCGATTTTGTTTGTCATTTGTCATTTATTACGCCTGTCAAGACTTCTCTTTTCGGTCCGGGGTTGCCACTCTACACTAGAACCTTCCTGCCCCAACGGCCATCAGTTCCACGAGCACTGTGCCTCGCTCACTGCCACTGAGGTTTACAATTCGCTGGGCCATGTCAGTAGCTTTGGTTCAACAGATGCCCTCATTCCTGATTCAAGCTCGGAAAAAGACCAAAGCCCTCTGGGTGGCCTCGAAGCCATAAGAAAAGCATGGTATAGAAGTTTCTTCTAAAAGGGGAATTATACCCAATCGGACATACCCATTACACCTTTAAGCCATATATCTACCTGCAAGCTGTTTTCAAGAGTCATCATTACGAATTGTCTCGCGCAAAGGTTAGATGACTTTCAGACTACCGATAGACTTCTTCACAATCTGCGGTGGTATCATCGTGTTATCGCGGTAAATTTCTGGGAAATTATCATGGTACATTCATCTTTCTTTTTGATGCGCTTAAAAGCAACTATTTTTAAATCGACTTTAAAAATTCAAGTTCAAATGGTTTATTGCATGTCACAACACAAATATTTAAAGATGGAATTACAAAAAGGTATTCATGTGACGCCCTGCAAGGGCATAGCAACATAAGACAGTAGGTAGAGCTTATTAAATACAACGATATTATTCTTTAATTGAATACGCATAGATGGATATGCATGAGACCGCCTGAAAAGGTAAAACTTATTGAGGACACGGTAAAATCATCTTACGAGGTTGTAAAGTTCCTTAAGTTTCCATTTTCAGTTTTCTTGGTTATTGGTGGATATAATATGTCATGTTTCAAGTAGGAACCGTTAGTAAAGTTTGACAAGTCAACCTCGATATGTGTATATAGCCGCCGAAGTGTTGTAGACACTTTTTTGTACGTTAATGTATTTAAGCCATCTTTTCCCATTCTTTGAAGAGAATCTAACAATAAATCGACTGTTTTTGCCCTGAAAAAATAATTATTTGTATGCGTGATGCGATACAAGTTTAAGTACCTACATACGAGCCCCAATGCAAAAGAGTTCGGCTACTATTTAAAATTGAAAGTAACTTTTTTTCAAAGTCAAATCTAGTTAGTAATTTTAATAGCATGGAAGCAAGAAATAAAAAAAAGTATTGTGAAATTAATCAAGTTTATTTCCTACATAATACAAATTAAAATTATTTCTGTATTTAAATAAAAAAATACAATTTTTCTATCAACGACAACGCATAAGTTCGGCTATCGATCTTGAGTATGCAAAATAGTTCGCCTACCACTTAGTTGTCTCGCCTTTACTCTTAAGAACAGCCTTGATTCTCAATGGCATCGTCTCTACCAACTCTTCAACTCTTTTGGGGTTATAGACTCCCAGACAGCGACTATTTTCTCTTTTAAATCACTTTTTGACCTCGATGGAAACTTGCGTAATTTTTTGTTCATTTTCCACAACTATGTTTCAATGGGTGACAAATCTGGACTATTCGACGGCCACTCCATAGTGGGGATTCCTTTAGACTCGAGCCAAGTCTTCGTGGTTTTCGCAGTATGGCAAGAAGCCCCGTCTTGTTGAAAAGTGTAGACATTTTCATATTTCAAGCTTGGAATAGATGGAATTAAACTTGTTTTCAAAATGTCCTGGTATTTCACTGCATTAACCGTCCCTTCTACAAAATGCAGGCGGTCTACCCCTTGTGCCGACATGCAACCCCATATCATCACAGACCCAGGAAACTTCACTTTTCTCTTAATGCAGTCTTTGATGAATGCTTCGTCTTTCTTTCGAATGATTTTTTTCCGTTCGTCGCCGACAGTTACTTTGAATTTTGATTCATCACTCCATATTATTTGACGCCATTGCTCAGTAGTCCAGTTTGAGTGCTCGCGAGCGAATTTCAGCCTCTTCTTTTTCTGTAACTCCGTTAGTAAAGGTTTTTCCTTGGCCGTGTAAAAACCATATCCCATTCTTTTGAGAACCCTTTTGCAGGTATCCACTGAAACGTCTTTCTGGATCATATCACGCCATTTTACGGTAAGTTCCCCCGCACGAGCACGGCGGTTTTGTTTGATAATTTTCTTTAAAACACGGTTTTCAGCGGCACTCGTCATACGCGGTCGACCCGACTTCTTCAAACGAAATTGTGCCGTGTTTCTTGCGATGCTCAATGATTGACTGGACAGTAGATCTTGGCAGTAATAAATCTCTGGCGATTTGGTTTGTAGATTTTCCACTCTCACTACTGGAAATTATAATTTTCCTGACTTCTTCTGTGACTGGTTTTCCGCGGCCCATGTTGCTCTAATTAATAACTTAATAATAATGAAAAATACTTGGGGTATGTACTTATATATACCCTTTGACATGTTAAATGACAATGGGTTCCTAATTTATTTAAATCTTGTTAATTTTTTTGAGTAATAAAATTAAAGAGGCTTAACGTTAGGCATGTACGAACTATTTTGCATCAATTAAGAACCTGCCGAACTGTTTTGCGAAACCATAATATGAATTAATATATATAGGTTTTTTTTTTCTTATAATGGATTTATTGTGCAATAGTGTAAAAGCAACGTTGTATTTATGGAGTATAATATTGTATAAATCGTTTGCTGCTAATGCCTTTCTAGAAATAAAACGAGTTGATATAAGATTCATATACTTAACAATCTATGACTTGACGAACTCTTTTGCATTGGGGCTCGTACATAGATACTTAAACTTGTATCGCAACCTACCTACTAAAAAAAGTTAAACAGTACGCTTAGCACAAGTTGTATTTTCTCGCTTGTCGCTCAGTGCGTCTCTATCGCTGCAGACTATAATAGAAAGGGAGATCCGAGCGACAACCAAGTCGCGGACCACTTGTGCTAGCCCTCCAGGCTGTGTAAGTTGGTCCCGAATTGGATAATTTAACCTTAAAGCGAAGTGTACGTTTCAAAAAATTATTAACAAAAATGCCAATAAGTTTTGCCATAATAAATAAATGATACCGTTGAAATATTTTTTACTAAAAATACGGTGTTAAAGGGGGTTGTGTTTGAACATGGCAAAACTTTTTGCCTTTTTTGTTTGCTTAGAACTAGGTATTAAGGTCCGACAGAGGCCGCCCTTTAATCTCGGCCGAGACCGAGAATAAAATAAATTCTCGGGCAAGACCGAGACCGAGACACGGAAAAATGGGTATTTTTCTATATTTGCGATTTTTTAATAATAAAAACCTCGATAATTATGAAAAAAAGGTTTTAATATGGTTTTAACAAACTTAACACTCAAATTGAAAAGAACAATATTGCACGACATGAAAAGCAATTTTTCGGCATTGTACCCTGTCAAATTATTCCATCTTTCGTCGTACAATTGTCCACTTGTTGGTGGTGCTGACAAGAATTAGTAATATTTTATATGGCGATGAATGCCAATATTCAAAAATATTAGCATTGCGCTGTAGCCTTGGTTCTCGAAGAAAGCTGTTTTCGAAAATAAATAATGAAAGAGTTGTCACTTGTTTGCGGGTGTTGGTAAAGTCACTTCACTTGTCACGAGCCCGGGCGGGGCGACCAATCAAAATCGAAAGGAAAGGTCGCGCCGCCACCGCGGTAAACCGCACGCCAAAATTTAATCGATTGCCGCGGAGTCTCGGCCGCGCCCGAGAATCTCGGCCATTTTGGGCTAAGACCGAGACCGAGATCTCGGCACGCTTTTTGGCCGAGATTTGCCGAGACCGCGACCGAGATCGTAGTAGGTATGCCACATTAACTACAATCTGTGAACTTTGCCTGTGACAGCTCATGTTCATTGGTACAAAACTAGCGCATCCTTCAGGAATTTAAATATTTTTAACCCGTGGAGCGCCCTATGAACACCGTGTGTTCATAATCATATTTAAATTAAAAGTTATTAAGTATTATTTAAAATTAGGATATCAGATTGGTTCAATCTTCAAATTAAGATTGATATTACAATACATACATGTGTATGCCATGACACTCCACGGGTTAAATACATCGCTTGTGAGTAAGTACAGTAAAGTGACAGTCACAGGCACCCCCTCCTACAGTGTACAAATTATAGGTATGACATATTAACACTTTCCGGGAAATAATCAAAAAAGTTTGTTAATATTTGTACACATCTTCATTAATCGGTTAAGTTTTTTTTTTTTGCCGACTTTACCATTTCCTTGTATTCAAATATCACAACATAGTATAAAACAAAGCCGCTTCCCGCTGTCTGTCCCATGTATGCTTAGATCTTTAAAACTACGCAACGGATTTTGAAGTGGCTTTTTTAAATATATAGTAATTCCAGAGGAAGGTTAATATGTGTAATACTTTAACCCGGAGCGAAGCGAGGGCGGGTCGCTAGTTCTTTAATGAAGTTATAATTATAATTAGAACCCTACTTGCACGCGATTCGCCAGGTTATATATGCATATTGATAAATACAGAATTCATCTTTTAAAATATGATTACGAGTAGAAGTAAACAACACGCAGTCTTATCGCGAATGAGCGATCTCTTTGAAATAACCTTTGGATACTTACTAACTTTTAAGAAATTATAAATAGAAATTAAAATAATACTATTTTATTGTTTCTTTTAAATATTCGTGGATTTCTTATGCCTTTTAAACAATTTTCGAAAGAAATTGCAACGAGAATTAATATCGAGCCTAATTATATCATGTTATGTACTCGTAGGTACTAGCTTAATCTGATGGATGATCTTTGATTAGTAGTTTTATCTGCATATGTGTCTATGTTAATCACTCGTTCATTTCTTGTTGCAATTTCCTTCGAGAACAAATCGAAAACATGTAACATTTTCAGCCACTCAAAACTTATCCAAAAGAGATCGCTCTTTAGCGATAAGGCCGCCGTTTGTTTACCTTTACTTTTAATCTTCATTGATATGTTGTGTTGTGTTCTATAATATATCGATAAAATATGTAAATCGGAAGTCGATAAACGAGAAGTCCCTATGACAGCTCAAAATTGCTACTTACCAAAATTCCGGGCTCTGATTATAAGTTTAGAATTTCGTAACAGCAAAAAACCAACATACAAATGACAACAATAATGGCGGCAATTCGATCCTCCGTCAGGACGAATGTTTTTTTTAAATCATAGACAAACTAATGAAGTCACTATTCTCATGTCACTCGAGATCAAACGTCGTGCGATTTATAATAAAAAAAACATACTGAATTGACGTTTCGCGTCGATAACAGTTTCACTATCAATATCTGTTTTGACAGCAGTTCCAAATTTAAACTCATAACCTTACCAAAATCACTGTAATAACATTACAGTACTGTACAGATTTTACCTACTACCATAGACAAGAAAGTTCTCATAGTAAAATGTGTAGTTATAATGCTGGTAATTTTCTACGGGACACTACGGGTTTTGAACGCATAAATAGAGGACTTACGATCTGTGTGTAGATATATTTTTGAATCTGACACGCGGCATATTACCTAGTATACACACGGCTTCTTCTGTGTCGTAAAGAGTAATACCGACTTGTAGCTGGTTCGTACCGACACAGATGTAGCTTTAATGGATACATTCGAAGGTAAAGGTCGTCATCTTCTCCTCCCCAGCCGTAGTATTCGTTACTCATACCATTCATAGATTTATACTGTTTTGCAAGTATCGATGCGACTCCCCCAAAACTGTTTTTATACGGGAGAAGAAACCTGAAATTTCAAGGAATGATAACAACTGTCCAATCTACTAATCTACTATTCCTCACCGTACTCGGGAGGTACCCGAAAGATTTATGCAGCGTATTCCTGAGTTCATCTTACTTAAAAATGACGTATAAAGTACGAGTATATGGTTCGTCCATACATCGCGTACCTACCTAATTTTCTACTCTTGGCAACATGTACTAAATCAACTTAACTTTTAAATACTTATAATTACAGACAAAAATCGAGCCTAAAAGACACTTGAGGTAAAACGCGGCTCCCGGGTTCCCCTGCTGTTCCGTAACCGAATTGTACCTAAGCTACAGAGTGTAACCAACCTGAACCTGTCGATGCTGGAGGCCATGTGCCGGGGCCTGCGGGTGCACGCGTACAGGTTGGCGGGGCGCAGCGGCAGCAGGTCCACGTCGTGCAGCACGAGGCACGGGAACCCCGCGCGCAGCGCCGCCGCCGCGCCCACGTTCAGCAGCTTCGCTCGGTTGAACGGACGGGAGTCCTGCTGCTCCACCACGAAAATACGAAAGTGAATATGTTGCAACCGTAGAAACTTATGCATGTATAAGAGGAACTGACACAAATGCTCCTTCCGGTCCCTGAAATATCAAGTTACATGTTGAGTATATTCACAGCCACATTTATTTAGTCTCAGTCTAGTTAGGTAGAATTGCATAATACATTTACAATTGCATTAAATGAATGTACAAACAGGCGAACTAAACTGGTGTAAAAAAGCAATCAAAATGCTAGGGTAGCCGGAAGATGCGTAGGTACTCTAAAGGCAATTGCCTTGACGGTTGCCATGTAATCGTTTTTTGGTGAGCGTTCCGTTTTTTTGCGAATGGAACGGTCTGGATACTGCATGATAAGTTGAAGAATTGTTATAGAAAAAATAAATACGGACCTGTAAGGTACGATAATGGCTGTGCTGAGCCGCGGATTGCACGAAGGAGGCACATAATCTCCGCCCTCTCTCAGTCCTTTGTATTCTCCAAGTTCCTCTTCCTTGAGTGTGACGGGCAGCGTGGTCTCATTGAACAGAAGCTCGCGGTACTCACAATCCCGATCACTGCCGTTGAAACTCTCCACAGTTTCAAAATGCAGATTTTCGTATATTTCATCCTTATTTAAATAATTGTAGCTTGATGCCGGGTAGAACTTTGGTGGAAAACATATATACGCTATGCCCATACACAGAACTATGCACAAGTTTTTCTTTGTTACAACGAGTCGCCACTTCAACATAGCACGACTAAACAGGAACTTTGAAACTAAACAATTCGGTATCCCTTCTTAATACTTTTCTATGTAAATTTCAAAGAATACACTTCTTCTTCTTTCTTTGCCCCCGCGGCGACTTGAACAGCTACTACCGCGGGGATATGGCGTTTCCACGTGAAGTGATTTCGCCAGTGTCAAGTAAGTATATATATAATTATAAATCAATATAGCAATAAAACACAATCCAATCTTCTCTAGGAAGATTGGGGGCAACGTTGTACGGTGATTTGTAGGTCAGAGGTCAAGATAGTTTTAACCTCTGCACTACTGCGAGTCCACTTGAAACGAGAAGAAAGATGCCAGATACACGAAATAAGTCCAAGTCTTCAATCACTGTGCGACACAAAGGCATAAAAAGTACAAATCACTATCAGAAAAGAACTTTGAACACCTAATTACCCAAAAATTAAAGTCTAAAACAAATCACACGTCCGCCATCTTTTAACGTTGCAAATGGCCCCCCCAAAAGAATACACTTAATAGAAATGAAATTTGCATGAGTAATTCTTCTTTTAGGCAACGTCAGTAGAAATCAAATCACAATCGCCATCATTGGGTGGTTTGACAAATAGGTGATTGATGTTTAGAAAAAGTTTAGTTTCTATATTTATTACTAGCGGCCCGCCAGCGGCTTCGCCCCGCTGCAATTTTCTGATTTTCCCGGTGGAATTTTCAATTATTTTCGCACTATGACAAACATTTTAAAACCAAAATCAGCCAAATCGGCCCAGCCGTTCTCGAGCTTTAGCGAGAAAAACGAACAGCAATTGATTTATATATATACAGGGTGACCCACGATAAATGACTTTTGAGTTAAGGGGTAATAGAGTAGGTCAAACTGAACCTAACTACAAGTTTTTTTTTTTTTTTTTTTAATCTTAGGCTTCCTCATAAATAAATTTAACCATCAATATTTCCTAGTGTGGTCATGCCCTTATAACCGATACACTCAATGACGGACATGTGGGTTCCATTCATAGCTCAAAAGTTCATTAAACTTTAACCTTGACACCAACGGAATTTTGACATCGTCAAAAAGGGTACATCTTCATTGCAATACCTGAAGGATATTAATCTCTGTACAATTATAAATAGGGTTGAATCTGCAATATTTTTTATAACAGATGCACCATTTTTAATAAAGAATTAATTGAAGTTTGTCTCCTGTCACAACAATTCAATTAATAGGCACCTCTACTCAGTGAAAAGCAATTGAAAGATAATTTATTGGAATTGTTACGTTTATTTCTTGCACAGATAAAGTAATTATTGTGTTAATGTACCTAGGAAGTAAAAATACAAGTAAAAAAACACTTACTGCGCCTGAAATTGTACCTACTTTCTCAACTAAACTTGTAAGTTATTTGATGAATAACTAGTATTTCTTATGCCCTGTGTTTATATCAACAGTTTAAAACCCAAATTACATGAGACACAGTTGAGTAAACACTGAATGTTAAGATTGACTAAGTTTCCACAAACTAAGCACAATAAACCTACGTCACTGTAAAAATCGCACACATCGATGTCCATAGCACTTCCTAAAGTTATCAAAACAAGAATCATACTACTAAACCGTATTTATACAGCAATTAATAAAAAAACGCCGAATTATTTTTAGCAGATGAACAGTTAACGTCATTACTCATTCATCAATCAACCATAGACCAAGGCGAGTCATGACAGATTTTTAGATCCTCTAAAGAGGTATTACGCTAACAAACCTTCAACGCCTGCCGAGCAACATAAACCAGGTGATCACTTAATACGGTAATAAAGGATTTTAAAACCATTATCTCAAGATTGGTTCATTTAAGTATAAGAGTATAATTGTTACTTCAACGGCAATTTAATGAAAGTCTGGCGGAAAAGTCGGCCTTACTGCTAAAATCGAAGTTTAACGCTACAATAGCACTTTCCCTTTCTTTCGATTGCGTTATAACTGTTGAGTGTAAAGGATATACCTAGCTTTCGAAGTTTCATATTTAGGAACAACCCTACCAGACTGCGATTTAAAACCGAACACCGATTACATAAATCTCATATTCCTCAGTATCTCGGCAAAATAGGCGTAGAATGCTTTCACTAAGTATGTAAAAGAAGAAGTTTTTAAACTTTTTTATAGTGAAACTTTCTCAACATAAATAACGAGTACACTACTGACCTTCATTTGCAAATTAATTAAGGCTGTGCACGCAGCCATGCCCTCAGTCGCCCTCTAGAGTCTTAAAATTGAAGACAGACAGAAGACAAACAATTATGACCGTCCCAAGCCCGCAGGTTGGCTAAAGTTGACGGAAATGAGGAAATTAAGTGTTATCGGAGGCAGGTTGTAAAGCGGGTGCAACTGCGATGCACCTCGTAACAGTTGCCTTACATCTTTAAGTTATCCTGCAACAAGCGACATACGTAGCGTGGAAAATCGTGAAGATCCTGGCCCTTTATGACTGCACCGCTCCAGCGCATCAACGGCATGGCAGCTCCGCTTACATTAAAACGCTAGGCGCTAACGCGCAGGCAAATTTCATCGAGGCTAGGCGCAGCAGCCTTACCATTATTTTCAAAGATATGCTGTCTTTGTTTTATAACGCCCAGTTTCGGCGAGAGTATGGAACTGGCATGAGGTGGCAGCTTACCGGCCCGCTAGCGAGCGATATAATGCAAAGCTTGTTAGAATACAAAGTACGTCATTTAAACAGTTATAATGGCGATGGCTTCTAATATGCTAAAAAACCGAAAACCTACTGCAGTGCGCGCTCCTATAAGCACGTGGGTGGTAATAATTCACTTTGTATCAAAATGGAGGCAGGGCCTTTATTCCACGACGTAAAACAATATGCTTTTGTCCCACTATCGTATTGTCAACGTTTTGATCCGAAAGTATACAATCTGCGTGGATCCATTGGTCTAGCTGCGCGTGCCAACGTTGCCACAGCAATGCAAGCGCACGTTATAAATGCTAGCTGCATATGGATCCATTGGTTTAGCTGCACTGTCTATTTCGGCGCATGTTCAAGCAACGCACTTATGGGTATAAATTAGCTTCGTAGTAAAATTGATAGATACCATGATAGTAGAACACGTTTACATTACGCTCTGACTTGCGATTAAATGACTCATTAATGTACCTACGTTACGTAACTTGTCCATGCGCCGCGGTGGGCAAGAGGCATAATACGCAGGCTTGTACAGTCAAGTTCAAAAGTATGTATACACTTTAGTACCTTGTCTATTTAACGTCATGTTTAAACTGCCATATGAAATTATCCAAGCGATTAAAGTGACAAGGTACTAAAGTGTATACATACTTTTGAACTTGACTGTACATGCGCTGCATATTGAGTTAATTACGCCTGCGCACGCTGGCGAGTGCGTGGATGACAAGAAGAGCAATGCGTGCATCACCAACGTCATTTCATGTGTAGCTTCTTCGTATTACGTTTCAGGAGTATCTACCTACAAAATTGACAATGAGGAATTTAACGCGATAAAATAGCGAGTCACATCATAGGGTAAACTTTGAAAAATCATTACTCTGTATTTATTAATAATTGTAATGGTTTCAAGTAATTAAATCAATTGTCATTTAATAATCAAGAAAGTAATTTCTGTGATTTTTTTATTACATTTATAGTATTTGAGTTATAGGAGATTTTATAAAAAAGTACCCAAAATACCAGTAAATTTACAAAAAATCTAATGACTGAACATAGTTAAACCCAGTAAATTAACAAAAACTAATAAATGAATATAGTAAAACTCAGTGAATAAACATTATTTACATCTTTTTAATCGAAATAAAAAAACCTTTTTAACATAAAATTAAGTCTTTCTTCAATAATTGTTACATACAAATTAAGGTAGGTAGAATACCTACCTAGTATTCAAGTAGGTATTAATATATTTATTAGCTAAGACGATATTAATAATCTTCTTGTTATCAAATCATACCCATTATAACCCGCGTTTTATAATAAAACTTAATTACAATAATTAAACTCCGTTGATACTTCTAATCAGTTTTTAATCAGTCTCTAATAAGTAAAAAGTATCATCATTTAGGACATTTGTTAACAAACAATGATTAAGTACAGGCTATAACAAAGTGTTATTGTTTGTACCGCCCATATTGATCAAAAACAGAATGGGATACAATTAATGTTAGCACCAGTAACATAGGAACACCGATCAACAATCAATCTTTCAACCATACAAGAAACAACGTACATTTTGGTAAAAAAGGGTCTGACTCAGCAAATAATGCTTAAAATAATTCATTTAAAAAGAAGAGGAAGTAAATTTTATTAACAAACCCAATTTAGGAACTAAAACTTATAAAACTGACACATACACCTTTGTCGTTACGTTATTCATACATAGGATTAGGTATCAAGTAAATGAACAAAGCCAAATTTTTATAGTCCATTCACTAGATTTTTTATGCATTAACACTAGTGTTCCAATACTGACTCAAAGAATTAGAATCGTTTTTTATGCATAATCTCAAAAAACAACCTTAAAACGATTACGTTAACATTTAAATTTAGAAGAAAATCAAAATTGAGCCACCACCAGTAAATTTCATTAATGAGTGGATTAATGAGTCATTTCATTACTTGGTTTTAGAACATTTGATAAGCCAGTAATGGAACACCTAACAAAGTGTACATTGATAGAAGGTTTAAATCTTTTTCTTACCAAATAACTAAACTTTCTACTGTTATACATCAAATAAGCACTTGTAATGTTACTTCAAATATGCACTTTTCTTACCTGGGAGCTAATGTCTCCATACAAAACATCAAAAACAGAAACACGTGAATGTTGAAATTGGTAGAAAATAAATTTATCTTGCGTTGCCATTGCATAAGAAACCGAATACCTAATAAGAAAAAAAATACGACAAATGGTAGAAATGGCTAAATGTCTTATTTAAGCAAAAAACCTGTTTTTGTTCATTTACTGGGGGGGGTTCATTTACTGGAGTATACCGCTGCATCTGATTGGTCGAGAAGGTTATAAGTATAAGCGAGTATAATGTCACATCAATTTCCGAGTGTAAAATGAATAACTAAGGCACTGGCGCTCGATTTCGTGGAAGGAAAACGCTAACATACTAATCTAAGTAACGGCTGTGCTTTTGCTGCGTGCGATCGCCCGCTACGCAAACATCATTATTCCCGTAGGTAGACACATTTTTACACGTGCAACCAAACAGTTTTGCATTCTATTTTGAATTACTTTACATTTGGATTCTAAAGTTATTATTTTGAATTAGATTAATTAGAATCAGCGCTTCTTTTTACGAGCGTATGGCAATAGGCTACATTTAGAGTATCTACACGAATGGATTTCCATTAAGACTGATTCTTGATTAAAGTTACCATTCAGTTGTTTTTTTACAATCTACCTACTTGTGACCATAACGCTTGAAACATTATGCTACCAATAAACTATCATTTATTATTTATTTGTAACTGTAACTCAGTATAGGTTACAATTACAGAAATTATTATTTCATTGGTAGAATACAATATGAAATAATCGTCTATTGGTTATTATCATGATTTCGGTGTTTATGGCACGATCCGAATATCACTTTGTTTGAAAAAGTTAATGGTATCCTTCGCATAGTGAGCTGTAGCTAGATCTGGCCAAAATAAGGCGGAAGCCTTATATTTTCTAATGGTAGTAGCCGCTTTTTCAAACACTCATTGGTATAATTATTCTTATTAAACGTCCCAGTTGTAACATATGCACGGCTGCGATCACCGCATGGGAAACTTGCCTGCTACACCAGATATTTAATTCCCAACTTCTCGATTCCTATCGTGGTTTCCGAATCTGGAAGAATACCTCCATCAGTTATGATCCACACCACACATGTCATGACCCACACATGAAAGCTCTGCCTTCACATAGGTTTCGTCATCAATAATCAAATGAAAGTTTACTGTGTCTAGTAAGTGGCTTTCGAGACCAGGGCCTTTATTCAGGTGCGTTAAGACGATATCGTGTTTAACTCGTTTATGTCACAGTCGCCATTGTCGCTGTGGGTGAAGAACTCCACAACTGCATTTTCGTCATCTTAAAGTAAAACATAATATGTTAGATTATTTGGAAATATTAATAAAATACGTTAGCCAAGGTGATTTAAAGTTTTATGATATCTAGACAGATTGTCAAGACAAATACGAAATCGGAGAGGGCAACGAATCATTATACCTTCATCGTGGGTGCTCGGGTTCCCAGTATCTGCACTGGGCGTCCGAAATGTGGCATTCTCTCTTAAGCGCTGCACCGCTTGTAAAATCGTGCGTGGCGTTGGCACCCGCCCCTGTTCGGCGAACCTACTCCTAAAAATACGCTGCGCTTCGTAGGTGTTATGGCCGCTGAGCTCGTATGCAGCGACCATGTAAGTGTATTCCCTATCGGAATATACTATACGCGGCATCTTAAACGCCGTTTACAACCAAACACAGTTACTTAAGGATATGCAATCCAACCCAATCTAATTTTAGTTTAAGTGGCAATGGGTCAATTAGCAATTGTCATATGCAACAAATGTGTCATGTTCATGTCAACATTGGCTGAAGTCTATGGTTGAAGTTTGTCCATTGACCGCTTTTATTTTCAACCAACGGATGAGGATGTGGATCTATTTGTAAAACTTCTTACACCCGAATACAAAATAAACTACATATTAAAACTAAACTGGTTAAATTAACTTAAATAACTAACCTAAGTATTGGTAAAAATATGGGCTAAAATCGCTGTCACTGCTGATGGTACACAGAAGGCAGCAGCATTGCCACTTTGAACAACAAGGATTATCCTTTGGCCAAAGTAGTTTCCAGCCCTCTAGTGCCAGGGAATTTGATTTAAAATACCTACAAAATGGTTCATGTTGCCAATTTAACTCCAAATAGCGCCCTTATTTATCCAAAACTCTTTCATTTTAAGTCGAAATCTATACTTATATTATACTAATAGTATTGTAAATGAAAAAGTGTGTCGGTTGGCCTGTCTTTTACCTCTTCACACTTAAATTGTCTTCTTTCATTTTTATCCCGGAAAATTGTACTGTTCCGGAGGGAGCAGCGATTAACGACTAAGTAAGTGTGCATGCTTTTACGATATGCTGTGAATTATTATTGACATGTATTTTTTTGTTTACTATGATTGGTTTACCGGATCCGTGTGTACTAAATAGCTAAATCATATTTTTTTTGTGTTATTTAACTTTTGCCATGCGCTTGCTACAAGTTCACTCGGCGGATGGTTCAGCGGTGAAGGATTCTGTCGTAGTAAAGTTCATTCGGCGGATGGTTCAGTGATGCATGATATTGTCGTAGTAAAGTTCTGCCGGTGAATTGTGCAGCGTTGTAACGTTCCGTCGTAGAAGCGGGCGTAGATGAAAAAAACTGTCGATGAATCGTTCACAGTTTAAAGGTTCTCTCGTCGAAACACACAAACGAAACGTACTGTCGGCGATCAATCCAACGGCAAAACGACTGTCGGCGATAGGTTTCAGAATCGTATTTTAGTTATAAATTAAGTAGAACTAAAATGATATTCTTATCATGAACCTCTTTTCGTGTGATATTGATTAACAATGACATGTCATACTTAAATGACAAACAGAGACTAACTTTTTATGTGATAAATGTCACAGAAATTCAAAAAAGTATACATAAATATGAATACAGTAAGTATTACGATAAATATTTTAGTAATATCTCATAAAATTAATCAAGGGGATCTTTTTGTGGAAAACTTAAGTTCAGTAGCGGATAGCCAAATTTATACAAGGATCTTAAACAAATATTTGTCAATGTTACAGCACAAAGGCATCAAATGAAAAAAAGTTATTGAAGAGGACTTTTTTCTAATGCAAGCTTTTAACGAAGAGAGTGCAAGTCGGGACTCCAAGGAACTATCTCGGAATCCGTATCAGCCAGTTGCTCAAGAACACCGGAACGATTTAGTTAAGTACCTACTCACTCAGCTTGGCACAGATTTGCTGTTTACTCCTCGTTACGAATGCCAAATTTAGTTTGCTGGTTAGTCTGGGTGTATGTATATTAAGTTTACACGCTTACACCATTTTTGATGAAATGTGTAAATAGTGGAAATGGTCTCTTTTTCTTGGAGTATTCCAGAAAAATGTAAGGTTCCTGTGATATACTCGTAGATATATCATACGGACTGATTCATACTTCTATGCTAGTATTAAAAATGCGAAAGTAATCCTATTAGTCTGTTTGTATGTTTGTTTGTTGCGATTTCACCGGTAAACCAAATTTAATAAAATCTTTTGAGGATATAGCTTGAAGCCCGGAGACCCGAAGAGGGTCATAGGGTACTTATTATGTTGGAAAGTTGCACAATTCCGGAGGGAAGAGCGACAAACGGCTTTTACGTGAACGGAGTTCAATTTTAGCTAGTTTCTAGTATAAAATTGTTGTTTCAATGTCTATAAAACCTTATGTATGTCTTTTTATGTGGCCTTCATCGCAAAACGACTGAACCGATTTTCATAAAATTTATATGAAAATGCTTTAACCCCGGTTTTGGTCCTGGGGTATTTTTTATCCCAGATAGTTAAACACTTCACTAACTACTTTACCATCGGAAGACGGAAATCGTAGTTCCTGATGAAATAGCGATTAACAACTTCTGCGCCGACCTGCGCGGGCTTTAGCGTATAAAAGTATCCGAAGACAATGCAACATTTTGATGACTTAGAGCTAATCTGAAAATACAATCGGAAAGTGGCAATAGGATCTCCGCTGAATTTTATAAATGCAAATCACAAAATATCCCCGAAAATGCCTTAGGCTCTGTGGGATAGTTTTTAAGCATTCCTACTTATTTCGCTACTCCTACTGTCCTAGTACCTACTTAGTGTTTGTTTTCAGAGTATAAGGCTACAACCAATCGATGGAGTATTTTATAGCCCGGATACAAAGACAGGTAATATTTATCCCGAATAGAACAGTTCCCGAGGATTAACGAAAACCTATTTCTGCGCTGTTGAAGTCACGAGCGAAATCTAATGGTATGCGTAGTAAGTGGTATAAATACCAAGCTAGGTTTTCTGTTTACTGAAAAACAGAAAAAAAACTTAAATGAAAGAGCATATTATAATAACGAATTTCACAAGGAAAACTATCACGGCTAAGTAGACATCATTGGTTCTTGAGATACAGGCCATTAAAGAGTTTATACCTACTAAAATCATCTAAGACGGCACCAATTAACTTTAAATAGAAAATTAGATATTATTTGTTGATTTTTATGTGCCTACACTGAGCATGGTCCGGCATGCTCTTGCCCGGTTATTTATGTTTGTAGTACTTAACGGCTTCGGAACCCTACACTGAGCATGGTCCAACATGCTCTTACCCGGTTATTCATGTTTGTAGTACTTAACGGCTTCGGAACCCTACACTGAGCATGGTCCCACATGCTCTTGCCCCGTTTTTATGTTTGTAGTACTTAACGGCTTCGGAACCCTACACTGAGCATTGTCCGACATGCTCTTGCCCGGTTATTTATGTTTGTAGTACTTAACGGCTTCGGAACCCTACACTGAGCATGGTCCCACATGCTCTTGCCCGGTTTTTATGTTTGTAGTACTTAACGGCTTCGGAACCCTACACTGAGCATGGTCCGACATGCTCTTGCCCGGTTATTTATGTTTGTAGTACTTAACGGCTTCGGAACCCTACACTGAGCATGGTCCCACATGCTCTTGCCCGGTTTTTATGTTTGTAGTACTTAACGGCTTCGGAACCCTACACTGAGCATGGTCCGACATGCTCTTGCCCGGTTATTTATGTTTGTAGTACTTAACGGCTTCGGAACCCTACTCTGAGCATGGTCCGACATGCTCTTGCCCGGTTATTTATGTTTGTAGTACTTAACGGCTTCGGAACCCTACACTGAGCATGGTCCCACATGCTCTTGCCCGGTTTTTATGTTTGTAGTACTTAACGGCTTCGGAACCCTACACTGAGCATGGTCCGACATGCTCTTGCCCGGTTATTTATGTTTGTAGTACTTAACGGCTTCGGAACCCTACACTGAGAATGGTCCGACATGCTTTTGCTCGGTTTTTAGCTTTACATAATGTTTGTGCGCCAGTATTTTCATTTAGTTCAAATGTTACAAGTCAATTTGAAAACATTTAGTTCAAATGTTACAAGTACCGCACCATGTCTATATTCCATATTAACTCGTAATTATCTTTTCTTTATTATTGCTATTTTATTACATAGTGCAAAACAAAGTCGCTTTCTGCATCTGTCTGTCTGTCTGCATATCCGCTGATTCCTCCTAAACGACGCATCGGATTCTGATGCGGTTTTATCTATCAGATTTATTTTTTCACGGGAGGCTTTAATGTATAATAATTTCCGTTTTCTGTACGGGTGTTGCAGAAACTCACGTAAACCGAAGCGAAGCGAACCGAGGGCGGGTCACTAGTGTATTATAAATGCGAAAGTAACTCTGTTAGCCTGTTTGATTATTTGTTATGGTTTCACAGCTAAGGAGGAGGCAGGCACACAAGCACTCAGGCCATCTGATGGTAATTGGAATCTGAGAACCATAGATATTTGAATTCTCAAGACTATAATCTTAAGACTGCAATCCTAATACCTCAAATTCGTTGCCAAACCTGAGGATTAAGATGGAATGCCTCTATGCTAGTAATTTCACCGTTTGTCGTATCCCCACACCGGAACACAACAATGATAACACTGTTGCTTACTTTATTACCTTTCAATTGCGAGGGAATAAGGGCTTGTAGTACTGTTAGGTGATGGGCTTGCAACCTGTCACTAATATACTTGTAAACTTCTTGGCCTGATTGTGCAAAATGTCATTAAATAATTATAAACGAGTATTCTTAGAGTTGTTGGTGTTTCTGTAGCTCTGCCTACCCCAATCTAGGAATGAAGGCGTGATGTTATGTATGTATGTATGTAATTGCGAGGGTATAGCAATACACGAAATTTGAAAGAGTAAAATTTGATAATGCTATTTTATGGTATCTAAGACCTGATCTGATGATGGAGTCGGTTTGTGGCGGAATTTGGAATGTGGTCAAGTGAAACATTTTAAAGAGGGATACATTTCCCTCTTTAAAATGTTTCACTTGACCACATTTTTACATATTCTCGATCTCGTTGTTGTACCTATGCATAGACTAATTGATTTTAATTTTAGGTTAACTGAAGAAGAAGGAGACACTACGTATGACTATTAGTTTTGAAAAGGAATCATAAATAAGGGAAGAAAGAAGGAAACAATGATTTGAGGAAAATAAACCTATAAGTAATATGAACTTCAAGACTATCAGAAGAAATGTTAATATCATAGTTATTGTTCATAAATAATGATCAAAATAGGGTAGTTAGGTGCGTTCTGTTAATTATTGCGCATATAAAGCAAAGCAATGATACCCATGTAGCCATAGGTTGTCAAAGGAACTACGTCCGACGAATAATCCAAATGCGAGCCATATCGATCCAGAACCTGTCGGTAAAACCATATTGCTTTTAACACCGTATCGTATTGTTTTTACTCGGCCGCCATTACTTTCAAGTAAATAGGAGTCATCATAACAATAGCAATACGATAATATGTCAAAATCAATATTGTTTTACCAAGTATATCAGAGGCTCATTATGTAATGCATAATTATACGCATCGTACACTGTCGGTTAAGTTCGTATTCGTCCTGCTGTCTCAATTAGTTTATCGATGGGTAAGTACTGAAGCCAACCTGTAAAACTAACTGTTTTGACCAAAAACGATGTAGTTTTGACTCTTCAATACATCTGTCTATCATACTATTTCGGGCGTCATCAACCCCACGGCGGGAATCTGCAGAGATGCAGTCGCGATGCAGTAGCGATACACCATCGCAAAGCCATTGCTACAACCGCGATGCAGCATCGATACAGTCATAATGCAAAATTCTTTAATTCCTTCACTTTTCCTATACTTGTCTATCCAATACAGTCGCGCGTTTGCAACGATGCAAAAGGGTGCAGACCCACCGTACCCCTAAACCGTACCACTGACCCAAAAATTGTATCATAAATATGAGGTAGGTTTAGGTTATGTTAGTTTTTCAGCAGGCCCGGAGGGCCAAACTACCCAGAAATAGGAGCTCTGCGACAGCAGAGCTCCGTCGACAACGTTAAATTCGATTTTAATAGTAATAATCAATAATGGTCAAAGTACCACCAGTGGTACGGCCGAGGGGTACGGTGGGTCTGGAAGGGATGCAAAAGCTATATTATGCAATTGCACTGTATTGCTTCAGAAAAGAAATAAGATAAAAAAACTAGGGTTAGAGGACTTATTATACGTGTAAAACAAGTCGTAAATATACTGCACCTGTGGCACCCACAGTGTAGTGTCACCGGTGTGTCGGAACAATGATTGGTCGCCTGTGTAAGTGCCAAAGAATAAGAACTAAAGGCATAGAAGGAGCGATAAACTAAAAGGCAACATACAGATAGCTGTTATACACAGTCTTTTTGTGATTCAGTGTGCCAAAAAGAGACGGCTCTATAAGCTAAAATATCATGGTCGTACAATGTTGCTGTCGCACACTGTTACTGATGCCCAGTTGGTGTCGTTGGAGACCAGTTTACGCAAGTTGACAACGCCTTGGAGCGACTTCCCAATGGCACAACTGACCAAAATCTGTATCATAAATATGAGGTAGGTTTAGGTTATGTTAGTTCTTCAGCAGGCCCGGAGGGCCAAACTACCCAGAAATAGGAGCTCTGCGATAGCAGAGCTCCGTCGACTCTATTAAATTTGATTTTGAAATAGAAATCATTGGTCAGTTGTGCCACGCAGTAGTGCCTAGGGAAAGAAAGGCGCCTTGGTGTATACGGCTAGTAGTTAGCAAGAACTGTACTCTTTCCTTTTTTTAACTTAACAAATTGAAATTTTCGGACGGGTATAGTATTACGCTTTCGTTTTAACACGTTCCCTGTCCGGGTGCCCGCAATGTGGGGTCATGAACCTTATTTTCAGGAGTCCGTGCTTCCACTGTGGGGTCATATTCCCATACTGAATGGAGTTAAAACTGTCAGTTGGACTTGTGCCCTTCGTCCACTTGGATCCATTGCATGGCTCCATTGATGGATCCTAGTACACTTTTTCCTCCACCTGAATCCATCGTACCAGTCAGTTCCAAATAATGGATTCTAAGACACTTTAAGGTGCACTTGGATCCTCCGAATTAATCAAACGAAGTATAATTTAAATGGCCGTTTCCTCGTGGTCCTACTATTTTTGTCCTAATGACTTTCGACGGAGCCCCGCCCAGGGCGGGGCTCATACTTCTAGGTGGTTTTGCCCTTCGGGCATCTGGAGATACCTAACGAACCTAACCTACCTACTTTTACAACCATAATTAGTATTTAAGTAAGTGGAGGATCCAAGTGCACCTTAAAGTGTCTTAGAATCCATTATTTGGAACTGACTGGTACGATGGACTCAGGTGGAGGAAAAAGTATACTAGGATCCATCAATGGAGCCATGTAATGGATCCAAGTGGACGGAACGGACTTGTGTCAGTGTCAGATCGTTTTGTTTGGGGACAGTGAACGTGTCTATGCCTTTAGATCTTATTCTATGGTAAGTGCTCCTTAACGGTTTTCGGTTATAAATATTATTATTTAAGCTTCTCTCGCTATTGTCCACTCGAAGAATGATTCGTTACTTTTAGGTCTTATATCAATGTTCTTAAGGTCCGAAAGTGACAAATCATCTGCACTCTGACTATGCATTATGTGTACGCAGTATTATTCACGTCAACATAATAAAAAAGTACCAGAAATCTCTCATTTTTATTTGTCCTTTAATCAAATAGCACAATTTAGTATTAACAAGTTCATTGCCCCATACAAAACGCTCTGAAAATAGCACAAGTCGTACTGACAGATTTATGTCCATTTAGTATGAGAATGTGACCCCAAAGTAGAGGCCCGGACTCCTGAAAAAAAAAATCATGACCCCTCATTAGGGCCACCCGGACCAGGGAACGTGTTAAAAAACAACTAATGAATAATATCAAGGTCATTACGCACTCGGCGGTCAGGACGCTCAGTGCGTAGCTGAACTTATGTAGGTAGGTGTGCTTACGCTAAACCGCGCCACCGACTTCGAGGAGGTTCTATTCATAAAATGTCGTTAAACAACGATAGTTTAGGGTTCAAACTACTTATTTAATACCTATTTCACGAATAAAACGCCTGAAGCTGTCTAGTTAAAAGTAAATTATACTTACTGTCACGTAACTGTCATTTCATCATACTTCATATTTTGTTTGAGTTTTGTTGAATAACAATTTAATTTGCTTATTTAAATAGAAACTTATTAAAATACTAAGTAATAAATATTAGTAAGTACACATATTATTATTATGTACCTATACTTGTATTTTTGAGAATGCTGTGTTTGAAATCGAGAAACGGGAAACTTATGAACGTGGTTAATCATTTCATAATGATAGAATGAGGATCAAATGGATTAACAAACGGTATGATGCAGTAAGAAAAACTTTACGCACTTCATATTTCTCGATATGTCGAAGAATATTTTAAGTAAATTGCGGTAAGTTTGGCATGTGTCAACAATGAGTGATCATTGATAGTGACCTTGATCTTGAACTGCTCTGACATTAAATACTACGATAGTACTACAAATAGTAAAGGTAGGAGCACACCTATTTTAATATTCTTTGTTTTTTTTTTTTTTTTTTTAAGTGCGTAGCCGAATGAAAACTTCATAGGCCTATTCAGTATAACGTACTTTATCACCCCTTGACTCCAAAAGCGATTACCCGCGGGTCACCCTGTATATGTATATTCATATTCATTCATATTCATTTATTCCTTGCAACCATGGTATTTACAAGATGTTAATTTCCATACAAGCCAGTACAAGACATGGACCCTACTAGGGTGTAGCAACATACTATATATATAGATTATAAGTATTATAACCGTTATACAAATCAATAATCTAGTACATTACTGCACAGTACCGGGAAAAAGGCCGTTGTGGGACGAGTATGAGATAATACGAGTCCAGCACTAGCCGTCTTCGCCGAGCGAGGCTTTCATAGTGTTTTCTCCAACGATGCGAGAAAAAATAACACAACTTGTTAATTACATTAAACAGTCTCAAAATTGCCGTCTCGTCTATAAGTGCTTTTATAAGCGTGCAAGAGCGGGTCGGACCATGCTCAGTGTAGGGTTCTGAAGCCGTTTAGTACTACAAACAAAAAAACAACAAGGTAGGTTTTGGTAGGTTTTTTTAGGTAGGTAGGTAGGTAGGTATAATCGCTTGTCTATCATGAACCAATGATCTCTACTTAGTCGTAATAGATTTCGTATTAAATTCCAAACACAGCCACACTACAAACACAAAAAATCGGAAAAAAATTCTTAATGAAAGGGTATATATACCCTTTCATTTTTTTTCCGATTTTTTGTCTTTGTAGTTTGGCTGTGTGGGGCAAATTAGCACTTTAAAGCTTAATATTTTACGGATCATTAATGAAAGACCTCTCCAACAACACTCCACACTATACACGCTTTTTAAAAAAAAAAAGTAAAAAACCACCCCTACTTTACGTGTAAGGGTGGTACCCTAAAGTATTTTCTTTTTCAAGATTATACTTTACCATTTTTTCGACGTGAGTTATATTATATGTGCACTCATGCCAAATAAAAAACGCGAGATTAAATGTTATACCATAATAATATGTATTTCATAAATTTTTCGCGGCTGCTGCCGGTTATTGGTAAATACTTAATAACTTTATTATTTTTAATCTTGCCTTGCCTTGAACGCAGAACTTGGGTAAGATTCAACCACGTTAATAACGATATCGTCTTTGACGTGTTTCCGTATTGTCAACGTTTTGATAACTCATATCATTAATAATAAGGGCAGCCCAGTTTAAAACGATGCCAAAACAAGTCAAAGACGATATCGTCTTATCGCAGTAGAAAAGAGGCCCTTTGCGGTTGTTTTGACAAACAGCAAGGTTAACATTCCTGAGCATGTCGTTGAAAAACAGCTATAGAAAATATCATTTACTTTGCTATTAAAAATAACAATATTTGCATAATTATGTCATCATAAGTACGTTTTTTGATTTGGGGGAATTGGGGGAACGTTTAGGGTAAGTATATTAAACTCTAAAAGTGCCATTTTCGCTAGAGTTAGGTATGTGTCCCCAGGCAAAACTAAAAATGAAAAAAAATATTGGAAAATATCTTAAATGAAAGCACATAGAATTAAAGTAACTCCTTACCGAATTTAAAAAGAAACCTTTCACGACTAAAAGTAGACTTGATTGGCTCTCGAGAAACAAGCATGAATAAGGACCGTATCGTTAATTATGGAAACAAGTTTGAATTGCTCTAAAAAAAAAGTTACAATATTTTGTCTTTTCTGTCATATGTCAATCTGTTCAGCATACAGTCAAGTGTTAAAACTTACTATAAAAAAAATTAAAATTCGTATACATTGCAAGATGAAGGGTCTCTCAGAGAAAAAACGACATTCAATTGTGACCAAATACTGTAAAGAATCTGGTATAACTATGAGAAAGATTGCTTCAGAAGAAGGGGTTAGCCTGAAAGCTGTTTACAATACGATAAAAAGGTTTAGTATGAATAATACTTTAAAAGATTTACCTGGTCGAGGTAGAAAACGAGGCCCTTCATGTCCTAATTTGGACAAAAAGATATGCGAATATTTTTCTCAAAAAAAAGAGATATCGATTCGGGATTGTGCGAAAAAATGTCGTACTTCTATTGCAATGGTTCAGCGTGCCAAGAAACGTAACTTGCTTGTAACGTATAAAAAGCAAAAACAGCCTAAACGCAGCAAAACCCAGGAGTCTTCTGTCAAAACTCGGGCTCGGAAATTGTACGACCAAATTTTAACTAAAAATAAACAATGTATTATAATGGACGATGAAACCTATGTCAAACTTGACTATAAAACCCTACCCGGACCGCAGTTTTACACCGTAATAAAAGGTACGAAGGTCTCTAAAGACGACAAATCCATTTTTTGCGAGAAATTTGGGAAAAAAGTGATGGTTTGGCAAGCTATTTGGCGATGCGGCATGAAAACGTCTCCGTTTTTCGTAACGGGAAACTTAAATCCGGATGTGTACAAGAAGGAATGCCTTTAAAAGTGGGTACTACCACTCATTCGAAAGCACAGGGGTCGTACATTATACTGGCCCGATTTAGCTGCGTGTCACTATGCTCGCCATGTGTTGAACTGATATCGAGAGAATAATGTCGAATTTGTCGCGAAATCATTAAATCCCCCGAATTGCCCTGAGATCAGGCCCATCGAGAAATTTTGGGCTCTGATGTAGGCAAAGCTACGAAAACAAGCTAAACCAACAGATAACATGGACCAATTCAAAAAAGACTGGATCCGTACCCACACAACTTTCAAATCAGTCGATGTCCAAGGGCTAATGAAGAGCATCAAAAGCAAAGTGAGAAAACTGGCAAAGGGGATCAATAAATAACCAAAAGTAGTTTTTATGGTTCACTTTGAAGATCTAAGAATCGAGTAGTTTAAGTTTTTTTTTTGTAATAAAAAGTATTTATACAGATTACACCATTTTATTTGTTTCCATAATTAACGATACGGTCCTTATACATATTAATCACGCCAACAAAGTGGTAAAATAAAATTTTGAAAAAAATTTTTTTTTTTGTATTCCTCCCCTAAACGTAACGTGGGGATGTAATTCTTGTTTACCCCATAGTTTGGTGTATTGTGGATAGGTCTTTCAAAAATATTACGGGCTTGTGAAATAAAACAATTTTACGATTAAGGAATCAGTTTAGGAAATATTAAGCTTTAAAGCTACACTCAAGTCTCCCCCCCTTACAACCAAAACTAAAAATACAAAAAATCTGAATAACATTGAATGAAAGCGCAAATAACTAATTTGAAAGGAAAACCATCACGACTAAGTAGGAGACATCATTGATTCTTGAGATACAGGCGATTAAAGTGTTTATAGCTACTAAAATCATCTAAGACGGCACCAAACGACTTTAAATAGAAAATTGGTTATTAATTGTTGATTTTTATGTTTGTAGTATACTTAACGGCTTCGAAACCCTACACTGAGCATGGTCCGACGTGCTCTTGCCCGGTTTTACATATGTTTGTAGTAACAGCGGCGCGTCGGAACCCTACACTGGAGCATCGTCCTGCAAGTATAACTATTCTTCAACCACGAAGTTAACCACGATATGTGTATATAGCCGCCGAAATGTTGCTGACACTTCTTTGTACGTCAATGTATTTAAGCCATCATGTCCCATTCGTCGAAGAGTATCCGACAATAACTTGTTTGCGTTCTCCCTGAAAACATAATTACTTGTATGCGTGATTTAAATGCAAGTTCCCAGTGTATGTGTAGTGCGGTTTTTGGTTGTAGTATGACTAGTTAGACTCGGCGAGCCCCCCATAACCCATAACCACTTACTTATTCTGACCTTGCTGGGGTTATCCCAGACCCAGGTGTTTTGCGCTAATTCATTTACCCAGCTTAAAAATAAAACGTCTGGTTGGATTCGCGAATAGTCGTTTCTGAGCGTTAATGTTTTGTACGAGTATGTGTTTTAATAAGTAGATATGTATAGTAACTCTCTATACATTTATAGGTAAGTTTATCTTTGCCTAGTAGGCACCCATAGTACAAGATTAGACCTTAGTTTGGGACCAGGGCCTCTATTCAGGTGCGTTAAAACGATATCGTGTCTGACACGTTTAAGAATCGTTTACGTCACAGTCGCCATTATTGTAAATGACATAAGAGTTATCAAAACGTTGACAATACGGAAACAAGTCAAGAACGATATCGTTATTACCTTGTATAATTCCATCCCTGGTCGATTGGTGTGAGTTTGTCCCCTAATAATTAAATATGTATTTGAACAAGTTAAAGTACGTAAATGAAATATAAATCAAACCTGACACGCACCATAGTATCTATAGTACTTACGATCTAGAACTTCTGCTGTGTCGTAAAGAGTAATAGCGACTCGTAGCTGGCTCGAACCGACACAGCTGCAGCTTTAAAGGTTCCATTCGAAGGTAAAAGTCGTCATCTTCTCCTCCCCAGCCGTAGTATTCGTTACTCATGCCATTCATTGCTTTAAACTGACTTGCAAGTATCGATGTCACTCCCCCAAAATAGTCTATGTACGGCAGACGAAACCTGAAATTTCAACTAATGATTACAACCTAAATACGTCTACTAGGTGAGACCGGTGCACGAAAATTTTTAATATTATGTCGCCGAGATTTTCGAATACCAAAGTTCTGATCGGTGCACACAATAGATTGGTAATTTAGCTATCTTTTAACACTATCTTAAATGCAAGTAGGTAATTTTACAGATTTTGAAAAACTACTTAATAAAGAAAATGAGAGATTTGATACAACCATCCGTAAGGACCCTAGGGTTGGTTGTAATAGTGTAAGGGTATGATTGTTGCAACATTGTAATTACCTACTTGCATAAAAGATTGGTCTTTTAGCTATCTTTTAACACTAGCTTAAATGCAAGCAGAGTAATTTTACAGATTTTGACAAACTATTTAATAAAGAAAATGAGATATTTGATACAACCATCCGTAAGGACCAGGGTTGGTTGTAACAGTGTAAGGGTATGATTTTTGCAACATTGTAATTACTTTAATATTTATTTAAAACCAGGCTTTTTAGGGTTCCGCAATTTAACCTTTCATTTTTTTAAATTAAATATTACTTATAATTACTTTTACAATAATAGTAGTTCAAGAGACAACTCACATTTTTTTCTGATTTGTTCGAAACAGAAAGTAATCAGCGATATAAATAAATTAGATTTCGATGCGATAAACAATAATTTAGCTTTGCGATTGCTTTGTGAGAATGCCTACAGAAAAACTTGTGGCAAAGTTAGTCCAGTTGATGTTTCAGGGAGTGGCGGTGAAGTTAGCGGTACCGACGAAACTATCAATGGTGATGCTGATGATGGTAATTTATGAACGTTAACTAGGTATTCTGGAATTAAATTTATTTTATGTTAATATTTGAAAAATATTACACACATTAAAGATCTAGTTTGAGATAGCTTGGTCATAATTGGGACAAAAGTAACAGTTTGTTATTTTGAGGTGCTGAGATACTTCTTCTGAGAAAGGTCGTGCACCTGATTTCTAATTTTCAGGATTTATGTTGAAAGGATGAATAGCTGGATAAGAAGGAAGTAGATAACAAGCTAATCAAAGAATCACGAGCAGCATGCCAAGGATTTTGATCGATCATCGAGCGCGACTGGAACTTAAAAGCCACGCGGGGTAAAAGTTGGTCCGTGACTGAATTGAATTGTAAGCTATAGAGTGTAACCAACCTGAACCTGTCGATGCTGGAGGCCATGTGCCGGGGCCTGCGGGTGCACGCGTACAGGTTGGCGGGGCGCAGCGGCAGCAGGTCCACGTCGTGCAGCACGAGGCACGGGAACCCCGCGCGCAGCGCCGCCACTGCACCCACGTTCATAAGCTTCGCTCGGTTGAACGGACGGGAGTCCTGCTGCTCCACCACGAAAATACGAAAGTGAATATGTTGCAACCGTAGAAACTTATGCATGTATAAGAGGAACTGACGCAAATGCTCCTCCCGGTCCCTGAAATATCAAGTTTATAGCCATTATCAAAACGCGCGGTAATGTACAAGAATATACCTACTACTTATATAGAAGTTTCACAAGGTAACTACGCTTATATTTTTAGCTAACATCCCTATATGACCTAAAAATATGTTTATTATTCAAATTACCAACAATCATATCAGTTAAGTAAACAGCAAAGATAAAACAAAGGTAAATATTACAAATGAAAACTAACTACGGCAAGTTACGCGAAACAATGTAGAGGGTAATTTATACATATTTTCGGGACGTTCTGTTTTATTTCTGCCCGTATAGGATGTCAACGTTTACCGAGCAAATCGCAATAAGGCAAGATTTCATTTTCAGCGACTTAGGGAAAAATAATTGTATTTAGTTTTTTTTTATTATCCATTATTATTTAAATTTTATTGTTGTAATTTAATTTATTAAGTGAACTTCCAGATTAGATTCAGAAAAAAAAGTAGCTAGGTACCTACGAACCTGTAAGGTACGATAATGGCTGTGCTGAACAGCGGATTGCACGAAGGAGGCACATAATCTCCCTCTCTCAGTCCTTTGTATTCTCCAAGTTCCTCGTCCTTGAGTGTGACGGGCAGCGTGGTCTCATTGAACAGAAGCTCGCGGTACTCACAATCTTGATCACTGCCGTTGAAACTCTCCACAGTTTCAAAATGCAGTTCTTTATATATTTTATTCTTGTTTATACATGTGTAGTTTGATACCGGGTATAGCTTGGATGGAAAACATATATAAGCTATGTCCAAGCACAGAGCTATGCACAAGTTTTTCTTTGTGACGACGAGTCGTAGCATAAGAATAGCACGTCCGAGTAGCAACTTCAGAAATAAATAAATTTGTTTTCCTGTTAAATATTTTGCTTTAAACATTTGAAATAAATGTGCAATAAGTAGGTAATCGTAGGGTATGCATAAAATTCAAATAGGTATGAATAAAATATTTTATTACACAACTTTATAGTTGGGTAACAGAAACACGAGACCGAGGGTTTTTTCACGATACGAGTGCGTTCATACCGAGTGTCTCCAGATGACTAGTGTATAACAACTCTTATCTGTGTCTAGTATTTAATGTTTACCTACGTATATGACTATTGACTACATATTACCTTAATACTTGACTCTATTCGTATCGTGGGAACGAGTGATGACAGCGTCCTCTCAACTCGGAGTTGTCTCGGTGAATCGGACTTTCCACTACTCTAGCGAGCTGGTTCGGACGGATTCTTCAAGTATATACTTCTAACTACGCAAGCTTACTCGTGCTTACTCACTCGAAATGCACTACCGTGAACACCGGGCTTTGGCGAAGAGGAGCTAATGATGAAGACCACAAATGACTACCGGTACAGTCAGCAGCAGTAGGAACTACGCAACTCAACTCAACGAAGAGCTCAAAACGATCTGCATTCGACTCCATTGTCAAGAGAATACGTCGCGTCTCTGGATAATTTTGACCATGTTATTCTGCTTAGCTACTTTTGATGCTGACTGTGAATAGTAGGTGATCCTAAATGATTAGTAGGTATTTTACGGTTGACCATGAGATTATTTCGTTAAGGTTCGTCGTCAAAAAACTGTGACGAATAATGGTGAAGTAGGTACCGAGAACTCCTGGGTGAGGACCAAAAAGTTGGGCCATAGTTAAGCGTAGTTCCATACAATTGTATCGTCGCTCGACGGAAAAGTTTAATAGAAAATTTAATTGCTTGAGTAAGCGTGTCCAACTTTTTTGTCCTTACCCTCCTTAAATATTAAAATATCCGTTTTTGATTTATATGATAAATGAGAAGACTTTAAAATCTAACCGAAAATAATAACCGGTCTTGTTAGAAATAGTGCCTTAAGGGCACTATAGACTAACAGCCCGCCGACCGATATTGTCTGTCAGTTCGTTTCTCGTAAGGCTGCATGCAGTTCTTTACTGATTTTGGACTGTCAGACTTGGGACTGCAGGTACTCTGTTAGTCCGTGATGCCCTTTAGTTTGGGGCGACCGCTGATCCAAGTTCGACCAATGTAGAATTTTGTCATTTTTAACATTATACTACTTTACTTTAAAATTGTATGCTGGTATTGTGTGTTTAATTTACATAAAGCCCGGCTCGCCTCGCCAAGCGACTGAAATTGCGCGATTGTCAACACGTGTTAAATTACGTAGTGGGGCGGGACTTCGTCGATTGAAAACACATAAATAATGCTTAAGGACCAAATCAGTAATCGACCTCGATAGCAGGCAGGTAAGCAAGTTAATAATAAAAAAAATGCACAGTGGATCACTGACGTTACTGCTTTTATTTAGTTGGATAACATTTTAATTCTAAACTAAGACTCGCTGAATTAAGTATCGAAAGCATTTCATTGAGCAAATATTGCAAATATCGACGTGTAGGTAAAAGCGAATATGTAACTAATTATACACTAAAAGATCATCGTAACTTATACACTTAATGTATGCCAACCTGTAAGAGAGTCCTACTTAAAATCACGATGGTAAGCTTAAAATTAAAATAACATGTTCCTCAAAAACTTAAACTTAAAAAAACAATATCAATAAAAATATGCAAAATTCGACTGAATAAATTGAGATTACCTTGCCTAATCCTACCTCCAAAAACCGTTTTGGTGCAAGTAAGTATACATTTTTCCCATATACCTATGATATGTGGGTACAAGAAGTAAGTACTAATACCTATATCAAATCACATTCTTAAAGTGCATCATTCCATCAAACACAAGAATCCATGACTTTCAAATTTAAAGCACCCAAATACGACAGGTCTCGTCCGGGCCAGTATAATTTATTTGCTGGCGCTCGCGGAACAGATATTTTTACATTGTATAAGCCCGCGATAAAGTCTCCGACAGCAGAGGCTGACCGTACATCAAATAACTTGTATAAGGTTGACTTAGCTATTATCCTTTCGCTACATGTCAATTCCATGCATTAAAAGTTCCATAATGTATACAATATGCATCTATCGCAGAATATTTCGTGCCCTGCTGCCTAGACTATTTATTCTAAGCGACAGAGTGGCTTGGCTTATCCTCGTAAGGCGTCAGAATGTACAAATCACGATTGGTTTTAGTTTAGTTATACAATGGTCACGAGAGCAATATCGACATAACCAGCGGCCTATCTATACTAATATTATAAGGAGGTTAAGTTTTTGAGTTCGTGAGGATGTAGGGGGTAATCTCTGGATGTGAAGGGCATTAATATCTATAGGTACAGCCATTGCTTCAAATATATGTATATACGGACCTTATTGGCAGTGGCATAAAGCTGTATAGACATTTTTAACCTCTTGGGAACGTATATATATTTATGCCCTTGACTGTACTGAACCGATTTTGTTTTTTTTTACCAATAGGAAGCCATGAGTGTCATAGGCTATGTTCTATGAGTCGCGGGCAACAGCCAGTTTAAAATAATTGATTGATATAAAAGTAGATTATTTAAATTCCATTGGCAGCGTTATGTACATTCTGATGAGCATTACGAAGATAATAAACAAGTTGAAAACCAAAGGATTATGGAAAATGTCACTAGTTACATATGCTTACTAAAATTTATAGGTATTACAACTAGTTAACCATAAAATTGGTTTAAATCTATTACAATAAAGGATAGTTTTACACACTTGCGTTAATATCATTAATTTTATTATACACACAACAAAAATGACAGACATCAGACATTTTTGATGTATGTGTCCTATTTCAAAATAGTTTATTATAATTTATAAAGCATTTTATTCGAATTGATCAGTATTTTGGTTTCATAATATTTCTAAACTCCATAATAAATTCTATGCAATTCCACTGCCACGAAAGAACTATCAAACTATGCCAATACTAAACTAATACATGCATGAAATAATTTATATATGTATCTCTCAAATTCTTAAAGTATAAAAAGGTCCTAACCATGCAATTTAAATAAACTATGTTGAGATGGCTTCTCCAGGGTACCCGTCACGGGCTAGGAATACAAGGAGTTGTGTTGATCGCTCTATGGTGTAACCGCGTCCCTTTATGCTACGGCCACATCATCGGGATTCGGCGAAGGCTCGCGTTAGCGCCTCTTTCATTATATATAATAGAGAAAGAAAGATATCCCACCGAATCCCAATATTGTGGCCCCAGGGTTACGGGCAATCGTGGAAGAGGTAATTAGACGATATACAAAAATGTGTTTATATCGTACTGTTCCTTAAATCAATACGTGAGTAAGCGGTAGATAGCTGTTATTTATTTCAATGTCCTCTTTGAGGGAAACACCTCTTTGAGAACTATATTGTCATTTCATTATTGATCAATTACTAGTATTTAATTTGATCTATATTTAAATGATTAAGCTATTAATATTATACTGACTAATTATACTTTGAACTGTTATCACTATAGTCTTGTTGTATTGTATGCATGATGCATCCAGCGTTTGTTCTACACTAAAACTACAAAAAATCTGTAAGATGAAAGTAGAGATTACATACTTAGCAATATTTTCAAAATGGTATCTATTTCTATGACAAGAAACTTTATTTATTGAAAAATACTATGGTAATAAAGCAGACAGGCATTGCAGTGCCAATGCCATCAATCCAAAATGGGTCAGTATAGGGAATTCCGAAACTATAGGAATTAGTATAAACTGTCCTTAAGAACCGAGGCCTCGAACCAAACATTTTTTCCGAAAATGTATGCAGTGGTGGAGTGGTTAGAAACGATTTGCATTGGAGTTCTTTGCTCAAAATAAACCAATCCCGAGATTCCGCAATAAAACAGTACAAAAAAAAAAAAAAATCTTATAAAAATTGACCTAGTCTTAAACCACGTGCTTAGGTACGAGTATATAGAGAAATATATACAAAGAAAACATCCAAGACTCAGAAACGAATACTCGTACTCATCACTTACATATTTTCCCTGATTGGGAGTCGAACCCGGAACTGCTAGCTTCGTAGGCAGGGTCGCTGCCAACAGGCTAACTTTGTCAACAATTCCCCTAACTCTGATAGTTTCCGAATACCCCAACCATGTGGATTGCTCACCCTGTACAATTATTTGATAAAAATGATGAAGCTGTAAAGTAGTATGAACTGTTAAGGCCCATTTACATTATACAACTTTCTTTTACAAGAATCGGCAATAATTGTATTCAATTATTTCCTGCCAATACTAAGGGTAAGATTTAGACTGAGCAATTTTATGATTTCCTCAATTTTATTGGACGGAACTTGCAAGAAAGTTGTAGGTATAATGTAAATGCGCCTTATAATGTATTAACCAGTCGTGCCAATAACCGTGAGGTGGGTTTGCTGGCTCGATTTTTACCAAAACGCCCAAGGAAGGCAATGAATGCAGTCTCCTTGTATGTGTAAACTATATTAGTCGTTTAGTTTGTCTCATGATTGTACTTCTTTGTACTAAAATGTAAACCGCGAACAACTTTGTCCTAGGTGTGAGCTAAGTGTGTCCATTTCTTATTCTAAATAATAAATCTTTTGTCATACTGCTCCATTTAATAAAATGGAGTAAGTATCATAATTCGGCTATTCTCCCATGTGCAAAAAATCTGCTCAATATGCCACTTTAATTTTTTAACAGTAATGAGAGTAATAAGTGCGGGTAGTAACAAATGGGAATTGAATAGCCCACTCTAATCAGGCACTCCCAATTCGATCAAATCCACGACCCGTTGCATTTGTATAGCTTAATTGGTGGGTAAAAAGAGTTTGACGCAGTGGGGTGACAAAACAGGTAAAACTACGGTTTTCAAGTGCCAACTATCATTTTAGGCGACAGCGTTTGGGAAAAAAATTAGAATGTTGCCAATATAATCCGAACAGCACCCTAATCACTTTCAAACTCTGTTTTGAAGAGCTGGATTTACATATGACGCTATTTTATAAATAAGGCGTCGGAAAGCGTAACCATTGAGTGCATATTAGCAGCTCGTTACTCGTGTTTATAATATTATTTAAACCGCTAAAAGGTCACTAGGTGGTAATTTAAAATGTATATAATTTATCCAAGCAATGCACTGTGGTGAATAACTTAAGGCTAGTCCTATCGAGGGATATGCTAGAGGTCAACCATGATATGGGTGAAGAGCGGGTGGAGTACTGTCGCGACTTCTGTGTACTCCAACGAGTTGAGTCCATCTACTGCCATTCTGGTCTTCGCCTGGTCAAGTAACTTTAATCTCTTTTCCCTGGGAAGCAAATACGTGGAATTAATATTGTCTTTTTTTTCTTGATTTCTTCATGGTAGCTGCAAAGAGATCTTCGTCCATTGTGTTTAGAGGACGCCTAGATGCGCTTGTTCGAATAGTCACAGAATGAACCGGTCTACGCAGCGAATTTCACAGGTAACAGCTAATTGATATTAACGGCATATCTTATCCGTTAACCCCTAAACTTATTTGATGTTAGATATCGACGGTTCTGTGACTCAACCTCGTATATAGAATAATGTTCAGTATAAACTGACACGCACTAAGTATGCACTCGCGTACTTAGTGAGTGTCAGTTTATACTGGACATTACTCTATATACGAGGTTGAGTCACAGAACCGTCGATATATACCACCAATATAATTCTGAGTTAAATATACGATCATTACTTACCCTTTGGGTTGAGACCTGTGCGAGAACATATGGTACCGGCTGGTACCCGGCTCGAATCGACTTAGCTTCAGACCATGCGTTTCCAGACGCGTGTACAAGTCGTCGTCTTCCCCTCCCCAACCGTAATATTCGTTGCTCATCCCATTTATATCCTTATATTGCTTGGAAACCATCGCTATGGCGCCCCCAAATAGGCTTAAATATGGTAAGACGAATCTGAAAGAACAGGGGTTTTCATCACTAGACTTTATTAGTGGTAATGTACAGAATTCTCCACAACGAATTTGCTAAAATGTACGCACGGGGAAAGCTGAGACTTCTACCATAAAATAAGTATAGAAATTCCGCTTCGAATAAAAGTCGATTTTGTTGACAGACGCAAATGTCGAACAAATTCGGACTTGGTACTCCATGACTTGATAAAGGCTAATAAATTTTTTCCAATAGATTCCTATTACGACACTAGCGACCTCCTTTGTTTCCCCAGTTTGTTACTTATTATCATCGACGAACTATCTATAAATACAACTTCCTATTTCGTCCCAATGCACTTCAGTCAATACCTACGCGTAACATCCACTTCGAGGGTGATTTAACTCTTGGTTAGTCTTCCAACGTACTAACTTTTGTGCATCGCAGAGTTAGCTAATATAACAATCGAAACTCATCATACTTCTCGTGGTATGCGAAACGCGGGTGGGTAACACTTTCGATTAATCTGTCTGTACCATGTCATCACGTTGGAACTCGCGAACGACATACAGTCATAATGATGACATGGCAAAAGGTAGTGGTACGGTTAGGAGAAATCCATGGGGATAAATGTGCCTGACTTAATTCTGGACTGACCTAAATTTGTTGATGCTAGAGGACATGTGCCGGGGCCTGCGGGTGCACGCGTACAGGTTGGCGGGGCGCAGCGGCAGCAGGTCCACGTCGTGCAGCACGAGGCACGGGAACCCCGCGCGCAGCGCCGCCTCTGCACCCACGTTCATAAGCTTCGCTCGGTTGAACGGACGGGAATCTACTTGCTCCACCACGTATAAACGGTAATGTATCTGCTGCCGCCTTAGAAACATATGCATGTATATAAGAAAGCCCCGTAGTTGCTCTGCTCTGTCCCTGAAAAATATATAGTACAGCTTTACTCATTCATCCGTAACCTTCGGGGAGTGAAGATGGCCGATTGAAAGATGTCCGGCTTTTACTTTTGATTTATTCTTTTTACTGCTTTACTCAAGTGAGTACACTTGACATTGGCGAAATCACTGCGGAATATCGCGGTGGACCGCCAAAGATGAAGCTTTACTCAAGATATAAAAGGCCTCGTTGTGCTGCATCGCAGACAAATTTTAGTACCACCATCATCAGATATAAAGTAAAGTATTTTGCGGTGTGATTGTTCCTATTCATAGAACTCATTGTGAATGAGTCGTGTTAGCGATACTAGACATGTGCAGTCTACGAGAGCGGCGCGTCTTTTGAACTATAGAGAAATATCGAGACTGGCATATCACTGAGCGGAACAGAGTTATGAACTTATCTTCCTTGAATGCATAGTAAGCAATCGGCCGGTTGGCTTGACTATAGTTCCAAGACGTGGCCCTTTTCATAGTCGCCACCAGCCGATTGGCGGCCTCGGCGGTGGCAAAGCACAATAACATAAATAAATAAACAAGTTCTTGGTAACAATTGGTGAATGACCCGTTCCGAATCCGCGAACGGTGAAAGCACAGACGGACGGAGGGACGGACAGACATGGCGAAACTATAGGGGTTCCTAGTTTGACTACGGAACACTAAAAACTCATATTTGTCTCCCCAAACGAGATAAAACCAGACAATCAGTCATTCATTACCATTGCTCTTGCAAATCTAGGTGTAGAGCACACCCACTACCTACTTTATTAACCGACTTTAAAAAACGGAGGAGGTACTCAATTCGTCGGAGTTTCTTTTTTATACTTTGTTGCAACTGCGGAATCATAATTTGAATTGCGAGATCTTTAAAACGAAAAAAAAGAAAGAGCCATACGTCAAGCAGGCCTAAACAGGAAACATGTTCCATATCGTATCGAAACATGCCATATCCCATAAGCCTCTTTACTTGCAGTAGGAATAATTTTATCAGCTTATCATACGAAATGATAGGTAAGGTAAACAAATGAAAGATCTGAGCACATGAGATTGCCACTAAACAATCAACTCTCATTACGTGAATTGTTAAAAAAAAACGACCTTGATGTACATTCGTGGGCTGTGGCAAAGGTTCGTGTTGGCGTCTCATACTCTAACATAAAAAACCGTCCAAGAGCGAGTCGGACTCGCACACGAAGAGTTCCGTACCATTCTTGAAAGGGGCTTTTTTTGTTTTTATTATTTGTTGTTATACATATAGCCTATAATCTATTACGGTTCAGGAGATACAGCCCGCTGAAAGACGGAAGGACGGACGGACAGCGTAGGCGTAGTAATAGAGTCCCGTTAACCAAATTTGGGTACAGAACCCTATGACGAGTACTTAGTCTTTAAACCCCGCAGATACAGGAACAGCTTTATAAAATTTCAAAGTAAAAGTTCATACTGAAGCTGCGTAAGTTGCGACATGATCGCAAAAAGTAATTTATTATTTTGGACGTAAACGTTGCGTCAGCGTATTATCATCTTCGGTATGTCCATCCTTAACTCAATTAAAAACTGGCCCAAGTGTGTTGGCTCGAGGATGCACTAATCTAAGGGCCCGTGCCACATAAAACATAAAAAGAATAGCTTTGTAAAGTATTTAGAAGGTAAAATACATCACCTAGACTTGTAGATATTGTATGAGTTGAGAGATCATCATTATACTGGTTATCTCAAAAAGTCGTTTAACTATTTAGTTTTTAAATCTTATTTAAAGAGTATCAGGGCTTCATATGTCTTTGACAAAACCTATCTAGTTATGATTTTGACAATTATAATATAAAAAAAATGCAGTTTACGACATCCACTGTTCAGTCTTAGTGTAATACTAGCTGTGACTTATGGAGTGTTAGTTTATGTTTCCTAACAAATACATGTACTATTATAAAAGGCATTTATTTTCCAGGTGTCATGTAAGAAACTAGTCACAACTACCTATTTTAATAAGTAAATGCGACATAAATCTGTATGTCCATTTTGGTAGCATAAAAGCGGAGCAGCTTGCCCCCTCCATGGCCTTAACCTTATTTGGATCCTTATGGTATACTCATGGGTTTGGACAAAGCTTTACTCTTACATTACATTAAAATATTTTCTGAAGCACTAAAAGAAAACTGGTACGTAAAATTTTTTCATAACAAAACTTGTTAAAGGCCAAAATAAAAAGATAGAGAAAAAAAACTTGATATAAATTGACACAGCAAAATGACATCTTTAATATTACTCTGGAAGTTTAATTATACATCCTTAACCTTACTATTAGTATTTGACGACACGCTAGCCTAGTTGGTAGTGACCCTAACCTAACCTAACCTTTGAAGCTAGGGGTCCTGGGTTCAAATACTGGTAAGGGCAAATATTTGTGTGATGAGCACGAGTATTCGTTCCTGAGTCTTGAATGTTTTCTATGTATCTAAGTCTATCTTTCTCTATGCAAGTCAGTTTATTGTTGTCTAGTACCCATAGTACAAGCCTAGAACTTAGTTTGAGATTTATTTATTTATATATAAAAACAAAAAAATGCAAAAATTAACTTTTTGTTTATTTTGTCAGGACTTAAAAGTTTAATACTTCTACCAATCAGTGTGAGATTTGGTACAGAGATAGTATTAAGCTTGAAGATAGACAAAGGGTACTTTCATGCCGCAATATTCAACAGTTCCCAAGGAAATAGCAATGAACTACGTATATGCAGGCCGAGTCGCCAACACCAGCAAGCTGTTAATAACAGCACTGGTACAACCAGGTCATAAAAGTAGCTTTTTATACAAAGAAACATTTGCACTTAGTACCAAGTCTCAGTTTCCATTTACATTATAGGGTTATATTCCAGAATAGTAAAATATGCAGTTGTTTGAACACTTACCTGTACGGTACCACAATAGCTGTGCTGAATTTAGGCTTGCACTCGAACGGAGCATATTCGCCGCCTTCCCTTATCCTATGGCCCTCTACTAGATCCCCGTCCTTCAGACTGGGAGACAGCGTAATATCATCAAAGATAATGTCACGGTAGTCACATTCACCGATCGCATTACTACTAAAGTTCTCCGCAACTTCATAGTGCAAATTATCTAAAATATCCTCTTTTTCTATATAATCGTAAGTCCGGCGACCGTTCATGTCCGGATGCAGTAATATAATTAAAACTATCACAACCACTCCCGCGTATAAAACTTTTTTCTTTAATATCGTCCGCATTGCGCTTGAATAAAATTGATAACACATGTAATTTAGAATTTCATAATCAAATTAGCTTATTATTTGGAATTTATCGATTCAGATCTATGCGAATTGTTGACATGATGGATGACTGACAATGTCAATGGCAACTGTCAATAACAGCTGTGTTAACGACGTTTGGTTACACGCATTTTGGACTTCGAGTATAATTATTAACAAGCATGACAACCTGTGAAGGTAACACAGTCTAGATATTGAAGGACGAGACGACGTTGTGTTAAAACTTTGTCTCATACATAATAAACACGATTCCACGAGCCACAAACAAGAAGATAGGGAATCCAAATTTTCAAATTTAGCTACCTACCCTGCGTATAGAAACGGCCAAGAAGTTTATATATTATGACAAACATATATGTTTTCGCACGCAGTTAACTTTTTTAATGAATAGCTGTTAATTTATTGTAATTTGTTATGCAATGAAGTCGGGAAAAAAAAAATAGGTAGGTTCTTTTTGGTCGTAACTTGCGTATTGAATATCGTTAAAGAATAATTAGCGGTGAAAATAAATATTAACTTTTATTACCGTTTTTTATCATTGTAGATAACTTTAATGTTTTTTTTTCTAATTCTTTGTCAAAATAACTTGTTTTATTGAGTGCATTTATCATTTATTTATTTATTTCATAAAGTAAGTTCACTTAACTTCAAAGAAGTAATAAGTGATGTAAACTACCATTTTAGAGTAGGTAAAACCATTTTTTGACAGATAACTCATAGTGATTCTAAATATGGTGGTTTACCGTTAGAGTGGTCATAAATTGGAGAAGACCCCAGAAACCCCTATTTTTTTTAATTGTGCCGTAAATTTGAGCTTGACAGCTTTAATTTCAAATTTTCACACTTTGTCGAGTCATATCTTTTTTTTCTTTACTAAGGAAATGCAAATAAGATGTTAGTAGAATAAGCAAACATTAGAGATAAAAAAATACAAATACCTTTTTGCTGCAACATTAAAAAAAAGATATGTAAAGAAAATTGTGAACTTTTGGAAAATATACAGTATCCAGACTAAAAAGACTTGTTGATAATTCTGTAACCACATTTTGCACAATCAGGCCAAGAAGTTTACTAGTGTATTAGTGACAGGTTGCAAGCCCATCGCCTAAAAATACTACAAGCCCTTATTCCCTTAAAAAAAATTATCTAAATAAAATTAAAAAAACCGTGGGCAGGATGAGAGTAAATTAGCCTAAAGTGTGTTGCAAGTGACCCTACCCACCCACCGTATTCTTTTGGCTCACGATCTGCCTAACACCCTGAGCTGGGATTCTACACGGTAATAACGATATCGTCTTTGACGTGTTTCCGTATTGTCAACGTTTTGATAACTCTTATGTCATTTACAATAATGGCGACTGTGACATAAACGATTCTAAAACACGTCAAACGCGATATCGACGCAGTAGAATAGAGGCCCATATGTATGATGTAACTTAAGTACCTTTATCGTAATATCTTCGACTGGCGGGCAACAATAATCCGACTAAATTAAGTGTCACTATTTTTCTAATTATTTCCACCTAAGTATACGTCTTTAATTTAGCAGGGTTAACATGTCAGACCAATGGGCATCTGGCTACAAGCTGGGTTGACGGCCTCTATCCCACAAAACTTTACAAGTTGACAATATTGACAACTTTTTCTATGGATAACTTTACAATTTTGTTAAATTGTACACTTGTGAAGTGTTGTGGGATAGGGGACAGGGCCCTGTTTTATAAAGCGACAAGTTACAAGTTACAAGCGGAACTCCCTTTCTAGCAAAACTTCCATTTGTAATTTGTAGCTTTATAAACCAAGACCTTGGTTGAACACAAAAGTACGCTTTACAATTGGCTACACGGGGTCTATGCTATTATATGTTTATGGGCATATAATTATGTGCTTGGTATGTTGTTGAAGTACCTTTTTCTGCATAATGCGTCAAATAATAAAATGCATAAGACTGACGTATTGTTTATATAAAGAACAAACATGACTAAGTTTGTGCTATTTTATTTGTTATAGATTTCAGTTTTTTTGCACGGCGCCAATTGTGGGTACTTTTGAATATAGTCACTTATAGGTAGTTTTAATTTGTTTTAAAAAGTACCTCAAAAGTAAGAATACAATACCGCTCTAAACTATTTGCTGGCATGTGTTTATTTGATGTTTTGTAACGAGATGGCTTCAAAAAAAGAAAAAGTGAGTATTGTCAACAATACTTCAAACACCGCAGAATATCAGGAAGTGTTATTAAGTTCTATAGAAGACGTGCGGTGTGCTAAAGATCATACAGGCTGCGCTAATACGTCTTGGGATCCGAGTTGTTATGTATCGACGTATGACCGCGAGGACGCCGAGGAAACCGTCCCGTTCGTGAGCGTCATGGTCATTGATGCCTCCGGTCAGTCGCACCGCACTCTTAACATTTCCACCCAAACAGATACCAGCGATTTCGCGGTTCACTGTGACGTTTCTGACGTGAGCCTATCGTTTTCAAAAGAATTTAACGTACAGGAGTCGACTTCGAACGAAAACTCTGAAAATAACTTTAGGACCAAGCGAGTCAGACGTGACTCTCATGAAGATGAGAAGAATTTTCGGCCTTGGAAGAAGAGTAAGAGTTCTAAATCAAGTGTATTGGGGCGCCTGGGTCCAGGGCTGGCGGTAGATGCCAAGGCGCTGGGGCAGTCGCTGTCCACGAGCCAGCTGTCCTCGGCCTCGGATGTCTCGTTCAAGTCGATTAACAGCAACAATTCGTTCAAAGTACGAAAAAGGCGGTTAAAATCGGATACCAACTTGTTTAGGGACGCACTCCAGAAGTCGAGGAAGAATATGAGTTTGAATAAATCCGAAAACAACACCCCAGGTTAGTGATTGGGCTTATCAACTACCATCTTTATCTCGCGAGTCGCAACGTCGTCCGCGTTGACCTCGTTTATATTTTTTTCTTTGGGAACTTTTTATATTTTTTGAGGCGACAAGTATACCTACTATCTTCTAATGTAGGCCACCACCTATGAGTTACCGTGTCTCTTGAAAGTTTAGTTTAGGGGCCTATATCATATTTAAGTAATTTTTATAGTAATTTTAAGATGGCAAAGGTTCGCTCCATTATGAATCTTGCGTAAGAATTAGGTTTTTATATAATTTCCAACCGTTCCTGTTACACCAAATCAAATACTAACCCAAGGGTAGGTATATTAACGACTGTCACCCCGACTATCGTTAATCCCGATAGAATATAAAGTACTAATAGTACCTAAAGTCTAAGTCGCTATTTCTGGGCAGGATTCCAAATCAGATGAGACGCAGGTTCAAGCCCTATTCATGGCCCGTGAGATTTCATCAAATTTATAAGTATTTTAATAGAATACGTACTTGTCCTTGTCTAACCGGCTGTGACTATAGTTTTGATAGGCAGAAGAGGGATGAAATGATGATATACGCACGCACACAACACAATTACCTACACGCTAAATTATAAATTGCATTATATACGATCTACGATTATCACCGAGTAAGGTTTATCACTTTTCAACTATATTTTAAAGCTGATAATGTTAAAAGTGACAGATTTACATACCGCGGCAATACCCATTTCGACCCTTTTTTATTACTTTATAGATTTAAACTTAATGTCATAGCTACCCGTTAAGTTACATCCCCCTTGAACTTAAAAACGAACCCGGTTATCATCTCTAGCGATAACTTTATTCATGTAAATACGACATAATATGCAATGACGAATATAGATCGCTGACATCATCGGCGATTTCAAGTCAACGGTCAACGCTCAGAGCCAATAAGCAAGCAAACATCTTGCGGACTGTTTCATTATGCTGGCCGTATTTATTTACAAGACCCAATGTTAAGTTCTTTTTTTAAAACCAGATATTTTGAAAACTTCCGGTCACCATGTAGAATATTTGAAATTAGATTGTGCACAAAATGAATTCCTCAAAGGAGGTTGTGAGAGTGGAAATAGAGATCGAAGACGGCATAGACGCCAGTGTTTTGAGTGATGTCGAATGGTTTTTGTTGTCAGGAGGGTCGCCTCGGAAGGAAAGAAACCACCGCCGCAACGCGAAGACTAAAAGTTGGAAATTTGTAGACATTTGCACATGGATTGGCATGAAGGTAAATTTCGTACTAACAGCAACACAGTGAACTGACTATAAGTGAGCCTTATTGTAAGGTGACAAGACTCAAATTAGGTTACAAATGGTGTGTTAACTGTGTTACTGTTTGTAAAAGGGATTTTAAGAAAAACATTGTTAAGGAGAAATTACTAATTTCTCGACGATGTCGGCGTACTTACCGTATTCTTAAATACTCCCGCTTACTTGCGGGAATATCTATTTAAGAATACTATAAGCCTTATTAATCTTATTACTATTAAGCCTGCGAACAAGGGCGGATCCAGCTTTGGCGCCAGGAGTGGGTCACATAGTCGTGGTCAAGAACTTATAATTTTATTTTAATAACAATAGATACAAGTAAAAAGTAGGTATTTTATGTCTTTATTGCACACTTGAAAAACTTAACACATAATAACTTGTACATATACACGTACATATTGCCATCTTCTCTTGAAGACATCCAGATTCCAAAGAAGCACTATCACGCACGGAATGAGGCAGTCTATTTATATTCCATAACCGTGATGAATGATTTGTCATAACAGCTAGGGGTATGTCGAGGGGTATGACGCAAAACTCCGCAAAAGTGAAGAGGTGGTACGACAAGGGTTTCCAACAAACAAAATATAAGTCCTGGAATCAGCTCAGAGGGGGGTCATGACCCCTGGATCCGCCGTTGCCTACGAAGGACCTTAACATGGTCAAGGGCACGCACCATTGTAAATAGGTACTTGAGCTCATTGGCTAATGATTCGTTTAGCAATGGATGAGAGTTGTTGAAGATTTCACGGACTGCCTCGGCGAGGTGAGTGCTTTAATCTGAATCTGGCATTGAATCAGTTTTTATAATGGGCGATTTTAACGCTCATCCGCACGAATTGTTTTGTGATGAATTGATCAATTACTGTAGCGATCAAAAATGGTGTTGTGCGGATATACAGACTTTAGGTATCACATCCGATACTTTTACGTTCATAAGTGATATACATGGGTGTAAAAGGTGGCTTGACCATATTATTGTTACTGAGTCAGCTATGGCGTCAGTGCGTAATATTTATGTAAAAGCTGACGTCACATGGTCGGACCATTTCCCCCTTATGCTAGTGTGTAATTTAAACATCTTAACGCCTAAGTCAAATTGTGTACGTTTTGGTACTGAAAATCAGAATGTTGTATGGGGAGTCCGTAAGCCAGCACAAGTTGCTTTTTATAATAAAGAATGTCATAATAGACTAAAATTAATTGATTTTCCAAGTGGTCTTGGAAATTGTGCCGATAAGTACTGTGCAGACGTTGCTCACAGAATTATCCTTGATAATTTGTACAATGATATTGTATTTGCCTTGAGGTCCGCTGCTATTGTTAGTCGGGAAAGGAGGAAAGACAAAGCAAAAGTTCCTCTTGTAGGATGGAATTCACACGTTAGAGGTGCACATCGGGCAGCTAGACTTAAGTTTTTGGAATGGATAGCGTGTGGTCGACCTAACCAGGGGATTATTTTCAATGAGATGTCTGAGACTAAAAAAATATTCAAGTCGCGTCTTAAATGGTGTCAGGACCACCAGCACCAGCTTAAAATGAATATTTTGGCATCACAGCACTCCAAAAAAGATTTTAAATCGTTCTGGAAGGCTGCTAACTCCATGAAGCATGGGTCTCGCTGTCCGGTGAGCATTGATGGTGTTAATGATCATAGGGACATTGCAAACCTTTTTAAAGAACATTTCTTTGTCTAGTCCTTGTTGGGGCCAGTCAGAGAATGTTCGGGGGGTGCTGAGACCATTACTGACCAGGTGGGACCGGGTTTCACTGCCAAGGACGTGACTAAGACTATAATGGCGATCTCGAAAGGTAAATCGCCGGGTCACGATGGTCTCAGCATTGAGCATCTGCTGCATGCCGGGCCCCATTTGTCAAGAGTGTTGGCTATGTTCTATACGTTATGTATAAGGCATTCATATCTGCCCAAGGACATGTTGGAAACTATAGTGGTACCTGTACTAAAAAATAAAACTGGGGACTTGTCTAGTACCAGTAACTATAGACCTATATCGTTAGCGAACATCATAGCGAAGGTGTTTGACGGTATGCTTAATACACAGTTAAATAAATACATACAATTTAGTCACAATCAGTTTGGTTTCAGGCCGGGCTTGTCTACAGAAAGTGCAATTCTGTGTCTTAAGCATACTGTCAAATACTACGTAGATAGGGAAACACCTGTCTTTGCCTGTTTTCTTGACCTGTCTAAGGCTTTTGACCTGGTTGCCTATGATATATTGTGGGAAAAGCTAAAAGCTGCAAATCTCCCAATGGAAACTATACAAATACTTAGGTATTGGTACGACAACCAGGTCAACAGCGTTAGATGGGCGGGCACTATGTCTGACTGCTACAGGCTGGAGTGCGGTGTGAGGCAGGGGGGGTTAACCTCACCCACACTCTTTAACCTGTACATTAATGGGCTTCTTGATTCATTCAGGGCCGTGTTCACCAACAATTAATCGGACGGTTAAGTCTTAATCAGCTGTTAATCAATACATCTGACACCCGTTAAACTGCTAATCGTCCGTTTAATTGTTGGTGAACACGGCACTCAGTAGAATGCATGTCGGCTGTCATATAGATACAGTATGCTTTAATAACATTAGTTATGCAGACGACATGGTTCTACTGAGTGCATCTGTCTGCGGCCTTCGTAAATTATTAAAAACTTGTGAGACTTATGCGGCCGCTCATGGCCTTAGATACAATGTGTCAAAAAGTGTATACATGGTCTTTGAGACCGGCCGCTATCGCATGACTGAAGTTCCTCCCATAACCCTTAATGGGAGTCCTCTGGAAAGAGTGAGGAACTTTAAGTATCTCGGTCACGTGGTGGCGGCCGACCTCAAGGACGACATGGACATCGAGCGGGAGCGGAGGGCCCTGTCGGTCAGGGCGAACATGATTGCCCGCAAGTTCGCGCGTTGTACGAGGGAGGTGAAGTTGACGCTATTTAGAGCCTACTGCACCTCCTTCTACACGTGTAGCTTGTGGTCGAAGTTTACGCAACGGGCCTATGGAGCCCTCCGGGTCCAATATAATAATGCGTTCCGGGTGTTGGTGGGGCTGCCCCGCTTCTGTAGTGCATCGGGGATGTTTGCAGAAGCGCATGTGGACTGTTTTTATGCAACTATGCGCAAAAGAGCAGCATCTCTGGTGCACCGTGTGCGGGCCAGCCCCAACAACATGTTGCGGTCGATTGCGGAGAGGCCGAATTGTCCGTATTTGCGGCACTGCGACGCACTACATGCCCCTTGCAGTGCTCAAATTAGAAAGTATTAAATTAAATTAAATTATGTATTTACTAATCATAGCTTTTAAGTGTATGTACACTAACAATAATATGAGTCCTGTTACTCGAAATAAATGATTTAATAATAATAAATAATAAAATAATTAACGATTGGCAAAGTAGGAGACTGTGTCACAAGGAAATAATATAATGTATTTCAGGCGAGATCGGTACATTATTAAAAGTAATGTAGTATTTTGAGCGTAGCTGAGAATTCAAGCGATACCGAGTGACACAAACAGCTTTTCTCGCCACCTTATAGGATAAGGAAACTCTTTAGCGCCATCAGCTTCGGCACCAATTTTGAAAATTTAGGTCCAAGGTTGGCTACCTATTTATGTTTTCAGAGTTATCAGTCCATAACGGGCATGTTACGTGAGCCACCACACAAGGCAGACAACGACCTCAGGGAGGAGGTGCGGGAATTAAGGAAGTACGTGAAGGAGGTCGACAGCAGACAGGTCAGGCTGGCGTGGGAGAATGACGCGCTCCAGGATCAGATGAAGACGATGGCCGCAAAAATGGATGAGATGGAGAGTAAGCTAAGGTAAAATGGCAAACTACTTGTACAAGTACTAGGTAGGTACTTAGGTCTTTCATCAAAAATAATCTAAATGAATGAAAGAATTTAATAAATACAAAATATGAATAAATTAATGGATGCATCAATTTTGTCTCAGCGACACCTTTGTGAAGTGGCAAAGTGTAGGACGCCCTGCGTATAGTCAAGCGACGATGGGACTGAGTTGTGTGCAATGGAAGAGGCCTGGCAGTGGATATGCGCGGACTGCCTTAAGCTATAAGGTTTCTTATCGAAAAAGTATTTAGGTTAAGATTCTCGCACATCATATTTTCCATATGCACGTGCTTAATCTAAATAGCATGACATTAATTACTGATGACTGTTATTTTAACATATAAATAGCTTTTTTTTAATTAAATTCGAAAATAAACGAAGTTAAACGTATTTAGCATAACAATGCCAAGCGCCCTTGATAGAAAACGGCAAAATCAGGCAGTTCGTTTGAATGGCACAGCCTTGTACCATTATATAAATGGATGAACAAAGAAGTTTAATAACCACAAAAGCATTATCAGTTTTAACCAAATAATACGGCAAATGCGAATCTAAATTACGCGTTCACGACGACCTTGTAAGTCTGTTCAGTTTGCCTATGTATTTGTTTTCCCTCACAAATGTAATGTAAAAAATAAAAGTCACTGTTATTACAATACGCCCTACTTAGGTTAGGACCCTACTATTTCTTAAAGCGACTGGTCCTCGCTTCGCTTCGGGTTATGTGAGTTTTCTGTAACTCATACATAAACCAGAACTTATTAAGCATAAAAACCTTTCGTAAATGATAATCTAACTGATGGCGAAAATCGCATCAAAATCCATTGCGTGGTTTAGGAGACCTTTACATATATACAGACAGACAGAAAGATAGAAAGACACACGCGGTGAGCAACTTTGGTTTAAACTACGCGCAGAAGTGGGAAAGATCATCATCATCGTTTGTGGCGACCTTGTCAAAAACCAAGGCAGAATTTAAAAATATGAAGTTTTTCTAGATAAGTGATAATAGTAGGTACATAGAGCGGAAAGTACCTATGTCATTTTACACGAGTCCCGAAGTATCTTGGCCCGAGCTGCAAGCGAGGGACAAGACTCGGGACGAGTTAAAATGACAGTTCCGCACGTGTATCAAACGACGTTTTTTAATACATTTGCGAAAAAATATCAATGAAACAAATGAATCAGTAAATAATACTATTACAAGAGACAATTTTACTTTTAATTGACACAGACTTTATGAAATGGCAACGGTTGTGACCATTCAGCCAAATAAAAAAAAAAGTCACAGTAATTTAATTACCTATATTTAAAAATCAAAAAGTATAATTCTCTATAAACCAGCGGTAATGCATAAAGGTGGATTCACATTACGCTGTACTGGGCTGGGCCCGGTTTCGGCATGGTGTAATGTGAATTCACCTTAATACGCAACTATCTAATCATTCGTAATACTAATTCAGATTCAGCCATCTTGATGAGAGCTGTTTTTTTTAATATTACCTAATAAATATTATTTAAGTAATTTTAATATTTTAAATTGTATTACCTATCTCTAGTCTCAATGCTAAATGACGTACCTAATCAAAAAGTGGTTGAACATGCAAACTCTGGTTGGATGCACGGCTTGGAAGTTGAAACAAAATTATATTTAAAAAAAAAATGGGAAAACTGTAACGCACTAGTGCGGAATATCCAACTTTCCGCACGATACACAGCTACGAAAAATACCACTTTTTGAGCAACTGTGTTAAAAAAGCTTTTCTCTTTAGCCAGTATGTTTCCAGGGCACAACTGAGTCAGCCTAGCCCCCTGTCGATTCCGCCGCCGCCCCCGCCGCCGCCGCCACCGCCGCCGCCACCGCCGCCGCCCCCGCTCGGGACGAAGCTCGGTCGCGCCAACACCCTGCCGCGCTGCGGGTCCGCGCCGCCTAGGATAGCGGGCCCCAGGCTCACCATCACGCCGGAAGATATAGCAAATGTTAAATTGAGAAAGGCTAAGGTAAGCGCCTCGTTGAAGCGCCAGTAGAGTTTTGACGTGTAAAAGTGCCCGTGTGGCCTATTTACTGAATAAACAAAAAAAATAAGAAGGGACGGTGACTCCCGGGTGATTCCTATTCGTTTTTACCGCGTTATTAAGTAATGTCGTCTTTGCATAATAGGTACTTACGTGAAATAAAATGAACGGGCTTTTTTATTGAACGAAATGACAATATCACAGATTCTGCTTTTATTTTAGATGTTGATGGTCGTAATCACTATTTTTTTATTATATTGCGGACTAAAATATCGGCGGTTGAAACGTTCAAATATTCGCCCTCCCTTGACTCCTCATTGTAGCAGCATCGAATTGTGGCAGGATAATCCGATCCGTTCGAAGCCACAGCAGAAGCCGCTGCAGCCGCTGGTGACGCAGCAGCTCCTGCAGTCCACGCGCGCGAAGCTGGGCCGGCGTCCCGCCGCCGCCTCCACTCCCAAGCAGCAGCTCAGCGAGCTAGAGAAGTAAGACAACAGAGGTTAATCAGGTTTGATGATACGCTTAAATCATCAATCACCTCGAACCATAACATTTCATTTCATGTAGTTTTTAATACTTAAACAAAAATATTTGGTATGGTCCAGTTAGTCGATCGGTAGCAATATAATCGAAATAGGTACTAAAACATTTTTATGGTATACATATCTAAAGTCAGTAGCTGGATTTAAATCTAAAAAAAACAAGATGATGGTCATATCTGAACACCGATAATGATCACCGGAACATTAATTGACCAAAAATTACCAATAAAATAACTATGCTCTTAACGCATTCACTGTCGGTAACGCGTATGTAATGTATAGTAAGCGTTTTCCTGATTTGTTGTCGTTCAAAGACCATGGGCGTTTTTACAGAACGTAAGGTTCGGTTTAAACAAAAGAAAAGATGAGAGGTTCCAGATGCCGGAATATGGAACCTCTCATCTTTTCCCGTTAGGCAAAGCACTGGGCTTTGGCGAAGAGACTGTAGCCTATGCGTTAAATTAAATAATTAATTAATCCTTGAATATCATACAGTTTTTAAAAAGTTCTCATCTAATGCTGCAATACTCTTATAAAATTTATTTCAGATGCCTTCTTCAAGATGCGTGGGTGTCGAATCTTTACCGGCGTCGCGTAGGTCGCGGCTCGTTCCGCAGCGCGGAAGAGCTGCGCACGCGCCCTTACCCTAACAAAAGCTGCTCACGCTCCCCTAGGTCCCCTAGATCGAACTCGTTGCCTCGCAGACATATGTCTCCTCTAAAGACCCCGTTAGTATTACCCAAATAGGATGCCGTTTTATTTATTCAGCTGTACACGCTATTCATGGTTCCTGGAATGTAAATATTTTTTAAAAAATAGGTGATTTTTGATACAAAGTTTCGGGACGGCTTTATTACCCTATTTTCCCCACTCTGTAGTTTCAACTTAAATTATTGTATGTGTATGTACCCAGGTTCAGACGCAAAGTAAGCTGCACCACTAGAATTTCTTCTGCAATATTTTGTTTCGTAAGTGTTACTTAACTGGTTTTAAAATGTGTGGTGATGCGCCTTTTCAGACGAATTGTTTTTTTATTGCTATAGTTTAGAAAATAATTGCGTTTTTCTGTTTGTATGTAAATGGAAAAAGCTTTTTCCTTTTAAACTTAGGTAGAAAAGCCCCTTAGAGGTGGTTCACATTAGGGCAGCCTCGTGGTGCGCAAACTTCGTCAAGGTCTTGATCACTGTAAGGCACAAAATGACATAGGTATATTATATTACCGTTTAAAAGAGCGATTGAATATGGGTAGGTATATCACACCGTCCAAGTCTTCACTTTATAAGGAACTCGAATGTGATGAAACCATAAGTAGCGTAAGACCCTTTATAAACCGCGTCCGATTCAAACCAGAGAGGAAACAGGGTCACGAATTTTGTACAGTACGATTACTCCAAGTATACCCTTCGGGAAGTCCCGGTCTTAATCGGAGCTTCTCGGAAATTAAAATTACTCTATGTACATTTGTAGTTTTGAATATAATGTTTGTACCAATGTATGAAAAAAGCAATCTAGGTGGATACACAATAAGGAATTGCAAACTATAAAACAGCTACTAAGTAAGAATCGCGTAACCATCTCGCCTGTGTAGGGCGAGTTGTTTGATCAGTAGTTAAATTATATAATTGTTAAAAATCGAAAAAATAATCTAAAATTTGACACATTTCCTTGAGATTTAACCATAAGTTACGATTTTTAACAATTAGTTACTTTAACTACTGATCAAACAACAGGCCCTTAGATACTTCTAAGGGCCTTAAGGTACTCTTTGTTTCTACGATCTGAGCATCACACCTATTTTATTACGTGCAATCCACATTGCAACTCTACCTTAACGTAGTTTGAAGAAAAGCTCTAGCGGCTTTAGTTGATTTGTGCTCTTATTGATCAAAGGTAGCTTCATTACCTAACAACCTTGACATTTGAAAAGTCACGACGTGACTTTATTTATTATGTAGTTACTTTATGGGATACTGAAAGACTTTTTAAGATTACAAACCAATTGTATTTGAGATCATTTTTGAAATTTTTATTCTGATTACTATTTTGCAGTTGATGATGGTACCTACTGGATGTGCAAAAGCGGGCGTTATCAGTAATACTGTGATGATTTTATAAGATGATTATAATGATTATAATTAGCATTGCCTGGTAGCTATATTTTACAGTTGAATACAAATTGTGATTATGTACTTAACTATAGTATTTTTATTGCATTTGCACAATGCGTGTATTTGATTCTTACTTTCACCCCGTGTCTACTGTTTACTGTGGACCCGCTGGTCCATGGCGACTTTGTGTATGGGTACCTATAGTAGGTACTTAGTACCATCAGCAACACAATTAACTGACCATTTGTGAACCTTGTCACCTTACAATAAGGCTCCCTAGTTAGTGGTCAATAATATTGTTTGTACAACCGCATATGTTGCTTTGATACCTAAGCGCTACTACGGTACGTGTATAATATAGCACTAATAGCATAAAAGACATACCCCCTTACTTATGAACGTGGAATAAGCTTGGAATAGTTTATGCCATGCTTTGTCCTTATCTGTAATTGTGACATTTGCATCTGACAGAAAGTGACAAAGCATGGCATAAACTATTCCAAGCTTATTTCACGTTCATAAGTAAGGGGGTTAAAGCAAGCCCAGACTTTCATTTAGGGAGCCTTATATTTATATATATTTACATACATACATAATTACGCATGAACGGCTGGACCGATTTCTCTAATTCTTTTTTTTTTGGTGTTCGTTATCGTAAGGAGAGGGTTCTTAAGTATTTAAGGAAAAAAAATACCACCAGGATAGTCAAAAATTTGCAGCTGGGCAAAGCCGCTTTTGGGTTGCTAGTTTCCTATAAAATGTTATGATCACGGAATATAAAAAACAGTGGAAGTGTCATGAGCTTCGCAAACTATCAGCACCAGTGTGAACCATAAATTATATAGATATACCCACGTGTGTGAACCAATTGTAAAGAAAGAGAATGGATCTGACATACCTACAGAATAAACGTGCCTACCTAAACTACCATAGAAAACAAAATGGCGGACTGTCACATGTTTAAGTGCTGCCCCGATTCGATAGAAATAAAGTTATCGATAAACAAACCATATGGGTGGGCGGTTCTCAACTCGTCTGTTCTGTACGTTCAGTACTTCGCATGTCCTGTATAAAGATGCAATAGCATTGGGATACCTGAAGGGCTTGCAAAACGTCGTCTTGAGCACTACCAGCACGGTGGGCCCTTTCCGCCATAAAGGAACGGAAAGGTCGGAAATGGTCCCATAGAAAAGTTGGAGTGATCTGATGATGGAATCCATGAGTAAGCGACGGAACTCCTCAAATTTTTCTTCTAGCTTTCTATTTTCAGCATTTGCATACCAAAAGCTTTAGGCTATGTTCACATGAACGCGTAGTTGACGCGGCGCGCGGTACAAGATTCTAACAAAGTAGTGCTATCGTATACATGACCGATTGACACGAGCCGTCTGTCATATCAACGCTTCGACCGCGCGTTGAAGCGCGTTCGTGTCAGCCTAGCTTCTTTATTTCGTAAAGTGGAACCGATGATGAAGACTAGAGATGAAGTATTTCACGGGTTCAGTAGGTAAATATAGTTCGAGTGAGTTAATATAATTAAAAGTACAAAGCAACAAAACCATAATTTCTTTCTTAGTTATTCCTTTCATAAAAAAAGATTCATTAAGTTCTCTTAATGATAAAATACAAGAATTATAAAAAGCAACAAAAATATTAACAATAATTATTTACTTTTGTTTTTATTCAAAACAGTGCCACAGCGTGAGAGAGCCAATAATCTTAAATAATCGTGTATTACCAGTCTTTAACTCTTTCATTTTTTTACAATATGACTTGTTATATTATCAGACCGTAACAAATATCCGCTCTTACCGGGATTTGAACCCAGGACCGTTGGTTTCATGGGCAGGGTCACTATCAACTAGGTTAACGTGTCGTCAAGTAAACAACTAAAAATATTTGCTGCTATCTTAGATGATTTTTAGTAGGTATAAAACTTTATTCATTACTCATTTCGGAATAATATTATTTTATTTAAATAATTTCGGAATGAAACTTTCTCAGTACCTATACTTTTTCCCAAAATCCTTAAAAATAGTAATCCATGATGAAAGATGGTTGTATGCTTTCTTTGGCATATTACATATATGATACAATTACAAAAAAACATGTTATTTTAACATTAATTGAAATAATGAGAAATTTCCAAGTTATTTTCGATGTTTTAAGAACAACTCTGGCTGTCAAATTCTCCGGTTTGTTTACTTTCAAAATATTGTAAATAAAAGGCAAATCGTATTATAATCATGAAATAATCTTGATCTATTTAATTATAATGTACTACATATTTAAGTCCCCCAAAAATGACAAACTGACCAATATTTTAACAAAAAGTTAAATGTTCAATACTTCTGATTTTTGATGTTTCTTGCATCACATCCTAACAAACTACACTTAAGAGACATTACGATGAAGTTTCACTTTCAATCCATGTGTAACTTTTGGCAATATATAATACGGATATTAATATTTTTTAAGTGAATTCGGCATAATTCAATATGGCTGACTTTAGGCACGTTAGGTATTTGTATGAACGTCAAATTATAAATGTTGCCATTATTGCACTGGCTGACGTACTGTCATCTCTTTTTACTTGGGAACATAGAACTAAGTTAAAAAGAGATAACATTATTTTTGAGTGTTCGATGTCGGAATGAATAGTGTTTACATAACTGATTATTTGAATTTTGAATATGTCAACGTGTCATATCCATTCTCTTCCTTTATCATTGACGTTTATCCCCTCGTCTGTCAGACCCGTCAGAGGTAAAAAAATATTAGTCTCTTCGGATTATGATGAAGACGAAGTCCGAAAAAATTAGTTAAAAAATAAACAAAAAGCTATACGCATTTTGAGCACAGACCTGTGTCAGGGGTTAACAATCAACATTATTTATTTATTTATTTCATTCTTTATTGGTAGATGCAACATACAATGATTTCTTATTGTGAATATTGAATATTCTGTTTTTGTTCTTTCAATTTTGTTTAAATCAGTGACTTGATTGATTTCGGTATCATTGTATTCTTGTTTAATTGCTTTCGTATCGTACATATAAATATTAAAAGTTTTAATTATAATTTTTCTCGTTTGAGGTATTTGAAATATGATATTAGGGTAAAAGGAACATTGTGTGTTTTAAATTGTGTTTCTTAGGGTGAAGTACAAACTTTGATTTAAGTTTAGATAAAATACCATATAGTTCATAATATAAAAAAAATAATTTCAAGCTACCATGGATTTTAGTTCGCTAAATCCAGATACCTCTAACCCTTTAAATATTGCTGCAAGGAATAATGATTTTGAAAATGTGCATCGCTTACTCGAAAAAGTGAATCCTAATAATGTTGACAATCGAGGCTGGACTTGCCTCCACGAGGCTGCGGCAAATGACAGCTATGAGAGCTTAATACTTATCCTAAAGCACTCAGACTGCAGAACATTAGCTGAAACACATGAAGGGCATACTGCACTGTACTTGGCTTGCCGTTATAACAGTTCCTTACAAACTATTAAGGCGTTACTTGACAGTACAGATGACATAGCCAACTATGCTAGTACAGAGAGTGTCACCCCGCTACATGTTGTCAGTTCCCAAGGACGAGTAGAAGTGATTCAACTGTTATTAGAATATGGTGCCATCATTGATGTTCAAGACTTTGATGGGGACACTCCATTACATAATGCAGCCTTAGCATCTAAATTACAGGCGGTGAATACCTTGTTACATGCAGGAGCAGATCCAGCTATTCGAAATGAAACTGATTACACTCCATTCCATTTAGCATGTTTTAAAGGAGGCAAAGTTATTATTGCAGAAATGCTTCCATTTATTGATGACATAAATCAATTGACTGCAAATGATGACACTGCCTTATTACTAGCCACACAAGGTAATAGTGAGAAAATTGTTAGATATCTACTAGATAATGGAGCTGACCCACATGTTAAGAATAAAGATGGAGATTTAGCTATTGATGTAGCTTTAAACTTAGGTCTTAATGAAATATTTAATATTCTTTTGGCTGTCACAGACAAAGACAAGATGAATATGGAATTTATACTTCTAGCATGCAAACCACATTACTTCAAGTTGCAAATATTAGACGGGCTCTTACACCATGGTTTGGGCCCAGAATTCTTCGACTTCTATGAAAGTTTTTATATAATTCTAGAGCAAATTGGTGATGTCCAGCCAGTTTACCTCTTCAATGCTCCGTTGAATTCTTACCTCAATATTTGTGAATACATTTATGATATTGCAATAGAGAGCTTTAGAAACTACTTCTATATATTCCTCATGAATGGAGTATCAGTTAATGCCATGCATAGCGATGAATGTCCTCCTCTGGTGTATATACATTACTGTGCTCATGGCTCATGTTTTGAAGATGTAAGTAATCATCATATTAATTGTAATTCATGCTTAAGTACTTGTTAAATACTTATTTAGAAAAATAATGAATATATGAAACTATTCAAAACAATATTATTATGTAACTTGGTACCTATCAAATAACCAAACCTGATGCACTCCTCACATCTTATATTCTTACTAATTATTGGAGTAAGACATGGAGTGGTACAATGCAATCTGCTGCGGATTAAAATAAAGTAAAAAATAGAAGATTAATGTTGTTTATTCAGTAAGTAGCCGCACGGGCACTTTTACACATTAACAGTAAATTAGTACCTTGCTGTGGGTAAATCGGGCTTTATACAGGCAGTGCCACATAACTGTGTTTTACTTCCCTCCACCCTCCAGATTACGCAGGACATCAGTAATAAGTGTATAGGATTTGTTCAGCTAAGATAACCATTTGTCATATTTCTGTCTCTAACCACCCTTTGAACGCCACAGTCCGCATTATTCAACACTGAATTGTCACACTGCTGACGCCCAGTTGTCAGTAAGTTGTACTACAATTCTTACATTTAGTATTGGCATTCGACCATGGCGTTCAAAAGGTGATTGTTTTACAAGAGTTGCCTGACCATATAGAGTATTTTGAAAATATTTTCAGGTATTTAAAATACTCGTTGAGCATAACTGCAATGTGGATTACTCAAGTGTCTCATTGGAGGCTAGTGACAAGCTCTGCCTACCTGATGCATTCATCGCATCGTTAACTGCCGATCCTTCGACTATACCAATCATGCTGCCATACAGTCTCTACTGTGAACCAGATCATTTGCTCAATTTTACCTTTGGATGTGGTATCTTGGGGAGGATATCAATGCAAGTAGGTTTTGCAAAAATAGTATAGAAAGTAAATGTTATAAATAATAATAATAAAAGCCTTTATTTGAAACAAATTGAATTTTGTTTTATATTAATAATTTATCATATATTGTTGGTTAGCCCTTTGGCAAAGGCCTCTAACACCTTTTTCCACTCATGCCTATTTTGTGCCAATCTGGTCCATGTTTTGCCCAGTAGTTTCGCAAAATCGTCTTCCCATCTTCTGCAGGGGAGACCATGTTTGCGTTTGTTAGTTCTTGGGTTACCATAAGGGGACGATTTGACTCCACTTTTCTTTTTCCCTTAGCATATCTTTACTTTTGTTGTTATGCTTTCTAATTTAGTCTTTTCCCTAATGTCCTGGTTTTTCTTACTAACTTTACTTTTTATACTCGGCATACTTTGCTCCATTGATATCTGGTATACTTCCAATTTGTGTGTATGCGCCCTTAGTCAGAACCTATGTCTGGCATCCGTACGTCAGTACTGGTTGAACGCAGGTGTTAAATAGTTGATTTTTTGTTTGGATACTTATTTCATTGTTCTTCATTTAATAGTTTATTTCTTTCAATGACCAAAACCTTTTCCAACCATTAGCTATGCGTTTGTCTATTTCGTTTAATGTCAGGTCTTTTGTGGAGACTGTTTATCCTAGGTAGGTGTATTCCGAGATGTATTCTATAGGCATTTGGTTGATTGTTATGTCTAATGTAGAGCTGTTTGATACGATCTTTGTTTTATTAGGGTTCATAGTTATACCAACCTTTTCGCTTTCTGAAGCTAGTAGTGTGAGCATAGTTTGTAGATTTGAGGCAGAGTTAGCAAACAAGATGATGCCATCAGCAAACCTTACGTGTGAGAACCTTTTACCATCAATATAGACTCCCTAAATTTCCCAGTCAAATACCTGAAAGATTTGTTACAACACTGCTGAAAATAGTTTGGGTGACAGTGGGTCTCCTTGACTTACCCTTCTGCGGATGATGATGTCCTCACCTTTAATCTCTAGGCTGATTCTTGCTCTAGTGCCCACATACACGTTCTTTACCAGTCTTATCCATATAGCTTCATGTTCTATAGAGTCAAATGCTTTATTGTAGTCTACAAAACAACCGAATATCGGTAGTTGGTATTCTTTGTATCTCTCTGTGGTCCAGTACAGGGAAGCCACTCCTGGACCCAGCTTGTTCAATTGGTTGTTGCTCATTCAATGTTTTTTTACTCTTCTAAGTAGCATTTTAGAAAAAAACTTTGTTGTTGTTTGTTTTTGTTTTTGGACATCAAGATAATCATTGATATTGTGAATAGGTATCTCCCTTTTTGTGCAGCAATATTATATTTGAATCAGCCCACTGCGTCGGTATGTTTTCCGAACTTAGAATTTCATTAAACAAGCAAGTGAGAACTAGGCTTATAAGATCATTGGCGTAAAGGAGATCGTTCGTAATGCCATCTGGGCCAGGTGCAGGTCTTTACTCTGTGTTTGGATCGCTTTCTCTACTTATCTCTCTAGTAGTGTTGATATGCTGTACAGAGGGGCTATTGTCTAACACACTCGCAATCGCAACCGGCTTCAAAGTGGAGCAATTGTTTTCATATTGTATGCAGACGAGCGTTCGATTTTCAAAATGAAAACGATCGTGATTGCGAGTGCGTTAGACAATAAGCCCTCGGGTCTTTGTAGAAGTTTGTGGTTGTCTTTAGTATGTCTATTCTTTTGTGTTTCGCTGACCCGACTTTTTATGAAGTTTTGTTATCCATTTTTTTTATAGTTTTATATTTCTTGGGCTTTTTGTATTCCTCCAGATTTTGTTTTATAGGTATGTTGTTCCATTAATTTGAGCCTGTAGTGTTTCCCTTATTGTTTTGCTGATGTTTGTAATTTGTCGTCTTTCTTCTCGAGTTTTATTATTTATCTGAAGTAATATTTCTCTTTCTGCAAGTAACTTGCACGTGTTCTCGGATACTTTTTTCCTTGGGTCTTTTTTGTAGTCTTTCGCAACTTTCAAACTATTTTTTAAGGCGGCTTCCACCCATATACTTTTCTTGTATATTTTTACCTCCGTCGAGTTTGTTGGAATAGTTTGCTATTATTTTTTTCGAGTTCTTCTCTCACTATAGGTACTTCATTGGCGCTTATGGTGTTTGGGATGAGTTGGCTCACCAACTCAACATTCTGTCTGTCTCAACATTCTAGATTTTTTAGGTGTTGTTGATTTAAAATCAGCTCGTAACATTCTGTGGTCGCAGTTGAAATTGAATTTATTGATAATGTTGATATCTTCAAAACTTTTTACACGTTTTTTGTTCTTGCATCGGGTGACATTCATGTCCATTTAAGTTTGTTTCGTTTTTTGTATATCAAATAAAATATGTTTAGGTTGTGTTCTGATGCACAATTAATTATTTTTTCGTTTCTAGTCCGTTTCCCATGTTCATATACATGTGGACCGATTATTAGGCTATTAGGTTTTCGTTAATAAGGGTCTCGCCAAATTTGGGCGTTGAAATCGTCCATAACTATAAGGTTCTTATGGATGTGGTTTTGATATAACAGTGTTAAGTTCAGTGTAAAATTTCTCAACTGTAATGTGTTTTTGTTCCTGGGGTCTGTTGGCGAGTAGACTTGGATAATGCTCCATTTCTGCTCGTAGTTAGGAAATTTCATACTGAGGAAGGCAATCCTATCATCTGATAGGATCTGATAGATGAAACAGTTGGTATATCTATACCAACTGTTTCATCTATGTATTGCTTGAGGTATTTCTTTATCAAGAAGCCCACTCCATGCTCTCCACTCTTTTCTCCTTTATAGTAGAAAATATAGTCGCCGTGGTTTCGATGATATCTCCAATTCTTCGAACTTCGCACATACCTAGTATATTCTACTTAATGTCTTTCAAGGCAAGTTCTAGCGGATTTTCATCCGATAGTAATGTTCTAGTATTAAAGGTGGCTATATGTATGATGTTATTTTTAATTTCTTTCTCCAGCAATATCGATGGAAGGTTGTGGTCTTCATAGCCCTCACGGTGACCAACGTAAATGTTATGTATGGCTAATGAATGACTTCCCTATCTCGTTTGTTAATAAGTTGGGAAGTAGGGTAAACACATATTGTCGGCGCCCAAAGTACGTGCACGTTAAATCTTATGTCGTCGTGTCAGTGGTCAATCCTTTCAAAAATAGGTGCCATTATCTGTTATAATGGCACCTATTTTTGGAAGGATTTTTTACCCTACTATCTTTACTTATTGTGTATTGCAGTCATAACTTCAAAAAATCTTTTTTTTTAGGTACAGAAACAACTACTCTTTGCAATCGACAGCACAGTAGATTGCATGACCTCGGAAACACTCTCCCTCTACGTGCTACCCCTCAAACATTTGGCCAGGCTAAAAATAAGAAGCGTTTTAAGACACACGGGCGTGAAGACGACTGCAAAATTCTTTAATTGTATCGACCATTTACCTTTGCCGCCTTTATTAAAACTTTATTTGAGATATCTTTAATGTTAAGTTTCACAAACGATCTCTTTGTTACCCGTGCCGTGCGTTATTATTTTAAACGAAAGCCATTTTTGCTGCACAATTTTAATTAAAAATAATGTATATTAAATGTACAAAATCATTATGAATTTGATTTTTAATCACACAATGAGTTTTAATATGAAAATAATATTTTGCTTAAATTATATGCTACATAATTACAATATGATACAAATATTCTATTTGGCAGGACAATAATGGTAATTATTATGGTTATTTGGTTGGTTTTACTTGAAGTTCGCTCCGTTCGCCATGAAGTCTTCAATTTCAGCCACACTGCAAAAAAAACTCATTAAATTCGAAATTTAACTGGTGTTTCATTGATTATGTTCAATTCAAAATGTTATTAAAGAACAACAGAGAGATTGTTTTTCTGCATGCATTTAAATTTAAACAAATGAAACGTTGCTTAGAATGAAAAATAGTATAGCCCAAGTAGTCCAGTCAATAAAGGAAGTGTAGAATGCGTGAGCAGGCATCTAAGTAAATCCTTTAGAAATTTGTTCCGGATGCTTAGGGAGTGAACATGAACATACATAAGTTAAATAATATTTTCTACAAGGTGTATGTATCCAAGGTGGTCTGGGGGAGATATACACAAATATTTATATGGCGAATTTTATCGAAAACGTTTAAAACTGGCGTCACTATTGACCGGTTGGTGATAAATTGACATGACATGTGTATATTATTTTTAAAGACGATTTAATTATCTACAAATTCTTTCCCATTTTTTTTATCATTTAAATAGGTAAAGGTTATCAATTAATGTTTGGTGAAAAACGTGAGGTATTCATAAATATTCACTTTGAAAAAGTAAATTAAATAAAAGTTGTAGAAAGTTTTATAGGTATATCTGTTCTTTGATTTTTTTGTCTACAGCGCACTATTCTCGAGATATAGAAGAGAGTCGGACTCGCCGATGACAGGTTCCGTAGCAGCAAGTAACATAATATAAAAGTTCGTTGTAGCTTTGATCAATGTTTTTATGACGTGTTAAAAAAAAACTACTTACTAGATCTCGTTCAAACCAATTTTCGGTGGAAGTTTGCATAATGTACATCATATATTTTTTTTAGTTCTATCATTCTCTTATTTTAGAAGTTACAGGGGGGGACACATTTCAAGACTTTGGAAGTGTCTCTCGTGCAAACTGTTCAGTTTAGAAAAAAATGATGTTAGTAACCTCAATATCATTTTTGAAGACCTATCCATAGATACCCCACACGTATGGGTTTGATGAAAAATATTTTTTTTAGTTTCAGTTCTAAGTATGGGGAACCCCCAAAATTTATGTTTCTTTTCTATTTTTGTGAAAATCTTAATGCGGTTCACAGAATACATCTACTAACCAAGTTTCAACAGTGTAGTTCGTTTCGGAAAAAAGTGACTGTGACATACGGACGGACAGACAGACAGACATGACGAATCTATAAGGGTTCCGTTTTTTGCCATTTGGCTATGGAACCCTAAAAATGGCACCTGTTTTGCTCCCCCCCCTCCTAGAAGTGGGGACTTTTAGTACGTTCACTCCCTAAGCATCCTCAACATATTTCGAAGAAATTGCCAAGGTTCCTGCTCACGCACTATAAGTACAATCCAAATGGGTCAGTAATGTCAGTATGATGAAGTCGGAAACTATGAGAGATAGCGAGATCTGTTCTTAGGAACCATGACGTCGATTTTAGATTTAATAATAATAAAAATAAAAATATATATTTAATATATATTTTTAATATTTCAATTTTGTTGTGCTTCTTGCGACTTGCAGAATTTATACACATTGATTTTGACCAGAGGGCTTATTGTCTAACGCACTCGCAATCACGATCGTTTTCATTTTGAAAATCGAACGCTCGTCTGCATACAATATGAAAACAATTGCTCCACTTTGAAGCCGGTTGCGATTGCGAGTGCGTTAGACAATAGCCCCTCAGGTAGATTCCCGATTATGTATGAGAGTTAATATAAAAGTTTTAATGTAATTATTATTAAATCTAAAATCGACGTCATGGTTCCTAAGAACAAATCTCGCTATCTCTCATAGTTTCCGACTTCACCATACTGACCCATTTGGATTGTACACCCGGTATACTCCCTTTTTAGCCATTCGTCGACTAATAGCAAGAATAGGTATTTAACTTTTTCAGACGCTAACGGATTTTCGTGCCACGGACGCACGAAGTTGTGCGTCCATACACTTTGTCTCGGCTCATGACGTTCTGAATGATTAACTTATGGACTGAGCACCTAATATTATAGTTGATGGATACATTCAAAAGGTTAAAACGAGATTGGAGCTTACGTTCGAGGCACGATGGTGAGGTTTTCGACGCCGGTCTCAGTGATGAGCACATCGTCCTCGATGCGGACTCCACCGAACCCTTGGAAGCGCTCCACTTCGGCCCAGTTGAAGAACTCCGTCTGTTCAGGGTCGTTCTTGGCAGAGTTTAGGAGCTGCAACATTGTTTTACATGATAGTTGATAGTTAAATATTGTTACGAGTAGGTTTGGTTCGGTAGGTAGGTAGATTAGAATTGAGACGCCGAGCCAAGGACGTTGCGTCTGTAAACGGGTTCAACGGAGTTCAAGGTCAAGGCCATCGTTATTGTAATACAAAGCCGCAATGTGTTGAACCTTCCAGTATCGAACTCTCTAGAACGTCCTCGGCGTGTCAAAGTTCATCGGTCATTCGAGAAGCATTCTGGAACATTCGGGGATTGGGAGTATAAGAGGCGAAAACGATGCGACTACGATTCATTCTTTACTTGGAGAGCGAGCAAGAGCAAATCGAGCGATCGTCTAAGTACTCGATGCTTATTGTGCGATAATTGTTTGAAACGGTAAAGTGAGTGCGTTAATAGTCTTTCTTTTACTTATCGGTGCATATTTTGTGCATTTTTATCAGTTAACTACCTACACGTACTAAATTATTAAGACTTGTAGTTTATATTTAACAATTTTAGCACGATAATCAGTAGATTTACTGAAATATAGATTGATACCACAATTTAGGAAAACTTAGTTTGGTTTAAACATTAAATATAGGTATACCTACATTTAAACAAACCTCAATCGTGAGAAACGTGGTAAAAAAGAATAGACATGACGGCAGTCAGTTTACTGGAGAAAGTTAAAGATTAAAATTGTAATGCTTATATTATATTACTTCACGCTGAAATTGTGTTATGATACCGCTGTACCTTAAGTTTAAATCAAGTTGGTAACAGTACAGCAGCACAGATTGCACGTTGAGATTTGTAAATCTAGGCACTCTGGGCTAGATTACCCTTTGTACTCGTACAGGATCATTTCCTCTTATATGTGAAACGTAGTAGAGACGTTATTAACTTTTCTTAGGCTTAATTAACACTTCTGTTGTAGCACGAATACATGCATTGACGCTTAAGTACAGTGTTTCTCTTATGTGTGTTTAGACCCTAACACCAAACCCTAATCACTACATAGTATAAAACAAAGTCGCATCCCCCTGTCTGTCCCTATATATGCTTAGGTCTTTAAAACTACGCAACGAATTTTGATGCGGTTTCTTTTAATAGATAAAGTGATTCAAGAGGAAGGTTTATATGTATAATACTTTGACCCGGAGCGAAGCGAGGGCGGGTCGCTAGTAAAATATAATTTAAAACATAGGCCATTCTTTGTGTTCCAATGAAACACGAGTGACGAAAATAATGTCCGATGGGAGTGAAGTGCGAGTAGTGATAGACTGCCGATGGTTAAGGAAATGGTAGTACAGAGAACATGCATGAAAATCGGAATTGAGTTTCATTGATACGATGTAGGAGGATTTTTGAAAAAGCATAAATCGCAATACATCAATTTTTGACCCGGTTATTAAGATTTTATAGAGAATCAAAACTTGTTAAAATTTTAAAACTTCTTTTAATGTTTATATTGTTTTTTTCGGAATATTTTAATTCAACGATATTGGCTTAGTCATAGTAATTTACGAAAAAAAAGGAAATTTCTTTACAAGGTCCTTATATTTTAAACATGGGACAACCGCTTTGACGTCGATTATGAGTGTTTTTGCAGGGGGTCTGAACTATGACTTGTTAAAACTTCATATCTTATGAAAAAATTACACGACAATTATTTCGCGTACACAGTTATTTCTTTCTCGTAGCACTTTCCAGATAGCTGCCAGCTGTAGGTACGTGGTGCGCGCGGTATGTTACGCAGTCTGTACGGGGAGTGCGGCAAGTGTTCGTACCCTCGGTATGAAGTAGCAGCCGGGCTCGACGGTGAGCAGCATGCCGGGCTGCAGGCGGCGCGCGGTGCGCAGGCGCGCCAGCGGGCCGGCGGGGCGCGGCGGGCAGGTCGCCAGGTACCCGCCCACGTCGTGCACGTCCAGCCCCAGCAAGTGCCCGAGCCCGTGCGGTTGGAGCACACCGTTTACGCCGGCCTACAACACATTTATTTTTAGCGGGTACGAATTAGATCAGCCTCGGGTTGGGGCACGCCCGGCTCACCTATTTTGCTCAAATTCGTACGCACTGCGCGCTGCTGCGCTTGTGCTCGTGCTCACGCACTGTGCGCGAGCAGCGGGCAAGCGGCCCGCGGCGAGCCGTCGAGAGTCTGTCTTTTGACTGTGCTCAAAGGCGCCTCGGTGTGCGTGCTTCGCGTAATTTGGACGTGTATCCGAGCGTGCCGCAGGCAGAACGACAAGTTCTAACTTGTCTGTGGGCGAGGCGCGTGCAAATTTGATAAAGTTGCTGAGCCGTTCCACCACCGGGGCGACATCTTTTTGTTAATAATTCGGTGAATTATTATAAACGCAGCCGCGTCTGTCATCGTGTTCGCGCCATTTTGAAATGTCGGCTCGCGGCGAGCACGCAGCCTCACCCGCTCATGTTTATGTGCAACCATTTGGCTCGCGAGCAGCACGCCGCGCGGGGCGAGCATACCTCAGACTGAGCCGCTCAGATTCATACCCAGCTTAATACACATCAGGGTTATCATCTAACAATGTGTTGAATTCCAAGGGACAAGGGAAGGGTACATGAATTCTATATTTTTCTTACTTGAGCTAAGTAGTAAACAAGCATCACTCGATCACAAATCACGACATTCCGAAAGAGTCACTAAATTTTAAGTTACCACAGTAAGTAATAGACCTTATTTTAAACACAAAATTGCTTTAACCGTAATTTACAAGAACCTCCCAGTTACAGATTTTAAAAACGAAATGTCATTTTGGGAATGATTTTATTGTAGGTATGGGATTAAGTGAACGAATTAATATTAGGTTGGTGATTTTATTATAAAGCATACTGGATGGTTACCACGAACCACTAAATTCGTAACTAAGGGTGCTGAATCTCTGTCACTCGTCATTAGAAACTAAATCAAGTGAAAAGGATAAAGCTAACGTAACTTAGAACTTCGATTTTCGGAGTAGGGCCTCTGAATAAGGGCATTTTCAAAATAAAGTGTACTCTAGTTAAGGAAAAGTAAGAAACATTAACTTTTGTCAGTTTTGTGACTAAATTAGCCATATAAATGAATGGTTAATTTCGTCACAAAACTGACAAAAGTTAAGGTTTTTTAACTTTCCTTAACTAGGGTACACTTTATACTGAAAATGCCCATAAAATATTTTTAATAAACCATATTGAGTTATTATATACTATTGTTATTCAGTACATAATATGATTATTATAGTATTCACATGAAATTCTAGTCTATGAAATTAATTACCTCAATAGTATTTAAAACACTAACCGTTTCACTCACTCGCTAAATAAATTCGCACATTCACTCTATGATTCCCAACTTTGTAAAATGTCAAAACTTATGGAAACGCCTTATTTGTTTACTATTTCACTCAAGTAAGAATAAATAGAATAGACTTGTTTACGTCATATCTCTTACGCTTTCTTGAAGAGAATAGAGACAAAACATGGGTGAATCAACTTTTAAAGTCCTCCTTTTCTACACGCTAGTAAAAACTTACTAGAATATGTGACATTGATAATGGTTTACACATGTTAAAATTAGATAATCAGATTTTCGGATTTCACTATTCATAATCATAAACCAATTCTATAATTTTGTAAAAACATGGTAACGCAGTGAAAAATGCACGTTTTTCATACAAAACCCGGGGACAACGTCGTCCCCTGCGATACCTGATATATTTGTGTAAATCATAGAAGAATTTTTAAAATTGTCAGCTAGAAAGTAAGTTTAATTGTCTGATTTATTCAATATATTGACCACATCAAAAAAAAAATTGCATTCTACCAAATTAAGGTGACATAGTGAGACATGTCGAAAATTGGGGAGTACCTTAAAAGTTGATTCACCCACATATTCTAGAGCATTTTTCTTTTGGTCTAAATGCACGATTACACAAATTGACTGAGTCCCTAACTATTTAAGCTTAAGCTTAAGCTTGCATCAAATTGTTTTAGGGACATGAAAGTTGGTGACAGGCAGACCTTGATCATATCGTCCACATCACCCTTCAATAGATTGCCTTTCTTCAGATGTGCAAGCATCGCCCTGTTCGCGACCAGATGCATTTCCTCCCACATCACACCCGGTTTCGCCGCTCTGTAAAAAATATTAAAATGTTTTATCTAAATTCGTCCACTATGTTTCTTCTTGTGAGAATGCCCTGACCTAATCTTCAGAAACTCACTCGATGACGGCGTCCCTGGCGAGAAGCACAGCCTCGTAAACGAGCTGCTGGTCGTCGCTGAACTTGCCGTTGGCCGGAAACGAACACGTGATATCCGCCGCATAGCCCGCGTAGTTGCCGCCCATGTCGAACAAACTGAGGATGATAGTACGGTATCCTATAGTATAAACGAGTGTTTTTTGGTTAATTTGGTTCTTCTACTCGCTTGGACGCCTTTAGTGATCGATGTGAATTTTAGTTTAGATTTACTAGGACAAGGGTACTTTGAATTCCAGTTCGAACAGTTTCCGAGGGAATAGCGATATACGAGTATCACGCGGGCGGACTCGTGGTCAAAATCTAGTATATCTGACAAATATAGGTACCAACGGCTTACGTTAGAAACATGAAATGAAGGAAGCATTTTTCCTCTGTGTCCAAAAGAGTGGTAGAATGGCAGTGGTACCTAGTGTTTTTTCAATATTTAAGAAATACTGCAATTTTTTGACTGTAATTTTTATAGAAATTTTCTCAGTAAGCGCTAGTAGATTTAGACATACAAAATGAAAAATAGATTCTCTTGTTAATTTACCACATATCCCCGTCGTGGATGACTTTGGAGTTAGGCGCGCCTGCGTGCCCGTAGTGAAGCGTTGCTGCATTGTGCCCGGAGCCGCAGATGCACGTGTACGAGACGTGCCGGCAGCCCCCCACGCGATAGCAGTGGTCCAGGAATATGGACTCGCACTGGTACTCCATCAGGCCCGGCTTGGCGAACAACATCACCTAGGTTATAAAGAGATCGATCTTTGAATCTCATCCGGTGACTATACGTCACCAAAATGAACGATTTTTAGTTCGTATTGTATCTCACCGGTAAGTATCATTCTCACGCCTGAGATATTATATAGGTGCTCCAACGAGTCGTAAACAAAATTACCGAGATTATTAAATTTTAAAATTGCTCTCTACCCGTGACATTCATTGAACGACCACCAAGTCTTCGGGTGACAACCAGAAACTCACTAATTGACAAGTTCATTTTAAGTAAATTTATTACCTTTTTGTTTAAATAACAGTCGTTACAAAAGCATTAAATTCAAAGCAAAAAAAAATCCTAGCAGATTTGTCGAGTATGGATTGATTTGACGGTCTCAAAACTTTTCGATTGTAACGTTCTTAACGTTTACTAATATAGTTACTTGTCACAAGCAAGGAGATGCGATTAAAAAGCACGAAAGTATCAAAATAACAAAAAACCAGCAATATAACTAATAGGTACCTGTTTGTGAGCATCGGAAGACAGTTTAACGACATAACGCATCACTTCGATCTCTTCGGGCGTTTTAATAACTCGTCTGTAACAAATTACATACTACCGTTATACCAAAGAAAGCGGCTAACTTCTTAGTAATAGTAAAAGCATTTTAAAATTTACGTTGTTACTAATAGAGTATAGAATGCTAACCACTTGGATTTAGCCGCCCGCATACCCAGTAAAATACAACAATCCATTTGTGAACTTTATAGCGGCTACGCGTGGATAATCCAAGCTATACATAAAGCTGCGTATGGATAGCGCGTACACACTTATAGCAGACTATAAGTCGGGTACGAGTGTCCTGGAACTCTATCCGTTCCTGCAGCTACCTAGACGCGTACCTACCTACACTTTTGGAGAACGCGTGCCGCGCAAACTGGCTCGCGCGCGAGTCACCGGCAGTCGGTCTAGGTCGCGCGTTAAATAGGACGCGCTCGTTCCATTGTACGCATAAACACACGCGTAACCGACTACGCGTAGCAGGGTATGCGCTATCCGTATGCAGCTTAATAATATAATAATATTAGTTACCTACTTTAGGGTTGAATGACGCACACATAACCGCTCGGCAGCACCTCGATTCGAGCTGTTCGGTATTCTTGGTATGACCTTATATGAATGAGGCAAGGCGGTGCTGACCCGTTGCCGAACGGTTGTGTGTGCGCAACTTTTGCTAGGATCTTTAAAGCGGCTACATGTGGATAATCCAAGCTATACAAATAATAGGATTTTTTTTTTAAAGTTTTTTGTTGGTATTTCTGTAGCTTTGTCTACCTCAATCTGGGAATGAAGGCGTATAATAATAATGTTTGTTACTTTACTATGATATCCAAGTCCCATGACGCGAGCTTTACTACTGGGTGAATTGTAAAAATATTGTACATAGTTAAGGAAGGACCTAATTGATGTCAAAGTTTAATTGATAAGTTCAATTGTGTAACGAAAATTAGTCATACAATTGTAGGTATGGTTAATCTTCGTTACACAAATGAAAAATATTTTGTTTCAATTAAACATGGACAACTATGTAAGTACAGTCAAGGTTATAAATATGTATACACTTTAGTACCTTGTCTATTTAACGTCATGTTTAAACTGCCATATGAAATTGTAACAGTGATTAAACTGACAAGGTACTAAAATGTACACATATTTGGGTCGTTTTCAAAAAAATTGTACATAGTTAAAGGCTTAATGAAAACAAAATCACGATCGCGTCCTTTGTATAACGAAAGTTAGTCATACAACCTGTATGGGTAACTTTCGTCACTCAAAGGAATCAATTAAGTTTTGTTTTAATTAAAGCCCTTAACTATGTACAATTTTTTTGAAAACGACCCATTTATGACCTTGACTGTACAATATTTTTGCAATTCACCCTAATAATGATTAGGTACACAAGAATAAGTAACATACAACCTTGTCACAGAAAGCCAATGTAAGTTTTCGCTCGTGGTTTGTTTTGATGATATGATATGTACCCAATTATGACAGGGTTCTACGATAGCTTACAAAGAGTCCTTAGGTACCACTTTTTAACCCCCGGCAAAAAAGCGTTATGAGTTTTATAAGTTTTTCGTGTGTATGTCTGTGTCATCGTGTCTCCCAATCGGATAGACCGATGTGGACGCGGTAATTTTTAGGGTTCCGTAGTCAAACTAGGAACCCTTATAGTTTCGCTATGTCCGTCCGCAGCGAGACTCTTAGTACTAGAAAGCTTTAATTTGGCATGAATATGCATATTAGTCACGCCAACAAAGTGGTACAATAAAACGTAAAAAAAAATCTTTTAGTGTACCACCCCTACACGTAACGTGGGGATGTATTTTATTTTTCTCGTCAACGTTATAGCGTGGGGTGTTGTTGGATAGGTCTTTCAAAAAAACTACGGGTTTGTGGATACAGTTTTCCGATTAAGTAATCTGTTTACGACATATTAGAAGAAGAAGAAGAAGAAGAAAATCGTTTATTTGATGCAAAACACAAACTACTAAACTACTAATAAATGAAATACATTTGGAGATTAATCAGGGCCTCTATTCAGGTGCGTTAAAACGATATCGTTTTTGACCTGTTTCCGTATTGTCAACGTTTTGATAACTCTTATGTCATTTACAAAAATGGCGACTGTGACATAAACGATTCTTAAACGTGTCAAACACGATATCGTATTAACGCATCTGAATAGAGGCCCAGGAGTACTAAACTTAAAACTATTTTATAATGCACCAAATTGGGTGCCGCTCAGCATAGTGTCAGACACTTGGTGTCGTGACGCTGATTTTCAGGGCAACCATACGGGAAGAAAGCGCTGCTAGTCCTTTCATAAGTACAGTAAGAGCGTATATGTGGAGTAATGGGAACTGTAAACGAAATTATATGCATACTTATATGGAAATAGAAGATAAATAAACATAGGTAGAGGTACTTAAATAAAATAGGGTGAAAGCGAGAGTGTAATTTAGATACCGTACAGCCGCTAGGTGTTGGACAATTGTAGACTCTTTGAGGTTGTTTTATTATTAAGCTGTAAAGAGCTAATTTTTGTTAGACTCGAGTGTGACCCCTACAGCCAAAACTACAAAATACAAAATATCGGACAAAAAACCTAAATTAAAGAACATATTACGAATTTTAAAGGAAAACTATCACTACTAAGTAGACATCATTGGTTCTTGAGATCAGGCGATTAAAGTGTTTATACCTACTAAAATCATCTAAGACGGCACCAATTGACTTTAAATAGAAAATCAGTTATTTTTTGTTGATTTTTATGTTTGTAGTACTTAACGGCTTCGGAACTCTACACTGAGCATGGTCCGACATGCACTTGCCGGTTTTTAAAAGAAAGCTTGTTTAATCGGTTAATAAAATCATGCCGATTCGATCTTTTTTTTCAATTTAAAGCGTTTGTTATTTTGGTACCATTGCCTACATGTTTTTTAAAGACAACACCTAGCCTATTCTACTCGCTAATTTAACGATTCCAATGATACCTACCTACCGCCTAGATTTGGTTCAGGCATTAAGAAGTTATCGTGGAATAAAGAAATTCAAAAATACACGTAGTGAATCCTGAAAATAACACTCTCTTTTTTTGGGCAGTCGTGTAAAAAGCTTAAAGATGTATGTACAACAGTATTTTTAATTAATAAACTGCTTTACCACTTCGACTCTATTTGTAATAACATTAGTTCGTATTTTATACCTGATTCATACGCGGCGTTACCCGGTCAGGACAGTTTAACATGGTTTTTCGCCTTTGTAGCACTAATAATGTAAAGTATACAACTTTAAACAAACAAATGAATAATACAATACAAGCATATGTACCAGAATGACTCATTAAAGCCGCAAACGTACTGAGAGCGGAAGCGGCGCAGTGCGGCGTGTCTCCATACTGCCGAATTTTAATTAGTATCGGGGCAGTGGTCCAACTGCTCTGTTCAAAATCAAAATTAGCATCATAAATATGAGGTAGGTTTAGGTTATGTTAGTTCTTCAGCAGGCCCGGAGGGCCAAACTACCCAGAAAAAGCAGCTCCTTGGAGCCTGATAATTAGATATTCAAATGGAAATTATTGATCAGTTGGACAAAGCAGTTGGATCACTGCACCGAAAGGTTTAAATTTTAGTATGGGAACGCACCGAACCGCGCCGCCTCCGCTCTCAGTGCGTTTGTGGCTTAATAAAGAAACGCGGCCGTCCTAAAACATGCTGTTTATTTGACGTGTATTTACCTCATTTGAAACCAATGGCTGTTCGAGCGACTACAATTTTTCGCTGGCACATAACGCATTTAATAAATATCTTACAACTTACAGTTATATAGTAAAACTGTAGGTTTTTTAGCGTTTCGTTTCGTACTCAATGGGTGCCAACGGGACTCTATTACTAAGCCTCCACTGTCCATCCACCCGTACGTCTGTCTATCAGCGACCTGTTCTCATGCCCCGAAATATAGACAGTTAAACGATTTCAGTGTGTATTTATACTGTCCATATTACTCGCACTTGTTCGGTTTTTAGCTTAAGTTTCCTGTACATAATATACAATGTGTCCCTGGATAAGGTGCACAAACGAATAGGGATAAAACAAGATGCAATTATTGCTGTCAACCTTATCGGAACAAAGTGAAATATATCGCCTCATATGAGGTCTATTGAGATGAAATAAACGGTTTTTAATCCTAGAGCATTTTGTGTCAAAAATTTTTTGGTCTATCTTTTGTCGGTGAAATTTCATCTTTTTTCACCCCTATTCGTTTGTGCTCTTATCCAGGGACACACTGCATATTTTCAGAATAATAATTTTGTATGCAGCAAAGATATCTAAGATTTTACACGCGACCTTGTTAATTATTTCCAACAATCAGCTGGTAATATGTGATTTATGTGCCTTTGTTATCGATACACAATCAACTGATAAAACTAACATGTAGCACATTATTTTTATGCTCAGGGCATGATAAGGATTTTCATATTGTTACCTATGTCAACAGTTTAGACATTACTTACTCAATAAATCTTTGATAATTGGCACTGCTAGCTAATAACTCTATTAAGCCAATCTTCTTATACTTCCTTACTAACAAGAATATCCTACTGAAATTGTAACTGTGAGTTTGTATGTTTGAGTTTGTTCATCAATCATGCTTGAATTGGGTTCGGATGATATTTGGCAGACATTTGTAGGGAAACGTTAGTAAACTATAGTACTATAGATACTTACAACTCAGCAATGATAGGGAATAATGTTTCATTGTCAACTTTAAATCTGAAAATAAAATTATTAAGTATTTAAAGGCCCGATAGCATATTAATATAAATTTAAATTAAATTAACCATATGACTGACTCACTCATCAATTCCTTCAAATACTGCTTCTTTGGCTGTGAGACCACTGTCAGTGTTGGGGCCACTCTGTAAACCACTAAATTATCTAAATACTGTACCACATGCTTATCTAATGATAACTTTGATGACAGGATTAATTTAAAATGTCCAAGTAGGGGAGTAACTAACCTCATTTCTAAGTAAAGGTATAAAATTAACCAAGCAATAAAGCAGCTAGTGATACTTTTTTTGTTTCAATAGGTAAAGATTATAAAAAAATATGTTACCAGTGTTAGTAGTGTGTCCCGCTTCAACCCTGAAAGTACTTTTGCAATCTATAAGAAAAGAATAAATAGTTACATATTTGTATTACCTTATACATACATATATAAGAATTAATCAATCTGCTTACATCTTCTATGCCAGCAACCCGCTAGGCAAGTCCATTTTGCATGGAGATGGTAGCAGTGAAAGTCTTAAATTACAATACATATATACCTCATCAACGTAATGAACATGATTAACGGCATATATCCTTTTGAAGTCATCGCAAGTATGCAGCTTGCCCATCCAGACCTCATACTCTGCCGGCAGCCGAGGAATAAACAAGTAAGAGGCAGATGATTCTATGTCCAGGGCAAAGAAACAACCTTCCTCACGTACTCCAGTCAACCATGTGAAGTAAGCTTCCTAAAAATAAGAATCTTATAGTCGAAATATCACTTGCTCTAATTTTTCTTATATCTTATAAGCAATTAAACAAATCTGAATAAATGATATTTCATCAGCTGTAACACCCAATTATTATTTAACCTAGTGAGGCCCACATCAAATTTTGCTAGTTCAAAAAAGGACCTTGTGTAAGTCAACTCAAGTTTAAAGTCACTTTGACAAATGTCCCAAATTTAGGCTCTGGGCCTTACGAGGTTATAAGAAAAGTAACATTTGATGCAGAAAGCAAATTACAGCTTTTTCACTAGTAGACAGAAGATAATGTAATGTTAGGCGAAGAAGTTTTCATAATAAAAATCAATTACTTATACTAAACTTTCTATGCCGGATGAAAAGAAAACAGAAGAATATAAAAATGTGCTCTAAATTTGTTCCACCTTTCTCACTTTGGACTTGTATGAAAGTATGTACACATGTATCTAAGCACTTTATTGCCCAAAAGTAAAACCAAAACAATAAAATAACGATGTAGTAGGTAAAAAGGCAAACTCAAAAACCATACAAAATCTTGATTAATTGATAAAAAAAAAAAATTACCTGTCTAAATACATATTCAATATCCGTATCATAGTGACTGATACTCTCTCCGCCTTGCAGAACCACTACTTGGCCCGGTTTCAACTTCTCCACCAGTCTTTTTCTGTTTTTAGCAAATAATGACATAGGCACTTCCAAAGTCCCGGGCCCCATTGACCAAGAAGTCGCCATTTCTCCTTCAGTGCAACACAAAAATGAACTATTGTAACGAGGTGCTATCACAATTGATACCTAAGTACATAATAATTATGATAAAAATATGACGTTGATAAGAACAAAATATTATAATATTCAAAACTTTGGGATTATTGCTTTTACCTATAGTAAGTTACGCCTCCGATCAGAATTATTTCTAAGTTAATAAATTATTTAGACAAAAAACAAAAGCAGCAGGTCTTACAATTTGTAAACAAGAATTCTCACTCAAGTTTTAAAACAAATGGTTTTATCAACACAGTCCGACATGACGTGACAAACAGAGTGACAGAACGTCAAACTTAAAGTTTTTGCTCTGGTTTGTTATAGTTTGGCTATTCGTCTCTAGATGTCGCTAAAGTTACTTGCTTACTACTATTTCTTCTACCTGCCGATAGATGTCGTTCCATGGCAGACGGTCTATAAAATAAATAATACTACTGATATGTACTAAAAATCTTCACATATTCGTGTAAAAATATAATAAAATACCTGTTATAAACAAACAGAAGGGAAAAACATTAATTATAATGGGCGTCTAGGAAAATCCATTGGTTTTATCGATTAGTCATAGCGAATTCTCGAGAAATGATTAGGGTTGGTAGATGTTGGAAGAATGTAATTTGCTTAACTTGTTTACGTGATATTTCTATTTGTTTAAACTTGCATGGTCGTACGATACAAGATTGTTTTGACGCCGCCATACAGATGCAGCAAAAGATTACCGTGAGTGTGTTACATTGACCCAGTAACAAGTACCGTCAGCAATTGCTTGAACTAGTTAAAAGAAAATAGAAAGGAAGACAGGTTTAAGAGGTGTGTTTTTAAATTAAGCTTTCAAGACATGAAATGAAACATTTGTTAGATTTATCTTTTTTTATTTCGTATTATTCATTAAATATCTAAATCACAAGATCGACGATAAATTAAACTATCTAAAAATCACAAAATGCACTAAAACATGCACACATGTAATACATTTTTTTTCTTTTACACTCGATTTGGTACAGTTCTGTTGTACATATTTAATACCTTATGTACTTACTAATTTGTTTAACATTAGCTAGTAATATACTCTACAAATCGCACAGGTAAATAGTTAGGTAACATTAGGTACACTGTAAAGAAAATGTATTTAAAATGTACCATGATACTAAGTATACAAAATACCAAAAAGTCAGTGCCGAGAGATTATTGCTGTGGCGTGTTTACAATCGCTTTTTGAAAGCTGATGCAATATCGGTCAGAAATCATGTCGTTTTCAACAACATAAACATGGCTATATTATTTAATTGTCAAGTATATTCAACAGTTAGCAAAATCAGATTGTACGTATATATCGATGGTCTAGCTATGGCAAATAAACTTAGTGCAAAATGTTGCATTTTTTTTCTACTTGTAATGTAATAAGAAAACATGCGGTAGATCGTTTGCTCTTAAATTATGTTTTTGTTGTTGGCACTTGCCACTGAGTACATTTGCCTTCTTTACCATTGATATAACTTACTACAGAAACCGATGAAAACGTTGTCAAATGGAGTAGGAACTGAAAATTATATAAACTGCCAATGGTGTACTAATGTAGCTATACGTTACACTATGAATTAAAGCTGTTCAATGAATATATACTATTAAGAATTACGAAGGAATAAATGACTTATTTACTTTTTACGGTTAATATGGAATTGCCTCGGAGCTATTAAGTAATAACATCAATAAAATCAGTCCTTCAATAATTTATCTAAGCTAGTAATAGGTAGGTAATTTTGGAATGAGTAACAAAATGGAGCGCTCGTTACGTCATGTAGTACTTTGAACAGTTAAGGTCACTATTAAACGAAGAATAAATATTATGATTGTAGAGTCTGGGCCGCCATTTTGGTTCGTTCTCGTGACTCGTGCGTGGCACGTCAGAGCAGGCTATCCCGCTCTCGCGCGCGCTCCGCATATAGCACCATTGTAACCCGACACGTTTCGTACACACAGCGATTTCACAACACGTTCCACACTTTCACAGATTTAATGTTTTGTTTTTACCTAAGTTATGAATCTACCGAGATTTCGTGACACGTTTGTTTCTTTTCTTGTAATCTCCGGACGGCTTCGGCCACAAGGGCACGCTGCTCGAGCAACCTTTCGACGAGATTGACAGGTTCTTGCTTTCTAATATAGTACGGTGCTGCTCGCGCCCGAGCTTGCAGGTGGAGCTTTTGTTTCAGGCCTAGGGTGAGTTCCTCGATGGCTGGCAGTCGGCTCGAAGCCAGAGGACGCGCCTCTTCTTCCGTTGTTTGACGACTGTTGTATCTTGAAGGTTCTTTCAACATAGTGAGTGGAACACGAACTGAGCTAGTGTTCAATAAACGTGATAATGGAAGAGCGTCGAGATCTTACCGGCGCGCAACAACGTTTGCGAATGAATGAGCGAGAGCGAGTGAGCTGCCTCCGGAATCCGCGGGGCTGGCAGGGTGGGAGGGGAGTGACGTAGACAGTTATGCGCAGTCGTGCCGGGATGTATACAAACAATACGATGGACGTAAATAAACACAGACCGCCTCGTCGCGCCTGTACGTGAATAATATCCATGTGTTAGTGTGTCTGGTCGACTGGCCCAGCTAACGCGCTTCCTAAATCTTTACCGCACTAGCTAGATTTACAGGTAGTCAGGTGGTCTACTTTGTGAGTAAGGCTTTACTGAAACATGGCCTCAATTTTTATAAAAGGCACTTACTTAATATGCCACTTGTTTACCAATTTACTTATCACGTTTCCTTTACGTTTATAATTTTGAATTTTCGAACCGATGAAAATCCTTCATTCATTCATTTATTAATATAGGCAATATAGGTAGGTAGTTACCTACCTACCTACCTACCTACCTAGGTATATCTAGGTATGCCAAAAACCTGATCTGTAATAAAATAATGTAATAACACCTACGTTTAACCCACGTTTGAAATGAAAAAATAAAATAGGTACCTACTAGATACTACTAGGTACCTACTTCTTTCTCGACCTTAAAACTGAAGGAATAAACTAAATTGCCGTTACATTAGGGTAGGTATAGCAATTACCTACAGGCTAAAAGTTTGGTACAAAGCGCTTTGAGACAGTTGCAAAATGTAAATGTTGAATCATACTAGGTACTACCTACCCACAGAACTAGATATAGTTCTGTGTAGGTACCTACCTGACCTACCAACCTACCTATCTAACTATGTTGTAAGCATGCTCTGGAAAAAACCGTACGATATTTTACAGTCCTCGTTTTAAACATTTGCTCAAGGTAGGTAGGAATTTGAAAACATGCAAAAAACTGCGTCAACAATAGATATACAAAATAACACGTGGCATATAGGGTAATTTGCATGCATGCACACATACAAATATTGTTAAAAGATTTGTCATGGTGCGTGGTGATTAAAAACTTCCATTACCTGTTCTGTTCTGAACGGGTCGATGTGTAAGTGTCGATTTGCGTGTAGTGGTAAAATTCTGCGTTCCGATGAACTAAAAACGGACGTTGCCCTCGGCTTGGAGTTTTTTTGGACAATGATCACACCCGGACCCGGTTCATTATTATGGTGTGGATGACTGGCGGGCTTCTTGTGGCTACCTGCAGTTTGAAGTACTTATAAGATATCTTTGCGAACACATATTTGTTGTTAAATGGGAAATAACAAGTAAATTAAAATGATTTTACTTTGTTCCGCTGATTTTGACTAAGGTCGCAGAATTGGTTTAAAATGTTTAAATATTAACAAAAAACCGGGCAAGAGCATGTCATTGAGGTTGTGTGGTGTCCCCATTGTTATTTCGAGAGCTTAATTTACTTTCTTTGCTTTTTGCTTAATTTGCTGCTTCTCTGTTATGATACTTATGATTTTGTATGGTGAAAATTGTATACTGTACAATAAAGTATTGTATTGTAGTAAAACACGCGAGTAGGTGGCTCATACACACTTTTAAAAACAAAAGTTATCTCTCCTGTGGTCAATAGTTAAAAGCTTGTGTGCATATAAGTTATGATTTTATATGATAGGTCTAAAGCAGTCCTGACGGCGTTTTTGCGGGAATGGGCTTAGCCAGAAAATTAGGCCTTAAAAACGTTAACTTTCGGTGTGTCCACAGGAAAGACGGTAACCTAAATCTGTGTATGACCCAGGTAGGAAAAAAACCAACCCAGAGCGACCTATTATAATTAATATCAAACTCTAAACTGTTTCAGTGTTTACCTACTGTCCCAAATTATAAAATAACGCTTGCGACATTGTCATCACGGCACGTAGGTAGGTATTGCATCATCTTTGAATTTAGAGAAAGTGTAGAGACCTAGTAGGTACATGTGCCATTCATTACATAGGTTATCCTAATTTCCAAGTGAAGATAACGATTTAGTGAACTACGTTTTAGCTTTTTTAATTTAAAACCCTTTTTCAGGCATGAAATTATTGTTAATTAACATTCATGTCGCTCAAAATTGAACTTAACCACCTATATTTTATGACACTAACCGCCTGTTTCACAATCGTCAGGTAATGCATATCTGTCAAATAATTTTAGCCCTTTCCCTTTCTCACACTTGAATCTTAATTTGACAGATAAATTTACTTGTCGATTGTGAAACAGGCCCTAATTTAATTGAACTTTCCTTAAACATGACTTCATGTCATGGATCAGTATTCTTCAGGAATTTTTCGCGGCTCTATTCCATTTCTTGCTTGTATCTTTACTTTAGCAAGGCCTGGAAAAGGGTTTTAAAAACTCGAAAACTCGATTAAAGTCACAGTACCTAGTACTATTATAGGTAGGTATTCTGTTTTGGAACAGGCTAACAAAACAGGGCCGAGATTATACCTACACGGTAAAACCTCATTGCTTTTGACGCGTTATCGTATTGTCAACTGTACTTACCTACTCAATGAAATAGCTCTTATGTATGTAGGTACCTTCTTGACAGTCTTGACAGTACTTAATGGCGGCCGAGTTTAAAACAATATCTACCAAAATAGGTCAAAGGCAATATGGTTTTACCCCTTAGAATAGAGGCGCAGCCTTAGTTAATAGGTTTTCTCAAGTTAAAAATAATTAACTTACCTATATTTCCGCTTTTCCGTAGGTAAGTACCTGTTGATAGATTGTTATCCAAGGCATAGGTATCTTTATTAATGTTTATTTATCTACATACTTAATACAAAAACAACAATATACCCACTTACCTATTTGTTTACGCATCTAATCATAACGCTTCCTAATGTTACATTTTACATTGGCCTTGATTGAATTCAATATTAATAGTTGTTTACGTGTAACGGTAACAGGAAAACCACACGAACCTCATTACTATATGGAAGAAATAAGGGACTTAAAATAAGATGCTAATTATAATATTAAGTACCTATTTACTGTCAAATAACCCAACATTGCAACAAAACAAATTTTATAAACAAGTTGATTATAATTAAGAGGCCGTGGTGTGTAATACAACTGATAAAATAAAACGCGCGAGTGACTAACCTAGTAAAATAACGTCAGACATGGAAACAAACAAATGACTACCTATACACATATAGGTTTATTCGCTCCTATTGGTCAAGAAATAATCAGACACACGTCTAAAACCGTTGATTTCAAGACACAAAAAGTACTACTTAATGCAAAAAAACGTGTACCTGCAACAACGGTCGAACTATTTAAAAGTCGATGACTCCGTCTGACGTAGTATATCAGAATTCTAACAAGCTGTCTACTTTCATAATGTTAGTACTCGTAGGTACCTAGTTACTACAAGTATCTAATAAAATCTCATTCCATCATTTTAGAATGAACACTAAGCAGACCTTCTATAAACGTTGTGTGACGTGGAAGGAAATCTATAGTGAGAACAATTGCTACCTATTGTTTTTATTTGTCAAACAGTGAATCATTCGTGCAATTCGTACCTACCTACTTTCGATTTGAGCTATCTAAGTGTTGTTGTTGTTAATTTGGTGTTGTTGATTCCGCTTTCAAATGCCACCATCACCATTTTATCATTCATCACGGGTGCACATAGATTGTAATTGGTGGATAAATGTAAATAAGGTTCTTTTTGTAGACCATAGTGTCGTTTGGTAGATATTTAATTTTTTAAATATATTTTAAAGTAGGTACCTACGGTAAATATATTTTAATATATTTTAGGCTATTTGGTACTTAAATCATAAATGAATTACCTACAAAAATAATAATTAGAATGTGCAAATTGAGCCGTTTTATATGACACTCCATTTTCACCTTCATTTTACAGAATCATCAACAACAGCAGATTCATTTAACTTTCGTAAAAGCAGGGAAACATACTTACAGATGACAAACTAAGTATGATTGCTATAATCTCAAACAAACTCTGAAGAAAAGCGACAAATACGGAATCGAATTCAGTTAGGCAGTTAGGTATTTACTGGATTTATCCGCAATGCCAAGTCACAGGCCAGCCGAACTGCCGTTGGCATATTTTATGATTCATCAACCTGGCTTGATCCGGCATGACACGGCCACGCGGGCCACGTGTTTTTACATTCGATAAATGTGAATGATTTTGTAAACTTCCCCATGATATATAAGTATTTTAAGTTTTGTATTTCACCACGATGATTATGATTACAATTTAAAAAGCAAATAATAAGATTAATAAGCAACAGACCACGTTGTCAATGTCAATCAAGTTGTGAAAAAGACACTATAAAAAGAATAAAACTTTGCTTTAATTAGATTACGTAAGGACAATATTTTTTTTATCAATCCCGTTTTAATAATATAATAATAATCGTTATCTCTTTTCCAGGAAGTAAATAATTAATTGGTTCGAAATTAGGCCGTGAAACCCTAGTTACGCCATCTGTGGTCGAATATACAGCACACTCTTATTTGGGCGAATAGCCCGCCATCTATGATCGAGTAGACTATATACGCTTATAGGTCACGTGTCTACAAACTGTATCCGACACGGTACAGTAGATGGCACCACTTTTAGGTTAATTCAAACTAAAAGAAAAGTTACCTCAAATTTCTGTACGGTCTGTAGGTACACGGTAGGTACAGTCAAGGTCATAAATATGTATACACTTTAGTACCTAGTCACTTTAATCGCTGTGACAATTTCATATGGCAGTTCAAACATGACGTTAAATAGACAAGGTACTAAAGTGTATACATATTTATAACCTTGACTGTACCTAGTATAATAATTAAAACTATATATATATGTGTTAATATCTGTATACGCTGTTTGAACAGAACCTAAGTGTACCTATATCTATTCATATTATTTACTTTTATTGGCGTGTTTATTTCGAATTACTTAATTTTTACACATTTTGTAGGTAGGTACGATATGATAATTATTGTCAGAATCTAACCCCAAGTTTCCAAATCCATCCGCGGCGTTTTGAATTGGTATTTGGAATTGTTGAGCTTGACAATTGGCAAAGGAAAATGCAATTAATTACTTCCGAGCTAGTTTAAAAATACAGGACCCTTGATTAAACGATATAGGAAATTGGTAATGATTATAGCAAAGGTAAAGTGTTATAGTAATTCACCCATTGAGCTAGATAGCTTGACCGTAACGTCCCTCCGTAAACACGCGTTGCGCAAACGAACCAAAATGACGAAAGAAAGTGAACGCAACACGGCGAGCGGCCCACCGCATGGCATGGCAGTATAGTCGGATGCCATCGCCCCGACACTCGTTTCGTCACAAGAAAAACGCGCGATTTTTAAAATTCGAACACCATTTGAATTGAAATAAATATAAAAGCGACGAAGATGCAAAGTGCTACAATGGATTTGCATAGTGAAGCAAGTAGTGAAAAAAGGATTCTTTTACCTCGACACGTTAGTGCTGAGAAAGTACTTGCTGCACAAAATAATGCTGTGAACAAGACTTTTCTGTGCCAAAGTTATACCCTTCAACCCGATACCAGAACATATGTGGAAGGTAATGCAATGGAGGAAGCGGCCGTTTTGAAAGCGCTTTTATTTCGTCAGCTCCTCTGCCTTTTGTTGTTTTCAGTTCCGGAAAAGAATAGTTCAAGGGCGGTTATAGCCTTCTCGCTTTCTTTATTAGGGTTGATCGTGCCCGCTTCGTGGCGATACTTACCGTTGTACGAAGTACGAGGTCATGATCTTAAAATGATTTAAAGTGCAATATTGGGCTTGACAGTAGTACAGTTGCAAGCATTTATTATAAAGAGTGAGCGAAGTGGTACTTCAGGAACCCAGTAGGAGGATTGTTTTATGAAATTTTAAAATTACAGCAAGATTTAGGTTACCGTCCTTCCTGTGTACACACCGAAAGTTAACGTTTTAAGGCCTAATTTTCTGGCTAAGCCCATTCCCGCAAAAACGCCGTCAGGACTGCTTTAGACCTATCATATAAAAACATAACTTATATCCACACAAGCTTTTAACTATTGACCACAGGAGAGAAAACTTTTCTTGTTAAGAGTGTGTATGACGTATTTGTAATTTGGCTCTAAAATGAGCGATCAAAAGATTCGGAAAGCTCGTTGTCGTCACCTAAATGAACCGGGAGCTCAGAAACCCTGCACAGTCGCGGACTTGTTATTAAAAGCCAAAATATTCTGAGAACCATATATGTTTTTTGCGTTATAAGAACCATTAATGTGTTTTATCATTAGATTACGAGTGAAGTAAGTAAAGTACGAGTAAAGTAACGGACGGAGGATCCTAGCAGGTAAGCTTAGTGGATACAATGGAGTGCGTTAGGTAGATGTACCTAGATAATAACGATTTTTATGTAAACTAATAGGTATACGGGTCAAACATAGAACTTGTATTTTAAAGTTGGTTAGAAATAATAATTTCCACTGTACATACTTACTGTGAAAGGAGTCCTATAGCATTCATATTATTTAATTGTATAAAGGTCGTGTACCTGTTCACATTATTTGGAGGTCCACGAACCAGTTCTACAACTATCCAAAATGAGCCTATAACGTGGTAAACAGAAACATCAATGTTTTGGAACTTTATGTATAATGGAATCTATTATATTATATATGTTATTGTATTTGCTTCGGCATAGTTAAAAATCACATTTTAATCGATTAGTTTTGTATCTTAAGAGGGTTGTGATTGTGAGGGGGTGCTGAATAGCGTAAAAAGAAACCTACATACCTGTCTAATTTGTCCATACAAATTTAGCTTAATTTTACCTTGTATTTTTTTATAAATGCACTACATTTTTTTTTCGAAAAATAACTTTACCTACTCTTTAGTTTTAGATAGAGTTCTAGTGGGAGTCTAGCGCAGAAATGGGTTTTTACACTAGCATGCCTAAGGGCGCTCCTATTGAGCCGACCACGGACTTAGGACGCTGGGGGAGAATTTCAAGCAATCTTGATTTTTGTGCTACCAACGCTTCGGAAATTATAGTTTATGTATGTGTAGGCTTCCAAAGCCACTTGATTCTACAAAAAATAGAATTTTAAAGCTTAATATTTTTCAAACGGATACCTAAGTCTAGAAACTGTATGTATATCACACATGTAATCACAAACACATGTATCACACATGTAATGCAATAAATAAATAAATAAATAAACCCGCAATATCATTGAAAGAACTATCCAACGAAACCCCACACCATGGGGTAGACGAGAAATAAAACCATCGCTATTTTACGTGTAGTCGTCGTCAATATTTTATTTTACCGTTTCGTCGGCGTGACTAATATGTATATTCATGCCAAATGACAGTTTTCTTGTAGGTAAGTACTAAGAGTCTCTAAGCTAATCTGCGGTCGGACGAACGGACAGACGGACGAAAATGGCGAAACTATAAGGGTTCCTAGTTCGACTACGGAACCCTAATAAAAGGCACTAGGTATCGATACAAATTACCTAACCCATAAATATCACAAAAGGCTTACGCGTACAAATTTACAAGATAAAAGTATTACAAAACATACAACATACGAGTATATGTCTAATAGGAAGGAAACATAAATTGGTAATCTTCAAATCTTGGGCTTCCCAGAGGCTTCAATGTGCTGTATCATGACTGCATTGTCATCAGACTTTACGCAACACTTGTGTTGTGAACTTTATGAACTTGCGTAAGGCGGATTCCTTAGCAATGGAGACTGCCAGAGTACATTTCCGATCTGAAAAAGGTTTTCACAAAGGAAGTTCGTGAATCAGAAATATTCTCTGCAATTTCCTATAAGGTGTCGGGTTCCAGCGATTTCGGGGTGACAATACTATGTTTGTTGCTTGGATCTCCCTTTCTATCTAGTCTGTAACGACAGAGACGCATTGAGCGACAAGCGAAACAATACTTGTGCTAGCCGTACCGGGCCACACTGTTTTGTCACCTAAATAGACAGGCCGTTCTAAAAATAAATTATTATTAACCAGCGACCCGCCCTCACTTCGCTCTGGATTAAAGTATTATACATATAAACCTTCCTCTTCAATCACTCTATCTATTAAAAAAACCGCATCAAAATCCGTTGCGTAGTTTTAAAGATTTAAGCATACATAGGGATATAGGGACAGAAAAATCGACTTTGTTTTATACTATGTAGTGATAAGGGGGCGTTCATAAATTACGTGAGATGTTTAAGGGGGGGAGGGGGTCGAGTCAAATCTCATCTAATCTTACGTTGGAGAGAGGGGGGGTCTCGGCAAATATCACGCAATTTTTTTTCTGATTGAAACAAAAAAAAATACTATTTTGGTTTAATCCAGATTGTACATTCATAAAATTTAATCTTAAGCGTAATCAATCGTAATACGATTAAGATCATTCGCTAATTCGTTCGAAAGAAAATAATTTCATTCATACTTCGACGTTTTTTTTTTCTTTTTACAATAACAATCCAACGCGTTTACGTAAGAAACCCACATTTTGAAAAATCTCACGTGAGATTGGGGAATGGGGGAGGGGGTTGAATGAAATCTCACAACATCTCACCAGGGGGGAGGGAGGGACAGAAAATTTAAAAAAACACCTCGCGTAATTTATGGACGCCCCCTAACCAAACCAACTATTATTACCAAAAGCCCTGCACTAGAATAGATTCTATTAGGTAAAATCATATTGCTTTTGAAATGTTATCGTATTGTCAACATTATAATGGCTATTATTTACCTGGAATTAATGGCGACCGTGTTAATTACACAGAATTATAAACAAGTCTTTTTAGAGTTGTTGGTTCTGTACCTTTGTGTACCCCACTCTGGGTACTTAAGACTGCAATCCCAAGATCTCAAATGCGTTGCCAACTCAGAGGACCAAGATGGAAGGCCTCTATGCCAGTAATTTTACCGCTATCTTATTCCCACACAGGGACGCAACAATGCGAACACTGCTGCTTGGCGGTAGGTTAAAGAGATGGTAGTAACGATCAGGACGGACCTGGCACAAGGTCCTTTACAATACAATACAATACAAAACACTTTATTGTCCACCAAACAAAAACATTACACAGAATTATATTATTATTTAATACCACAACTAAATGGTTTAGTCTTGCATGCTAGTAAAAACATAAAAAGCAAGCTTGAATAATGTTTGGATTTTTTATATTGTCGTCTATATAAATGACGAAACGTTTGCGTAGTTGGTAGTGACCTGCGTAATGAAGTTAGCGGTCGCGGGATCAAATCCCGTAAAGGGCAGATATTTGTGTGATGTGTGCGGACATATTGTCCCTGAGTCCTGGATGTTTTCTATGTATTTAAGTATGTTTTTCTCTATATAAGTAAGTTTAACGTTGTCTAGTGCCCATAGTAGAATCCTAGAGCTTAGTTTGGGACTTGTTCAATTTGTTTGACCTTGTGCCCTAATATATATATATTTGTTTATTAAAAAAAAATAACCCACCTCATTATTTTGATTAAATTAAAATATTATAGCCTATGTCACTCCCACAACCAAGACATCAAGCCGTTTAGGCTACTAAGCGAGCCAAAGAAATAGACATACATTCATAAATACCTACACTCGAAAAATAATAGCCCATATTTGAAAACACAATTAAATGAAAAGACAAGGAGCTGAAATTTAAAGCATACCTACCAGGACATTTAAATTCATGAAATAAGGTAGTGTTTGTGACGTTGCAAAACGATTCGCTATGTGACGATGTGACTCGCATTTACTCTGGCAGAATAATGCGTGTATTGCACTAGACGCATACCAGATACCAAGGTTATATTCGTTATATATCTCAAGTTTTATAGCTAAGAAAATCGAATTAAGACTTCAGTAGTATTTATTACTTTAATTATGTATTATCATCAAATTTACAGTATTATTGAAAAGTACGGGCACCCTATTTTAAAATTATAAACTAAACTGCGAATTCATAGAAATACATATAAACAGGTAGGTAAAGCCTGACAAGATTCTATTTAGCCCTATTTCAATACAAATTTATATTGAAATAGGGCCAAATAGAATCTTGTCAGGCTACACATTGAAAAAATTGATAAAAAAAAAACTGGGCGAGAGTTTGGCGGGCTATGCTCAGTGTATATGGTTCCAACAGCGAACTGCCCCACGGCACTACTAAGTCGCATTACAGAACAAAACTAGTATCATAGATAGGAGGTCGAATCTAAAGATTAATTAATAAATACCATAGTATAGATGTAGCTTTTAGCCCCGATTCGACCAAACTTTTTACACTTTTAATCTCAGAGTAAGCTTTACCTTACTCTGAGATTAGTAATGTCAAAATGCCATAGAAAACTGTCATTTTTTGACATTACTAATCTTAGAGTAAGCGTTTACCCCGGTATAAAAGTTTGGTCGAATCGGGCCTTAGTCGTAAGTTCGTATATATCTTGCTTTTTCAGTCAGCTTTAGTACCTACCCATCGAAGCTAATTGAGGTAGCAAGACAAATAGGTACAAAGTTTCCGACCCATATTTTTTTTCGTATGATAAATAATATGAATTTTGTATTATTATTTCGTATGTTGATATACAACTACATCTGAATCAACAATCAATAAGTCATTTATCAAATAAACTTCATATTAGAATATCATATCTTCATATTCTACGACCACTCTGAATCCTTTTTGATCATGCTGCCTAAAAATCAAAACGTCAACGTGAAATTTAGCCTAAGGCTTATATTGCCTAAGAAGCAAAATCCCTACCAGGCAATATGACTAGGCAGCACTTGAACTGCATTGTATATTGACTAAGAAGCAAAATGCCTACCAGGAGATATGACTATGTAGCACTTGATCTTCATTGTATATTGACTAAGAAGCAAAATGCCTACCAGGAGAGACGACTATGTAGCACTTGATCTTCATTGTATATTGACTAAGAAGCAAAATGCCTACCAGGCAATATGGCTATGCAGGATTTTAACTTCATCTTACAATGACTAAGAAGCAAACTGCCTACCAGGCAATATGACTATGCCACACTTGACAATGGGACACCTACCTACTTGTAGACATGCAATTAGATACATAAATAGGGTATTAGATTAGAAATAGGTATTTCCGGCTACAAATATAAATATCACGTATAAAGTGGCTTCGTAGCTCTTTGACTTAGACATCGATTTGTGTCTCTATTCTACCAAAATGGTAAGTACTGGCATATTTTTATAATAAGAACATAAAACAAGAAGATGGTTTTGTGATATTTATTTATTATCATTTGAGGAATATTAAATTTACAAAGTCATTTCAAAAGACATCAGAACTCCAGCGAATTAAAAATTGAGGCGACTTATTTAGTTTAAGTAGGTAACGAACATATTATAATAACAACATTTTCTTAAGTAGGTACATAACAAAATACATATTTAACCTCATACATAACTTAACATAACTTCTTAACTTAAGTACTATCTTAGTTGTGTTTAAATATCTGTTTCCTTATTTTAATTATGCTTCGTAGAAATTCAAAGGGTGTAGTTTCATTATCTATGAGTTTTTGAAGCCCCCTTTTGTATTTTTTATTAAATTCCACGTCACATTTCCTTCGATTATTGGTTTCAAATAAGGAATGGCGTATTTTCCTGTCTTGCCACTGAGCTTCCATCAATAATTTTTGAAGAAATCGAATAAAAGTCGCGTTACGTGGAATGCGGCCATTTAATCTTTGGTGCCACCCTTCGAGACTATTATTTGTTCGATTTGTTTCGGAAGCACAGCTTAATATTTGTGGCAGCAGTTTAAGCCACTGCTTTTCAAAGTACGCCACAAAATCCTTTATGTTACCATCACTATCCGTCCCAGATTGTTCTACTATAGACAACCATCCGTCTAAAACCTTTTCTGCTGGTAGCAGAGGCAAATTGGCAGTCATTGCTATTAGTAATCTTCTTTCTTTTGAATTAGTTAAGTTCAGCTTCTCAGCCTGTTTCCAAATCGATTTACTATAGTGATAATAGCACCCTGATATTTTAATACCAGGAAAGACTTTTTGTAATGCGTTAATAGGTGCTAGTTCATAATCGCATTTTAGATTCCGAAATTCAATATCCAAGTTTATTTTTATCAGCTCAAAGAGCCTAGTATACGTATCTTGGCTTTTATTTGGTAGTAGGGCGTAAATAACAGGAACAATGTTCACCATCTCGTCTCCACTGGCCACATCTACATGTATCGTATATAGCTGGTAAAAAGGCATTGGTGTCGACTTAAACGTGCCGTCCGCATAAAATGTAATCTGACTATGGTTTTTTTTTAAATAATTTTTAGATATGGTTGTGATAAAAATTAATATTTTATTATTATCATCTCCATCTTCAATCAGATTAAACGGTTTGGCAAAAAGTTCGGGTACCTTTACCTCATTTAACTTACGGAACTCAGTTTTCGCTGCCTTCAAAAAATTTCTCCTCGCCCGTAATAGTGTATCTTTTTTTTCTTTAAATAAGGGAAGTTTATCTTCATCATCAGATGATAAATAATTGCTCTCACTATAAACATTTTCGAAAATTTGTTGCACCGGTTTGAAACTCTCGCAGACTTTCTTTTTGCACTCTTGCATCATTAGAGCGATTTTATTTTTTGTTGGATTCGGTAAACAACAATGAGTGCTTTCATTTAAAATCTGTTTCTTATCTTCGCTAAGCTTCAACGATGCACTGCATTGTGGCCTATTATTGCATCTCCATAGACTCGTTCCGTCGTTATTGCATTTATTTAATGTATATTGATACCCACACCATAGCACTAAATCTCCACCTTTTTGATTTTTTATAATTTCGATTTTAGCAGAACTTTCCATGCTTATTAGTTTTATTAACCATGAATCCTAATAGACCAAATTGTAGTTCATAACTCGCAAACAAAGAAAACTCGTTCTTGATAATGACATGAATGACAGTGTCATTTATTTTATCTACCTATTTGTACTTCAATATAAAGTGGCCAGTAAGAACCTTACCAAGTAGGTCATATTCGCAAAACATGATATTCGCAAAACATCATTATTAGCAAGACATCAATTAGACAGTGTCGACGGAGCTCCTATTTCTAGGTGTTTTGGCCCACCGGCCCTGCAGTAAAACTAACATAACCTAAACCTACCTAAGATTCTATAACCTAATTCTACTATTTGCAAATATCATGTTTTGCGAATATCGTGTTTTTTATGTATGTTGTATAATAATGGTACTATTGCAATTTAGGCATTTTGCTTGGCAGACATTTTGATCTTTAGACGATTTACTGCTTAGGTATTATCGCAATTTAGGCATTTTGCTTGGCAGACATTTTGATCTTTAGGCGATTTACTGCTTAGGTATTATTGCAATTTAGGCATTTTGCTTGGCAGATATTTTGATCTTTAGGCGATTTACTGCTTAGGTATTATTGCAATTTAGGCATTTTGCTTGGCAGATATTTTGATCTTTAGGCGATTTACTGCTTAGGTATTTTGCCCCATAGACATTCGTTTTACTCATTTTGCTTCGTAGACGAATTGCAAGATAGACATTCTGATCAGGAAGGAAACTAACATAACCTAAACCTACCTAAGATTCTATAACCTAATTCTACTATTTGCAAATATCATGTTTTGCGAATATCGTGTTTTTTATGTATGTTGTATAATAATGGTACTATTGCAATTTAGGCATTTTGCTTGGCAGACATTTTGATCTTTAGACGATTTACTGCTTAGGTATTATCGCAATTTAGGCATTTTGCTTGGCAGACATTTTGATCTTTAGGCGATTTACTGCTTAGGTATTATTGCAATTTAGGCATTTTGCTTGGCAGATATTTTGATCTTTAGGCGATTTACTGCTTAGGTATTATTGCAATTTAGGCATTTTGCTTGGCAGATATTTTGATCTTTAGGCGATTTACTGCTTAGGTATTTTGCCCCATAGACATTCGTTTTAGTCATTTTGCTTCGTAGACGAATTGCAAGATAGACATTCTGATCAGGAAGGCTCTGAATTACTTACGAGTAGGTACTTTTGTCATACAGGCTGAATGTAGGCGTTTATTTATTTTTTTACTAGGCAAAGTTAACAAATATAGGTAACTAGCCGTCCGTGCCCGGCGCCACCCGGGTGTAATTTTTTTTCATACAATCCTTGACCTGATAGAATACTAACACAAAAAAAAAACAACAAACCGTCAAGACATTCTCGAGTGACCAAGAGAAACAAGGATTCATTTTTATATACATATAGATAAACTATAGTTCTACAAAACAGTAGGTACCAACGGTTTAACTAAAACCACGACGGTATCTATTCTTTTGTTGAATTATCAAAGCTCGCTACCTACTTGTTGTGTAGCGGGCAGAGTGGGCTCTGCTTCCGATGTAGACCTACATTGACATTGGCAAGTTTAAGATTGTCCAGCCGTCTTTCCATTACTAATATAATAGCCATTCGTTCCTTCTTTGGGGCAGGGTTAGCGATGGTGGTAGCGATCAGGACAAATTCTTCTACTATTTTGATTCTCTAGGTATAGAGAATGAGAATGAGAGGCGTGGCGGTAGGGATACATGGAAATGTACCTATCTCTAAGATACCGCCACGCCCCCTCTAATAGACAAGTGGATTTCTGTTTTCTGTACAGTAGGACTAGCTAAGATGCAAATGCTGCTAACATTTCTGTTTTTTATCGACTCGAAATGTAGGGAGTTGACATATACGATCGACACTGCATAACGCGATTTTCGAAAATTGCTTACTTAGCGTTATGCATCTTGCTTGACTAGCCCCCCCAGGGATTTATAAAAATTATACGCCAAGCTAGTAGAGAAACATGAAATATATTCCGAGTAGGGATAGGTGTCAGAAGCTTCTTCTGTCCCTACGACGCCCCTACCAAACCAAGGGGCATGCTACTCGTAGTAGTGCCGAGTGAAAGAAGTTTCGCCTATTTTTACCATGGTGGGTTTTAGGTGAAATACGCGGAAATATATCCCTACAGTGAGGGCAGAAAAAAAACGTACGTCTCTATCAGGGGGTTTATGGTTGTATGGATAGGTTAGAACAGTAAGGTAACATAAGGTATGCTGACGTGGTCGGTTTAGCGTAGCGGGGTGATTTACTAACTGGCCTATTTGTTTCAGCTTTACAAGTGTACGGATGGGTTCTATGGTCCTGCGCACTGCTGGCGGTGTGCATTATATGCGCGTTGTACATATTCAACCTGCGCGCGGCGGTACGGCACTGGCGCGGCGTTGTCAGCCACGTTGCCGTGGTCTTAGCTGTGTACCCGGTAAGTTTAAACAACTCCCTAGGGGATAGCTACGGGCAGTCAAGAGACATCGGAATTATATTTTGGGATTGCGTTTCCACCGGAGAGCTGTTCCAGCAGCTAAGTGGCGCGAGGAAACAGTCCACTAATACGATATCCTGTACTTCCTAGCCTCGCACATTGGAGCTATTGGTGAATCCTTTATGTACAATACTTCTCATTCTCTCTACGATCGGCCGAAGTGATTAGATTTGGAATCAAGCGAGTGTCAAAAATAAACTGATCACGGTGGAGATGCCCTTCTGAAGACTTGTCAGTAATGTAATTTTTCTACGATTTGACGTTTAGTTTGACCGTGGTTTGTTTGTTGACTAACCCTGGGTTCCTGTATTCAAAACGTATCGTCACATTTTAACGAGACGTTTTGAATATAGGAACCCAGGGTTAGTGGTAGTTCATCCAAGTTCAGTTTATTGGAATAGATGTGGAATAGAGACACTGTAGAATCCTAACTTTAGTCTATCATCGCCATTAAAAGCAGTTAACTCACCCTCAATTACTCAGTTTGTATTTGCTTTTTCACTGGCAATGGCTCGTTAGTCACATTTAATCGTTTTGTCCTTTGATGAAACTTAGATCCTCCATTATCCTGGCTTGGCATTGAGTCATTAACTCATCACACGCTACATAGATCTAATCAAAGTTGTCTTTTATCGCTTACCATTTGCACTTGGACAATAGTGTAATTATAAATATAATTATCATCATTAACCTGTCAAAGTAATCTTGGCGACGCAACAAAATCGTTGTTTTGAGAATTGTATCATTATAAAGGGCTGCCTTTTTCGCCGTCAACATTTCCCAGCGTCTCGTGAATCGTGATATCGTATTACTAGTAGTAATTATAGCATAGGTTTGTCATGTTTTGTCAGAAACACGTGTTAAACAGTCTCCTTTCTTTCGTTCGTGTTTTAGTGCAGTGAAATTTTAATATAAAGAGAAGCCACCATATTACAAAGTGGGTTGTGTTTCGCGATCGGGATCTCCATAACCATAACGCCTACATAATATGTGTCTGTTTTTTGGATATAATAAACTTGATAATGTTTCCTTGCGACTGTTGAACGTGAAAACACGATTAGAAACAAAATCTTTGACAGTTTTATTTTTCAAAGATGACACCTTAAATTTATAATAATAAAATAATGACATACACAATGATTTTTTAATAGCTATCCACCAATATATCACAAGATGTCGAAAAGTAAGATACCCTAAATTCATTACTTACTTATTTAATCATTGATCTTAGTATAAACAATGTGAAAAAAATATGGTAATTTTGATAGTTTCCGAGAAGTGAGTGTGACAGACGAACAAGGCGAAACTATAAGGATTCCTAGTTTGAATTCAGAACGCTTAAAAAGAGGCAGCGCGAATTAAATCTACTCTATTATCTACTGCTCCCTCAATAGCTCAAGAGTTCTAAAAGCATAGTAACACAAACCTAAGAGCGTGATTCTAATACGGGTCATACATTTTGCGTAATTAGTCGCGCGGCATACGATGATACAATCGAGGACCTGACTGACCTCAAAATGGCGCTGGGGTTAAGATTGCGTCGAAACTGGCTAGTGGCATTTATGGCTAACCAAGATTAGACTTCGTTGCTTTTTACAACATCATGTGACTAAGTCTAAACCAACGACGCCTAGTCGTTCATTTTTCGATTTTTTGATCGAACTAGTGCAGAGTGCGCACCCGTCAACGCCCCGCGAAGGCATCCAGGCCATCCTGCAATCTTATTACGCCTAGATACTATGCTCGCCCCTTTGTAACGGGCCCTTGCTACGATATCCATCTCGTGGATACCAATCGATGGTATGGTAGTATCGATCTGAGTCTACAAAACGCTGCCTCATTGGCACAATCTAGGCTTGAGCCAATCAATATTGTAAAGGAAGACCGCTGCGTGATCGCTGTGTAAGCAAGGGTTGATTTATGCTGTAATTTAGGGTTTTAGGGTAGTTAGACCGAGCGACTACTTCTTTTCTGATTAAGAAAATAACTATGACTTTTCACTTAAGAGTGCGCCGAGGCAACGATACGTAATTACGAAAAAAATGCGTTCGTTTGATCGCCTGCTGCATTGTTTTTACTGAAGCTTTAGTTATGCAATTCATATGTAAGATATTTAAGGAATCACTCTATATATCATATACTTTAGAAACACGATTACTTGTACTTCCCTCGATAGAAAAAACATCCAAAGATACCTCTACATAACAAAATAAACACTTAGTACGGCGTAATTACTTCACGGAAGATCATCAGTTTTGGATTTACAACAAAATTACACGTCTTCTATATATTCTACACTTTAGATTTGAAAATGTGTTTTTATTTTACTATTAAGAAGGAAATACCTAAATTCGCACGCGTTTCGTCCATTTTAGCCAGAGCCGTCACGTTTCCCCCATGTCCGCATTAGTCAGGCTTCGGCCGTCGGACGTGGAGGCTGTGTCGCTTGGTGGTTGGTTGCGTTTATCGCGATTTTTGTGATTATTTTATAGAATGAGGATTACAAAATTTCATCCAAAAACTAATTCTGTTAATAAATAAATTATAGGTAGTTAAATCAAAACGTTCTGTTTTATTACAGGATGCCAATGGACCAAATTTCTTGTCTTTCAGTGGATGGAGAAATAGACAATGACATTGCTTACTCACACAGACAAAATAATGCCGTGAAGTAAAATCCGATATTGATTATTGTTGTTTCTTATGTCCTAATATTTTTTTCTAAAGATACCTGCGTACATTATTCATTACATTATATACATACAAACATTAAGTAGGAACTTCTAAATATGTGATTGATACAGCAGCTTTAAGTTTTTAGTTTTTTAAAACATCAATTTAATTTTATACTTTATAGTGATCAGAATCAGACATTGAAGTTTTTGCGGAAATAATCATGGATAAACATTCGTACAAACTAAGATCCTTTTTTTTAAAAGACGGTTAAAGTACCAAAACCTTCTCCTATGTGAAACAAATACTTTTCTGAAAACCGTATTAAAAACGGTTCAGCCAAACGTGAGATAATCGCGGACAAACATACTTACATACATACAGGTCAAACTGAGAACTTCCTTTTCTTTGAAGTCAGTTAAAAATAATATCTTGAAGAAAGGGTCCATGACTGGGATTTTTGCCCTACTCAGCCGTTCTTATTACTTTACATTAGGTATTGAGTTCACTTTATTTTGTGCTTAGAATATTGTCAATAAAGGTAATTAGGTTTTATTTCATTTCAATATACAGTCACATTAAATCACGGGGTTGTTGAGCCACCATAGAACTCTGTCCTAATGACAGCGTCAAGTCACGCAAAAGAAATTATTTACGTCAAAATTTACCGTCAACTTTCTATGAAAGGGTTCTCCCGGTAACCTTCGGAGAGGGAAGATGGCCGATTGGAAGATGTACGGCTTTTACTTATGATTTATTCTCTTTAGCCGAACAATTTGCCCAATAAATATTATAAATAACTTAACACTAGCTAAATACACCTTAGATGTACAAACGACATTAATTAAAAATTATCTATCTATCTGTGAGTGGGTTCTAGAGTGGCTCAACAATCTCGTGATGTGACTGTACCTCATACAAGTAATTCAATCCTACCTTACCTACCGACAGTAAACAACAAATTTAAAAAAAAATGTAGACTGAAAAAAGTTTTTAACTTCTTATAGTCAATATTTTAATAAAAGTATTCGGAATCGATTATGTTTTTTTATTTTGTAAACATTGGTAGCAACCTCCGCGCCTAGTGGATCGGCGCACGGCTCGTCAGGCGCGGCGCGCGGCCGGCGCATGGCTCCAGCTCGCTCCTTGCTGGTGTGCTATACGCACACATACACAGAGTGCATAAAATACCTAAAGTTAATGAGCGCAAAAAGCTCGGTGCCCCCTTAAAAAAATCTTTAAAACGGTCCCTAAATTGACGGCCAGTCCCTTGACACCTTGAAAGAAACCTTGACACCCTTTATTTATGGCATTATGTCTCTATACGTAACTACATATTACGTATTGTAAACAAAATAGTTACAATTAAGTTAATTATTTTCTGTATTGTACCTACTTTAAAGTTATCCAGTAAACCTTGACTGCGATGTGTTCTTGACCGGATCCTGGGCTGTGGGAGTTGCTACAGTCACTATTGTTGTTACTGTCATAACAATAATTTAAGTAGATATTTATGTATTGCGGTCGTAGATTGAGTGAAGAAGCCCACTTATACGGTATTATGGTAATAAATTCTTCTGTGTTTCTGGTATAGGGTTTCAGAGATACTTTCGTTTGTACTACGCTTAGAAGATAGTGTGATAATTATTTCAGACATTGTTTTTTTTTCTGAAAATTAGGTTTTTAAAATACATACTTGAGTATTATAAAATATTTAAGTAATGTAAAATAACAATACTAATGCAAAAAATCAATACCGTAATAACCTAACATTGATATATGCTCATTAGAGATTAGAGTGTACAAAACGCCACCAATTGGCATACATTGGCATAATCTAGTGGAAAAAGTCGGGGCTGATTATTGATATTATTGTAGGTACTAATTTTATTTTTAGATTTTTTTTTTAATTTGTCAATTATATTGAACTGCGACGAACACAGATCATAAAGGATTACATTTGAAAAATGTGCATGGTATGTGACTCCACAATATGGCCTAACCCTGGGTTCCTATATTCAAAACGTCTCGTTAAAACGTGACGTCTTGTTAAAATTTGACATATTTCGCATGCAGGAAATTTCAAATTTTAACGAGACGTTTTGAAAATAATAACCCAGGGTTAAAGAACATCGCTGCCCTTCGCAAAGTAATAATCGCAATTAAGGCGTGCTCGAGATATAATGTTCTTCTATATTTCTACAAAATGCTGAACTCGTCTGTCCTCCTCGTTACACGTAGAATTATTATTCATTTTATTAACTATTCATTCTGCACCTTCCCACGACTCCCATTATTCGTCTGTTAACTTAAACTACTGTTTCCAGGTAGTGTCAATTTCTGCTTTTGTGGCGCTTCTAGTGCCCCGAACCCAGGTCTTGTCGGAAGCCATATCGCAGGAGGCTGTCATGTTGGGGCTGTATCATTTCTACTGCCTGGTGATTGCTGAGTGTGGGGGACCCGAGCAGCTCGTCAGGTGAGGAACTGTACACTGAAAAAAAACAGGTTACTCTTCTTCTTTATTTTTAGAGAAGGCTGTAAGAATAAAAGGATATTCAACTCACTTTATATCAACGAAGAAATAAACTCTTAGTCAGCATTAATCAGGTTCTGCCTCTTCCTGGCAATGGTCATGGATAATGGATAAGAGTGATGGTCGAGAAGATACGAATTTAGTGGTGTTTAAAAGAAACCATCAGGAACTATTGATAAAACGACAAACTCAGTTCGCTATCATTTTTCCCCTTTATCTTATAATATTGTTTTAAAAATAGGTTTAAGCATATATTTTCTTCTTGAAGTATTTCTTCTATTGATGCCCTGTCTTTACTGGCTTTGCACAGCGTGATTCAAGTAACTGTTCTCGTTCCATTTGTGCGATGTTATTGTCTCTCATTCGACCTAGAGGTACAGCTACAAAATTATATCATCATGTTAAGTATCATGTAATCAATAAGTAATAAGTACTATTATTATTTTCAGGCGGTCGGAAGTCTCCCGACTAGAGACTAGGGTGCTCCCGTGCTGCTTTTACCCGTGCTGTATCATTCCTCAGCCTAAACTTCAGACGTAAGTGCCATTCTAACCTGTTAACAGTATTGTATAATTTTCCTTTAAAATTGCCCCTTTATTCATTTCACGGGCTGTCTTTTCCCCGAAACGCCACAGTGTGGAAACTGAGCCTTGGCGGTAGGTTAGGGATAAAATAATGGTAACGATGCCGAGGAACCCAAAGGTCCTACATAACTAACTAGTTAGATATAAAAGCTTATACTTTTTTTTCACTTTCATGGCGTGCTACGAGACACTTTATTAATAGGATAAGTGCTACTAACATAAAACTTAATAGGTAAGTATTCCTGTTACTTTTTATGTTTGCACGTAACTACGAAGACTATTATATTAATTAATGAGCCTAACCACATTGTAATGGATTTTGCCGCATATTCCCAGAGCAATTAATTTTATGAAGGTTGTGGAGCGCAAATTGTCAATCATCTAACAAGGATTGATAAAATTAATCACTTTAGTGAAAATTGAGCTTCAGTGGCGAAATTCGTAAATGGTTTACCCTCGTACCACGTTCGGTGCCACGCCCACAGGTTTCTTCCCGACCCGAGTTCTTGAGAATGTGTACATTTAGAACTCATGGTTTCGATTTCGCTATGAACGCGGTGACACAAATTAAGGTGTGGACCTATGAAGGTTTTCAGGAAGTAATAATAAAAAAGTACATTGTTGCAATGATAATGAAACTTTAAGGTTACGAGTCAAAGTTCATCGGAGACCGATAGCCTTTTAAATACGTCCTTTGCCTTATTATCATTAAAGGTAAAGTGAGATTACATATTCAACGGAAAAGGCAAAGTGCGTGCGGAACGTAAACTATTAAAAAAATGTGTTCAATATGATCAAATAGTTACAGCGTCAAGATTCTATTTACAGGGTTCCGTAGTCAAACTAGGAACCCTTATAGTTTCGCCATGTCCGTCCGTCCGTCCGCAGCCTAGGGCAGAGACTTTTCGTACTAGAAAATCCTCGTCTACCCTATAGTGTGGGTGTCGTTCGATAGGTGTTTCAAAAATATTGGGTTTGTGAAAACAGTTTTTTGATTAAATAATCCGTTTATGAAATATTAAGCTTTAAAGCGCTAATTTTTTATTGGACTCAAGTGTTCCCCACCTGCAGCCAAAAATACAAATACTTAAAATCTGAAAAAAATATTAAATGAAAGAGCATATAACGAATTTTAAAGGAAAACTATCGCGACTAAGTAGACATCATCGGTTCTTGAGATACAGGCGATTAAAGTGTTTATACCTACTGAAATGATCTAAGACTGCACCAAATTGCCTTTAAATAGAAAATTAGTTATTACTTGTTGATTCGGAACCCTACACTGAGCATGGTCCGACATGCTCTTGCCCGGTTTTTAACAGTGTTAGGTTGGTAGGTACTTTACATTTTATGCTTTAGATATAGGTAGATAAAGGTATAAATAAATTGAATCAATGAATGTAAGTAATCACGATAATGAATTACTTATATACGTAGAAACAGCAGACCCAAGAACCAAATACTCGAGTTCATCATACAAATATTTTGCCCACACCGGGAATCGAATCTTAACTTGTAGCTTAGGCAGGGTCACTTCCAATTAGACTAAACGCGTCGTCTGGTATGTTCATGTCCCGTCCCTCGACCCAGCCAGACCTAGTGAATAGAGTATATATCATTTGTCGTTTGCTTTGTTGTTTATAATATGTATGTAGATAAAGCAGTGTATGTAACTGTACATAATTAGGCATTAAAACACTCGTGTGATGCTATTATGAAACTCGCCTGTCAGCTCGTTTTATAAACACACACTCGTATTTTAATGCCTTTTATTATGCAACAGTCACATAAACTACTATTATGAGCAACCATTTTTTTATTGAATCATTACAGACGCCACTTCAAATGGCTTCGGTGCCTGCTGCTGCAAGTGCCGGTCATCCAGGGTTTGATCTACGTCGCCATCTTAGTGATGCGGTCCGAGGACGTGGTAAGTTATCGCGGTGTTACCCTTACCTGTTCATTCGTTTAAGACTACGCTACTGTGACGACACGTTGGCCTAGTTGGGAGTGACCCTGCCTCCGAACAACGGCAGATTTGTTCCCGAGTCTTGGATGTTTTTTATGTATTTAAGTATGTATTTCTCCATGTATGTTTATTGTTGTCTAGTACCCATAGTACAAGCCTAGAGCTTTGTTTGGGACTAGGTCAATTTGTGCGAGATTGTCCCCTGATATTTACAAATTTTTAACCCCGATAGAAATAGAGGGGTATTCAATGTGTCCATCCGTGTATGTGTATGTGTGTGTCTGTGTATCTATCAGACTGGGCATCGCGGCATTCATAGCCCCCAAACGGCTGAACCAATGAATAAATGAATTAAGTATATTTTGTAGAAAACTACTATAGTCAGGGTGGATCTTAGATGAGTTTTAAAATCGGTTGGGCAGTTTGAGAGGGGTAGTTTCACCAAAAAGTTTTTGCCAACCTGATTCATTTCCCAAAAATATCATTTGAACTAACTACTATTTTTCCGAAACTGTAAATATTTGAGGATTTTATAAATCTAACCTAACCTATAGGTTTCAACACGCCGTCGTGAAATGATTTTGATTCCCGATTGTGAGACATGAGCCCTGATGTCGGGGGTCTCAAAAGTATGTCGGAGGTTTCATCTTTCTAATAATACTTTGTACAAAAAGATAAGTTCTGTTAGGTGGGCGTTTTCCAAAAAAAGTGTACATCGTTAAAGACAAAATTAAGAAAAATTTACTTGTTCCATTTCGTCACGAAAATTAACGTATCTAAATGTATGGCTAATTTTCGTGACGAAATGGAAAAAGTTAAATTATCTTATCTTTGTCCTTAACGATGTACACTTTTTTTGGAAAACGCCCACCTAACAGAATAGTCCAGGTGCGCTTCGACTCCGTAATATGACTCCCTAAATAGTCTTCGACAAAAAAATCCATCAGCTACCTCTTTATGCAAAGTTTCCCACGTTTTTCCTGCACGGTGGGAACAAATCGCCTACTCGTGTCGTATACTGGTCCTTGTCAGAAAGGGATGTTGAAATTCGGATTGAGAGTCTGCAATCTATTAGATGTTTGAAGTCGGCAAATTAATACATACCTATAACTCGTAAATAATAATAATACCTGCTCTTATAATCAGGACTAAAAGACCTGTAAAATTTTATGTATGAAAAGTTTAGGATTTTCGCAAGTTGTTCAGGATACACCCTAAAGTAACTAATAACTTTTAAAAGTAGTAAAAATATTTCATGGGACTACTAATCTCTTCTAACCTGTGTCTACTTTATATGAAGTTTATTAGAGATCTTGTTGTTTCCTTCGGACTCCAACACCAGATTAGCTCTTGGATACCATAATATTGCATTTTCATCGGCGTTACATAAATGTAAGCGGACGAATATCATGGGACAATCTCACACAGATTGACGAAGTCCCAAACTAAACTTTAGGCTTGTACTAGACTACTATAAACATACTCTATAGAGAATTGCATACTTAAATACAAGGAAAACATCCAAGACTCAGAACAAATATACTCGCACTCATATATGCCCATACCGGGAATCGAACCAGGACGGGAAGCTTCGTAGGCACTTCGTCAAACCCGTCGTTTGCCAAATTACAGCTCATTAGCAAAGCGTACCGACATACAAACACTACAGGTAATTCATGTGAAGTTAAATAAAAGCTTGCAAAATGAGGATTTGACCAAGTTTCTTTATTAAACACGACGTCGGCACATTCAGTGCCAAAACATGATAATTTTGTGTAGAAATGGGAGCCTAGTGCTAACTGCTAAGGCTGCCCCACTCACGTGTCGTTTACGTTACGATAGTTTCCAGTTTTCTGCTCGAGCGAAACACACGGTTTTGTAACCTGCAAGTTGCAACGCGGTGTAATCACTACTGCGTAACAGTCGCGGTTTTTACTGAATATAATTAGTTTATATCCAGAACTTTGTTTATTCAATTCAGCCATTCATGTATAGTTTCACGTTACGTTATTTAATTATCTTCTTTAAGTAGGTACTATTCCCGGGATTATTTCATTGATTTATTTAATAAACCAGCAGCACAATGTTGCTAAAATAAAATATAGGTAGGTATGATACAGAAATCTTATAAATAGGTCAATAACGGGAATAAAATTAAATTATTATAAAGCATTATAATAATTTAATTTTAGTATACTTTACCTAATAGACTTTTCTTTTCACATAGCTTTTGGTAAGTAAAGTGACCTCTAATGATAATAGTAATACGTAGACGAGTAACCTTGCCTAAAAGTAATTGGGGTGTTTTATTTATTATCTCGATATGTTGTCGGAACTTGCCTATTAGCCATTAGAGGTGACCCGTGAGCAAGTAAGGACTATAATTAATGAGCTAAGTAACCGAACGAAATTGTAAGAACACGTTTAGCAACAATTTACAGGGTTGTTAATACTCGTACCTTAGAATAAATAACTAAAGTACAAAATGTATGCGTAATTAAAAGGCTTGCGTGGGAAACAGCACAATGTCGGATATAATGACAGCGTTAGATAATTATCCGAGACCACTTCCTCAAGTTGGCAGGTTAAGAGAAACAGTAAGATGTTACAAAGCACTTATTTTCTATTTTACAATCAGTAAATCAGATTAGTTGATATTTATAGAAATGGCACATTTATTTCTGGAGTACTTAAAAATAAATTAATAATTTAAATTTAGCAAAGATTGAATTTAGACCATTTTTTTTCTACAGCGGTTTTCCTTCCAAATTATCTAACTAGCCTATGCCCGTAATTTATCCGCTTAGAATTTTAGTAATTCGCTTGCCCTCCCATTTTTAGGGTTCCGTAGTCCAACTAAGAACCCATAAGTTTCGCCATGTCCGTCCGTCCGTCCGCAGACTAGCTCAGAGAATCTTAGTACCTACTAGAAAGCTGTAATTTAGCATAAATATATACATATTAGTAACAAAGTGGTAAAATAAAATACTGATAAAAAAAAATACGGTACCTGCCCTACACGTAACGTGGGGATGTATTTTTTTTCTCGTCTAGGTACCCCATAGTGTGGGATGTCGTTGGATAGGTCTTTCAAAAATATTGCGGGTCTGTGAAAACAATGTTTTGATTAAGGGATCCTTTTATGAAATATTCAGCTTTAAAGCGTTAATTTTTGTTAGAGTCAAGTGTACCCCTCCCCTACAGTCAAAACTAAAAATACTAAAAATTCAAAAAAAATCTTTAATATATAACATATACAGGGTAATTTTTCAATAGGTACACAAATTTTAATATTTGCTTCTCTATTGTTAATCAATAACACATGTTGTGTTATTTTTACTCTAGCTTAAAAAATATTAGAGATATTGCCGATCCAATGATTCCACTAACTTAACGATATTCATGGACCCTCTAATGCAGGGGTGCGAGGAGAGGGGAGTGTTGATAAGTAAGTTAATACATGAAATTTCAAATTTATAATATCAGTAGGAGAGGGGCTTGATGTCTGATAAGATAAGCTATACATGAAATTTCAAATTTCGAATATCAATACAGTTTATCCGCATACCTACAGCTTGACAACCCATGTCATCATTTCTAGAGTGACTTTGTGTCCACACGAGAAGGTAAAAGAGAGATAATTTGTAACAAAAAAAAAAACTCGTTTTATTGTCGTAATATATTATATTAACGATACAAAATCATAAATGTTAAAATTTGTGCACTGATAAAAAAACTACCCCGTATTATAATGAATTTAAGAGCAAAACTATCACGGCTAATTATATGTATATCATTAGTTTTCGAGATACGGTGTTTAAATCCTTTTCCAATCAAATCCTTTTGTTATTTTAGAAAATAATTGACAATGTAACTTCTCTAAATGAAGATTAACAGGAGTTTGGTATACCTAAACCATGGGTTGTTTCCGCAGAGCGTGTACCTGAGTAACTACATCTACTTCCAACCGCTGGTGGCTGCTTCCATCCTATCGGGTATATGGGGCATGATGATGTGTCTGAAGGCAGCGGAGTCCACGGGTGCCCGGCCCCGGCCTCGCTTCCTGGCACTGCAGTTCGCTCTCATCATCGTGAAGGTCCAGTGTGGAATAGCCAAGACCCTTTCCACTACAGTGGCCTTGCCATGCCTGGTTGCCTTGAACCCTTCAGTTCTGGTTGACTGTAAGTATCGATGGAGACTCCCAAGCCAGACGCTCCCAAGTTCAAGTCATTGTACATGTATCTAGTTGATGAGTTTTCTTGTCGGTGCAGTTATTATTATCCTAAGAGATCAGTAATAAAGAGGTTGACGTGGTGGGCTTCATTAGAAATGATGTAAAGTTCCAGAAGAAGCCTAGGATGCATGAAATCCTTCTTGCAAACATTAAGTTATCTTGTAATGCGGTATGTACCTATTATAAGATATGATAATGAAGAGTTGAACCTTGGGAAGCAGTGATATCCTATTATAGGTATACTATTAACCGAGCAATATGTATATATATTTAATCACGTTCTCGAAACGGCTCTAAAGGTTTCGATGTAATTTGCAAAAGGGGTTAAAGGGGGGTGAAAAGGTTCTGTTAAGTTGTCATCTTTAAGGTATTTAACCCGAGCGACGCTCGATCTTCCAGGTACTTATTAAAAATCAAGTAGTAAATCTCACTTTTCTAAAATTTATCAAGAGAGATGCTAAACTGCTAAACAAACACCTTTTCTTTCAGTAATTCACAATACTGCCACAATTCTGGAGATGTTGCTGCTCTCGATATGGGCGTGGCGTCTCTACAAGGTCCCACCAGGCAAAATAATGGAAAAGGATCAGAATATTATGCCCGCCGAATAGACTTTACCTAATTAAAGTTACTTGTACCATTTATTTAACAATCTTTTGTAGGCTTATTTTTTTGGTTAAGTTTTTAAGTTAATTCTCACCGACCGGCCGAGAAAACTAATGTCGGCGTTAGACCGACTTTTTATTGTATTACACATTTGATTAGATTCGACCCCTTAAGGTGCGGTGCACCTTTTATAACTTTACGGAGCCCACACAGGGTATATTTTAAGAAATTATTGCACGTCAACATAATAGCTGTGTTATTCTAAAGTTTAATAGAATAAGACGTCCGTAGGTACTGTTGAAGGTACAATTGCTCGAAAAATTGCGAAATTGTAAACGAAAGCAAAGGTCACTCGGATTCAGAGTTTTGTCGAAGGTATTTATAAAATTTTGAGCGATGATATTTAATATTTTTTATTTCATAGGCATGTATAATTTTGACTGATGTTTTTTGTTATATTTCTACTTTTGTAATTATGTTCGTAGTTCTAGAGTAGGTAATGTGAATATTTTTTATATGTTTGCTTGACGCAAATGCAAAGGTGCAACATTAATTTTTACAAGTACTTTAATAGACTAAGTATAGACAGAGCACTAGTACCTATGGTAGAGCTCATTACCCTAAAGTGGATAGGTTAGAGCTGATAAATATCATTTAATAAAAATGTTGGTGGTGTAAGTTTGTTCAAATTAATTACCAACCCTCATTTAACTGTCAGATAAAATAATAATATATCTAATATAATATAACAAACAAGACAAGACAACAAGACAAGTTTTAACTAAACAAGTTTTGAGAGCTTTAGAGTTAGTTCAACGCGTCTGACTGATCTTTGTAAAATATTTACTAGAATAGTGACATTAAAGTAGGAAGTTTTTTTGCTTAAAGTAGTCTATTTTGGGAAATATTTGGATGAAAAAGGGGTAATTTTTTAGGTCTATTCCAATCATGGGTTGGGTACTCTATTCTATTACATCCATCCTGCTCTGTTATACCTAAGTACTTAATGAATGCTATGTTTAAATTGGCATATCATAGCTAAATTAGAGCTAACCACTTAGGTAAATCTTTAATGTCAAACCCTGCGTCTGATAAAATTGGTTGAAATGGTCCGTTCAAATAAAATGTTTATATTTGTAATCACCAATACACAATGAAACAAAGTCGTTCGCTTGTAGTCTATTTACATACACACTATCACGCCTTCATTCCCAGAGTGGGGTAGGCAGAGCTACCAGAAATACCAACAACTACAAAAAGAGTTGTTGGTAATTCTGTAACAACATTTTGCACAAACAGGCTAAGATGTTTCTCAGTGTGTTAGTGATAGGTTGCAAGCCCATCGCCTAACAGTACAAGAAGCCTTAACTCCCTTAGTCGCCTCTTACGACATCCACTTGAAGACATGCAGTCTATTTTATTTGATAAATAATTTGCATGTACCTAATAAATAAGCAAACGGACGCCTTTTTTAATTTTCCATGTACCTGATTAGAATTTGAACGTATAAGATCTTTATGGAAAGGATAAACAAGAGCAATGAATAAATATTATTATTGCCTACAACACGTTTTTAATTACAACATCCAATGTTTATTAATAGTTCCGTTTTATAGGACAATCTCAACTTATAAATTTGATTTATTTAATCCTCGGCATTGTCCGGATTGTCCTCATTATTTTGCAGTTTTTCGTCGTTCTCGTCAGATGGCGTCCCAGCTCGTGAACTTTCTGACCCATAAATGTTATGCAGCTCTTCCAACTTATAATGTATCTTTACACCTTTAGAAGTAGTTTTGTTAACTCTATTCACTAGTGACTTAGTTTGTTCTTCTAGCCTTTTAAGTCTAATATCACGTGCAGCAAATCTGGCTTCGTGATCCATTTCCGTAGATGTAGATGGTTCAGGTGTACCTCTATTTTCAGGCGTGACGTTAACTTCTGAATTTTGAGGTTCCTCAGAGCTTTTGCCATGTTCATTATGAAGATCATCCAATTTTGCACTAATATGTTCACTGACTTTAACCACATTTGAAACACTTGTCATAACGTCTGAACAACCTTTTTCCAATCTCTGGAGTCTTTCATCTCGTTTAGCAAGTCTGTCGTTCTGCAGGTCTATACTTTCCAGTATACTGCTAGCATTGATCATCGGCAAATTGTTTGGTAAGTTGCTGCAAGATGGCAAGTTATTAACAAGGTCAGGTATAGAAGTATTTTCGTTGGTTTCAATTAATTTTGATTCTGTATTTTCATGAGCACTGAAATTCACCTGCGTTGCACATTCTTCACTGATTGCTTTAACCAGTGCTTCATCGCAAATTTCTAACTCAGTAACCGGTTTGTTATTGGCATTTATTGCAGATTCTTCATTTCGTGGCCTGTCATATTTGACATCAGCAAATTTTGGAACCGATGCATCTTCAGCAATCAAAGTTGATTCAGTTACTTGTCGTTGGCTTGTAGTCGGGCGATTTAAGAGATGGTCCAAAGTGCTATCTATCTGTTTGGATAATTTGTCAGTTTCTTGCGTTTTTCTGAGTAATTTTACACAATTGTTCTCTAAGTTGTTTAATTTTTCGTCCTTTTTCGCGAGTCTCTCAGTTTGTTCCTTAATACTTTTTAGGATTTCAGCAGGGTCAATTATCGGCGTATCAGATGTAGTTTGCTTTGATTCATTATCAGAGCTCATTAGTTTACCATCTTGATCTACACTTGTGCCGACACAGCAGTAATCGCTGTTACAGTAATGTTCAACTCCTGAAGAATCATCATTGCACGAATCATTTGTGATTTCGCCAACTTCGTCCTCTGTTTCATCAGAATTTTTGGGCACATTGTCACTATTGTTAGAAATCGATACGGAAATTTCTAAACCAGAAGTATCATCTTGGGTATCTAATGGTAGTTCAGCTACATCTAACATGTCACTAACGGGATCTTCTCTTTCAGCTACTGAATTAAAGTCAGCGCTAGAATCTAAGACAGCCTCAATAGATTTCTTGTTCTTCTTCTTACATCTGACTTTTGGTTCTGTGACATATTCACTTTCATCATTTGATTCCGATGAATCGTCAGAAGGTCTTTCATCACTATATCCGCTTTCGCCTGAATTGTTGAATGACGGCGAATTCTTCCTGCTCGTAAATTCAGCTCTAAGTTTTTTCCAATCTCGTTCAGATTGCGAGTTTTTTTCACGTGCTTGCTCCCATTTTTCTCTGCAATATTCTAGTTCATCTTTAAGTTCGTTTAATAGTTTCCTTTTTTGTTGTAGTTCGTATTTAAGAATTTTTTCATGAGTATGCAGTTGATGGTGGTGTCGGCGTAACCTACCAACAACGTGCCAGGTTTTGCTAAGTTCAGTCGTAACAAGTGACAATCTACGCTCTTGCTCCCCTAGACGAGTTTCTAAATGACCATTTAACTGTTTCATTCGATTAACTTCTTTTATAAGTGCCAGCTTTTCTAAGATTAGATCCTGTAAAAAAAGAGTTGGATTAACGTTAATAATAAAACATTGAGTTATTAACTTTGCTTTAGTGTTGACTTTAACGACGTGTATAAACATTGACTTTGCTTAATATCAAAAGACAATAATCAGCATATTTTTTATCTACAGAAGAAAAAAACCTGTGTTTTGCAAAGCCGTGTAAACATTCGAGAACTTTATTCTTGGCTTCTATCAGTGGTTGACTCACTGGGAATAAAATGTGCAAAATGTACTCATGATCTAATTACTTTACCTTCAATCGGATGTATGTCTGACTAACGCTTGGCACTAGCACAGATCCAGCCTTGGTTTCTACAGTTTTATAACATGTCTCAACTTTCTCGGAAGTCACAGCTTCTGCTTCACTTTGATGGCTTAGCAGCTCCATCAGAACTCTCCAGACTTTGGGTAGATTTTGAACTATTTCTTCAGCAGACGTATTAGACGAATTTTGTGTTTCGATAGCTGCAAATATAAAACAAAATTTATTTTAAATGTATCGTAGATACCTATCATGGCCATACGTGAGTTAATTGCTTATTATACCTGAAGCTTCCAAATTGACATTTCCGTCATCGTCTGTTTTTTCTTTTATGGCGTCTTGAGATTCCATTTGGTTTTTATCTTCATTTTCATCTACCTGACTTACAATCTCTAATAGCAGCTTGGGCAAGGCTGACGAAGCCTCTGCTCCATGCTCTCTTTCAGCCATGTGGGTTAGAATACCATGGTTTTCTTCTAAGCGATGTACTAATTTGTCTAAATCCTGTTTGGTCTTATAACCAAGCAGGACTTGTGAGAAAAGCTAGAATTAACAAAATATGACATTTACAAACTCTGAGTTATAAAAAAACATCATCAAATGTTGTAAAAAAGGCTGAAATGGTTAAATTCATCATAAAAATATGTTATAGGCATTTGAAATACAAAGATTAATATTAACCGTGTTCACTGCAGTCATTTCCTCTTGCAAACCGCGTGTTTCATCTTTAAATGAAGTTATTTGCTCTTTTTTATTATCAATTGATTCTTCCAATGTGGTAACTGTAGCTTCTAATTCTGCAATTTTTGATGAAAGGTCCTCATTTCTGTAATATAAAACATAGTGTATTACTCAAGCTTTAAATGTTAAATCGTGTATGGATTGATTTATTACTTTTTTGTTTGCCTTAAATATAAGAAATCGACTTGTGTTTGGAAAAGAAAAAAATATGCAATAAAATTAGACAGAAAGAGATATTAAATTTTTAAGAATTAAGAGGAGTAGTCCTCTACTTACTTTTTTATTTCAGCTTCTTTAAGCGATTTTTGTTCCTCAATTTCACGCACTAAACTTTGCCTGGTAACTTCAGCAAGGCGCGCTCGCTCTTCGTAGAGCCCACGTAGCGTTCTTATGTTCTGTAACTGCCTCTCATATTCCTGCTTTAGGTCTGCAGACAGCATATTTGCTTCTCTGTCCGCTAGAGATTGTTCTATTTCACTAAGCTTGTTTTTTAGCTGTAAACATAAAATTAAATAGCTTTCAAAAATTCTCGAATGTTATTCGTGGATGTTCACTTTCATTTCGTTGTTGTTCATTTGTTTATGAATAGTCGTATTAACACAATTACACCACCTGCTTGACTGTTTCCTACTACGAGTTCGATGTTCTTAATGTACGCATCATTGCATTCGACTTTATTTATTAACCTATAGTCTATCACCAAGTTGGCGGACGGACAAGATCTCGTGCCAGGTACTGCGTTGCGGATTTGCGAGTTTTGCGACGCGAGCGGTCCCTGACCGACCAAGTCACTCCGGTCATTGTCTTATTCAGGGTACCTATCCTAATGGGTTTTTTATGATGCGTATGATGATGACATATCCGGATACATTTGATTTTATAAAAAATGCTTAATCTCTGAAAATATTGTGCAACCATCTAATACAATTCTTACCTTGTTCTGTCAATCTGTTACCTAACAGAAATTCTAAAAAACATTACCGGCACGCGGCATGTTGCCCAGGAACATCAAATACAATTAATTACAAGCATCAAATCAACTTAGAAATATTGGATGTTGACTAAACACGTTACTTAAATTGCTATGAGGAACCAAAATAAAGCAGGCATGCAATGCGGCAACAAGCAACCTGCACGTTCTGGGTTGCATACAAACATCAAGGTTAGTAGCCTTCCGCAATGTTACATACCTCGATCAATTGTTGTTCTCGAAGAGTTATCATTGTTTTGCTAACCGTAATGACATCTTTAAGGGCATTTATATGCTTCATAGACTCCATGTTCTGTGCGTTCAAGTCGGCTATATCAGAATAAGCATTCTGCAGTGAAACACTTGTTTCTGCAAGTTCTCCTCTTAACTTGTTGTTATTTGACCTCAACTTTTCAAATTCTTCTTTCATATTTGCTATAGCTCCCGTCAGTTCTGTTAGATCGTTTGATTTTAAGTTTTCAGGAATTTCAATATTATTTTGAACTAACAACTCACGTAGCATTCTGTTGCTATTTTTCAGTTCCATGTTTGATTTTCTTTCATCCTCCAAAGATTCTTCAAGCTTTTCTTTTTCAGCCCTGTGTCGGGCCAAGATACTTTTCCTTTGTTCGCGTTTAATATCTAATTGTTTTCTGAATTCGATCATTTCTTCTTCTTTGGCCTTGACACGCGCTTCGTCATCATCGATGGTGTCATGGAACTCCTCCGCATCCTCGTACGAAGCACTAGCGTCGCTCATTGTTTCACTTTCACTTGTGACGTTAGCAGTGGCGTCTCCCCTCGCCAAGTCAGTACTGAACACGTTTCCCATTTTGGGATACTTTTATAAACAACGCGCGAATCAAGGATGCATGACTGTAATATAGGTAACGACCGATATGTTTTTCCGAGACAAAGAAGTGTCGAGTATTGGATCAAAATGAATGTACGGTGTGGCAGTAGCCTCCCGAAATAGATCCACCGTCAGCTCCAGACGCGAGCGCGAGCGCACGGTGAGTTCGTGTTCCTTCGGTCTTACTATTCTCTTCGGCGAAATTCCGTCAATATTTTATTTTTAATCGTGATATTTTTACTTTGACTAGATGGGTAGTGTAGATTTTAGCGTGTGCACTCATCTGTTAGTAGTGTTAGTACACGTTATGCAAGGCCAGGTATTAGGTATTAATAGGTAGACTAGCTTTGATAAGTAAGTTAGTAGTAACTACGCTACATATACATTTTCTGAGCTATTATCATTATTATTTTGTTATAATCATTATTTATAAAAAATCGACTTGGTATCATTTTTTTTTTTTCATTTCAATTTTTTTTAATGCTACGAGTACAGTTTGCGTCAAAAATCGAAACATTCAGTGTTACCAAACATATTTAATGCTATTGAAAATAACGGCAGCTAATTTTTGATCATGATCACATCGAATGTTTATCGATATTCCCCTAATCGAATATTTCCCTATATTTAGGTACTTACCTATATTAGACAACGATAAGAAAACGAATACTTTTCTGGATAACATGATACTCATACTAAAATATAAAAACATTTTCTACCACCATGTTACCTCATAAGGCCCAACGGTTTAAATTTAGAATTGGATAAATCGTAGTGCTAGTGGGACCCGCTGGGCCCGAAAGGCACACGACTGGTAGGTACACTCAACAAGATGTATTCGATTAGCTATGTAGAACCTTGTGGCAATGTCGTGATTTAACAGGTTTATTTATTAGGTAGGTTAAGCAGGTAACATGGTAGCACTCCCATGGTTTTTGATTGGCAGTTGTCTAAATATCTGGTTTGTCACCCTAAAGGGTTGACTTTAATATTTTACCATTTTATTGTAAGTCGAGAGAAGTTTTTATTTATGACGAATATGATCAGTCTTCTTTGTAAGTTTTTTTATATAGGTGGTAGAACTCTGAGAAAGTGTCGCTAAAAATATCTTAGGCAATAAAATGTTTAGTCAGCGCCCTGAGATTGGCTACGTATTATTTTTAATAATCGCATAATTAAGTAAGTATAATTATATCCATCCATTTTTTGGCAAGTTGATTAGCATACAAAAACAAAAACACTCCTAAACGTAGCAACTGAAAAGCGATAAACAAGCTCTATAATCTAAAGAGAATTATATTGTTTTTCGCTTTTCAGTTGATATTTTTATCGCAGTCGGGTTTTTTTGTTAACAATTTATGTTATTAGGTACACACTCTTTAGTTTTAACTTCTATTACAACTATAAAAATAACAATAAAAAACTTGAGATTAATGCAACAAATTACAATACAATGAGATTATTGATTACTTAATGATAAGTGACTAACTAACAAGAGAGATGTTTTTGAATTTGAATGTAATGAGACGGTCATGGTAGATATCAATCGAGTCATTTCAGCATTCGAGCAGCATTGATCGTACCATTGGCGAGTTAAGAGAACGGAAAACGGTTTAGGTAAAGGTCGCCTGGGATAGAACTTACTAGGTGTGAACAATGAAACTCTTTCTAGTAGGTATATTTCCGCATTTCACCTGGCTATTGATCACTTTATGCAGAAAACATAGATCCAACATTCGTCGCCGATCATAGAGGCGAACCATTTTAAACTTAGAGAGTGTACATAATTATTTCGATGGGAATATCCGCTGGTATTATCTGTTACTATAGTGGCAATATTTAGTAAGTATTAGAAATCATCTTTTGAACATTTCGCTCGTCTCCCTATTACAGGGTTTCTATTCTACTACGTTATATTATAACGATATCGCGTTGGACGTGTTTTAGAATCGTTTATGACTCGGCCGCCATTATTGTTATTGACATATGAGTTCTGTTATCAAAACGTTGACAATACGGAAACACTTCTAAGGCGATATCGATTTTACCGTGTAGAATCTCGGCCCAGTTCAAAGATAGGTACAGCCATTATAAACGTCGCCAAAAAATACATATTTTATTACATACATTAAACATGTTTTAGCAGCATAAACAATACACTCTGTGAAAGTTTAAACTGTCTGCCTACTACGGTTCATGAGTTTAATGACAGATGACATTGTTCACTCCAAAGTCGCAATGGACGTGCCGTTAGGTACAGTCAAGGTCATAAATATGTATACACTTTAGTACCTTGTCACTTTAATCGCTGTGACAATTTCATATGGCGGAAGGAATGTACAATATGTGTCATTGATAATAAGTACCTACTATTTTTTTTTGGATGTAGAATAGTGTCTATAATGTAATTTTGAAAACGAGAAAATGCGGAAAAGCATACAAAAAAAGCTACGCCATTACAAACATTCGGGACCCGGTGGGATGTGGGAGTATTAGGGTGGGGGAAAATGAACGCGGAAAAGGGTAGCCAAGGTCATAAAAAGTCAAAAAGTGGGGGTCAAGGTCATAAATTGGTGGTCAAGGTCAAAAAGTTCTGGTCAAGGTCATAAAATTTGCTTGTCAAGGTTATTGATTAGTTAAAATGTAGTAAAAAACGCTATTTCGAAATAAAAAAATATTTTGACACTAATTTTTTCATTTTTATTTATTAGCCGATAGCCTATTACAGACTAATCTTCCAATCACCAATAATGGAAATTTAAAGGTATACATTAATGAAACAAAAGCTGTATTATATAAATACTCATTTTATTGATTTAAAATGAGATACATGTGGATATTGTTTATACATACACTAAAGAAAGAGAGAAATGAAACAACAGAAATACTTTTTAACACTTTATTATATACATATACCTAATGTACAACATAAACATAATAAGTTAGGTCAATATATATATAATACTAACCTAAATAAACCGATTATGTTTGTGTTGTATTTACATTATAGACATATTTTATACATTTAATTAATTCCTCAAACGGGTCTAAATGGTTAAATCTAACTCGTCTCCTCCATGAAACTTCGATGAGCCAATTTGTGAAATCACCTTTATAATTATCTTTGTGGAAAGCCCTTTCAACCCTCGCCAGTGACTCAATCCGCTGTGTGTGTGTCCCATCTGGTGCCAAAAACCTGTTTTCAGGATCACTGTGATTCACTTTTTTGTGAGAGTAACCATGTTCAGGAAGACAATCATTATGCTCTCCAAAAGTCATTATGAATTATGCTACCCTCCTGAATATGTTTTTTAATAAGTGGCACCAAGATTTCTGCTGAGCGAATGTTATCAGGACACACTTCCAATCTCAAATCGTCAAAACTCTGTGATGGCTGCTAACTGAAACAAGAAGGAAATAATTACTTTTTCACCTGATTGGGCATAGAGAGAAGGGGATGAAAGGGGGTGAGGTGCGGGGTAGGGGGAGGGGAGGGAGGGGGGGGAGGCGCGGGCTTCGCCCGAAGGCTTGCTTCGTCGGCCCTCCGGCCGCTCACGCACGAGCCCCTACGCTAGCTCGGGAGGTCGCCGGCTCGCTACGCTCGCCACCTCCCCCCACTCGCGTCGCTCCAGGCCTCTTTGCGATCGCTGGCCTACGGACCTACTCCGCAAACCTTCGACCTCAGCGTCGGACTCCGGGACAGAAAGTGACTCCGGAACAGAAAGTGACTCTGGGACAGAGAGTGGCTCCGGGACAGGAAGTGGTTTGCAACTGCTCCGGCCCTTCGGTAAGACCAGCCCCTCCGCCCTTGCGTAACCCATCAGGCACTTAATGCTCACCTACGCAGCTTCGGCTTTTTGGTCGCCTTCGGCGACCAGCCTCAGCCGCTTAGGCTCGCATACGTACCTGATGTGTTACAGCACGCGGGGACTGCTCTACCTCCGTGCCTCCGAGCTTTTATATACACTCTAGGGGTAGGGCAGACAAGTACCACAAAAAATCGGGGTGAACAGATTCGGTTCTGTTACTTTAATATGACTATAACGACTTATCAAATTAAAATATTGCCCACAATATGCAAATACACAAAATAGACATGCAGAACAAGGTAATGCCTGCAATTTCTAATAACTATATTATTTATATGCATTCCCAACACAACAACATTTTCATTGTTGGGTTTTAGTGTTACAAACTAGTATTTAGAAAATTTAGTATTTCAAGCATTTATGCTTTCGAGCCCCGTGATGATGTGGAATTAATGAAAATCAAGAAAACCTTGCCTAACCATATTAAGCCTAACCTTTTCGAACCTAACTATTTCAAACCTAACTATTTTAAACCTAACTCTTTCAAACCTAACTTTTTCAAACCTAACCTTATACAACATAACTTCATAAACAATATCGATGAAAATTAAATAAGTACTTACGTCAGCATCATCCTCCGTAGCAGTAGAACAGCCAGGCACAGGGGATGGTGGCATCGTAAATGCCACCGACTCGGTGTAGGTTTGGGAGACTAGCCTCGGGCGCTACGCAAGCGTCATGGACGCTCGACGAAGACGGGACTCCGTGTACAAGCGGCTCACTTGAGTCCAACACTTGCACAAACGAAGACACAGAAACTGTAGGCACAAGCGGCACATATTGCACATACGGGGACGCCGAAGAGGATTTCGTATCAGAGTCCAACACTTGCACTACACTCAACTCTTCGGACGGCGGGCCGGTGGAAGACGAGGCCTGGGGCTTCGGGAACACCATTGTAGTCACTGAGTATCAATAGAAGTACGGAAACGCTCTCAAGTGCGAGTACAAACAATGACTGACGCCTGCCTGACGGACGAAGTGAAAAAGTCAAAGTAAAATGGAGTCTGCGTGTCATTTCACGTGTTTTACATATAATAATTACAACTGTCGCATAATTACCTACCAAAAACGCGAATTATTATTTTTCGATGACGTTTGTCGATTCAAAAGCAACAAGTTTGAGTATAGAACAGATGAATTTTAATACACCTAGAAATAAAAACCACACTTTTGTTATAATCATACTGCGAAAAATGGAACGCACCGTTTCTATTGCCGACAAATGTCATTCCGATTGCATACTTGTATTAATTTAGACGAAACTTTAACATTTTTTTTCTCGGTAACTATGCGTTTCCGCAACTTGAAACTTTGTGAAGAAGTTCCTTATCATCAGATCTCTCTCCAAAAAAAATTTGAGCCTCGAACTCGGTGACACATATTGTACATATGAGCCCATATGGCAGTTGAGACATGACGTTAAATAGACAAGGTACTAAAGTGTATACATATTTACGTATAACCTTGACTTTACCTACCTAAACATGTTTTGTAACATACTAGCGACCCGCCCTCGCTTCGCTCCGGGTTAAAGTATTATATATATGTATAAACCTTCCTCTTGAATCACTCTATGTATTAAAAAAAACCGCATCAAAATCCGTTGCGTGGTTTTCAAGATCTAAGCATACATAGGGACAGACAGAGGGGAGCGACTTTGTTTTATACTATGTAGTGATTTTGCTGACATGTTTTGTTAGTTTTTTTGCGCAGCAGACACGACTTAACGAAGTTCGAAGTTACGTTATCTTCGATTTGGCTTCGTGGCTTTTAGTGGGTGAGTTGCCAGATTAATACATTAGTACAACCAGAACTCAAAAAACGGCGAGGGTATTTAATAGTAGTTTATTCACCAAGGGGAGTAAGGCACGGATAACTAATCGAGTGTGCATTTGCGGCCAGACGCAAAGCGCGGGGCCGTAAATCACACGAGTTTAGTAATCTGTAGGTACCTACTTACCCTCGAGTGATATATGCTGCTTTATACTATACTTAAAAATAAATAAATAAAATACAAAAGTAACAAGTTAATTATTTCAATCAAACAGGGGCTCTACTGTGAAATGCGTAATTCGAACTTCGTCTAATGTTATCCCTTTTGCTCTCAATGCGTAACTGGGCATTTTTTTTTCTAGTGTACCTTGCGTTTTTCACGTGTCCGACAAATTCATTCAATCTTTATTATATGATTATGTTAAAAACATTGACTTGTAGCTAAATTACCCAATAAACAATACTCTTACGTTTAAAATGATGCCACTAGAAGTATACAATAACATTAAATTTACCGTTTTTTTGTTATTTTTGTTCCCTAAGACCCCCAGTTTTTACCGCGTCCAGGCCTGGTGTTACATTTTCGAACTTCAAATAAACTAGTTTGGAGACTTTTGTCGTACATGACAACACTTGTTTCTGGAAGTCTAATATGTGAATTTATTAATAACGCCCTTATTTTGTCTCCTTTAGAGTTAAAATTTAACAAAAATCTAGTTTAAATCGTGTCCACCAAATTCGACATAAGGGGAATTCCCCCTATCCGTTACCATATATTAGGCTTAAGGTGTCATTTTTACTACCAAATATATCTTTATTTTCATCTAGCAACATTTGTATTCACGTAGCAACACAATATTTGTCTTCAAACGGTCAGTAAAACGAAAAAATCGTGTGTGAAGTGTCGTGCTTTGCGTGGTTCAAAAAGGGTTCCACCACTCCGTTACCAAGATTTGAAGGTAAAATCTTTATCTTTGTGTTGTTTTGATACATTTACCTAAATAATTGTTTATCTCCAAACTCAATTTAACTAAAATATCTTTACAATCAAGATCGAATGCATATTTAATTTGTATTTGAAAGTGCAAAACATTACTCCCGTTACTTCCCCTTTCGTTGCCATATCGGCAGTCATGTATAAGGGGAATCTAAAAAGTAACGGAATGGAAAGATAAAGTTATGATTACACTGAGATCACATTTGAATAAATTATAGTATTTATTATAGGTAAGTTTATTTGTACCACAAAAGTAAATCATTTTATACGGTTTCCAAAGTTATGTTTAGAAAAACCAACGTTTTATTTTTAATCTGCTGCGTAGTTCAATAACATTAACCGCACCGCAGATATCTCGATTACATTTAAATAATACGACTAAACTACCAACATTTGTTAGAAGTAAGTAAGTAAGTAAGTTTCTTAGAAGGAACCTATAATTTAATTTCAACTAATTATGTCTTTTTTTCAGTGTTTTTTGAGAGGCATTTTCCATTTGTGACAATAAATTTAAATATTTATATTTTCTTTTAATTTTATTTTTCATTTTGACGCTTAATCATGAAAAAAACTATCCCGAAAAATGAAGCATCCACCAAAGAATATGTACCTACCTAACACCAGTTGCTCATAATTTGTCTCTCAATAATCAGTATTGGTCAGGAAAGTCTAGAATGTAACCACTATAAACATGCGATAACCATAACCCTCATTTTGCTTTGGTCAGTCGGGTTAAAAAGCTTTTGTGGATTTGTGATCTAAGTATAGGTAACTGCAACCTTATGATTTCGTTACCATTCTTTTCGTTACCGTCCTTTGAAAATAATTAACATTTTATTTTATTATTAAATCCCCAATTGATAAACATTGCTATTTGTATATTATATGGATAAACTTTTTACTATCCACGTATAAATAAATTTGTCGGGTAAACCTCATAACGTCCAACTGGTAAAGAAAATTGTAAGTAGTTTTGGTCATCTGGTAACGAAATGATTACAATAATCGTAATTTCTTTTAAATTAGTTTATACATACATACATACATAACATAACGCCTTTATTCCCAGAGTGGGGTAGGCAGAGCTACAGAAATACCAACAACTCTAAAGACTTACTGATATTTCTGTAACCACATTTTGCACTAACAGACTGAGATTGGTGATTAGTTTATAATGTTTTAAAAATAAAATTTATTTTCATAACTTACTATATTTTAAAGTAAGTAAAGCATTTATTTATCCACATTTTACTTTCTTTCAATTTATATCAATAAATGTATATGGTAACGGAAGGGAAACAAATATGAGCCCTAGCCACTTTGAAATCGCTGTATAAATTTAATTTCCGTATGTTTTACAAAACCATTGCTAAATTAAGATACCTAAGACTACTAAAAATGCTTCAACATCCTTAAAGTTCAACAATTAATAAGTTCGAAAAAAAATCATCACAAAACTAAGAAGGTGAATACGGCCCGATTTGCAGGGTCCAACTTGCGAGCGTGTCAAAGTGGGTTGATTGACAACCTCATATAGAATTAAAAAAAAAACAACATGGGATGGATTTTTTTATACGACATTACTGCCATAACGGGGCAGTTATGAAATTTCATTCAATATTACTGCTTTTTGAGAAGGTTTAATGAACGGCTTTTCCGCCTTGTATTAGGGTATTTATTATACACTTACTAAGGAAGTGTAGTAGTATAAACGATTTTTAAGTAACTTATCATGCTATTAACTTTTAATCGGGGGTGCTCAAAATTTTGAGTCAGAACTAGACTAATTAAGTCTTCATTCATAAGAAAGTTTTTTCAACAATTTAGTGATCTAAAGTAGGTATTATGAACGATACAATACAAGTTTTACTGTTATTTTTTTATTTTCTTTAGTTAGAAAACTCACATCTATAAATTTTAAAGCTAGTATGAGTGACGTAATAAAATAAAATAATATTAGTGGCCCCAAACCTCATTCCGGCGTTTATAAATAAAACTTAAACAGCCCGATACTTTACCCTATTTCAACTCGCCTCGCGTCATGTCGATCCACAGATTAGAAGGTATGTCTTGTCGATCTACGTCACGTCAATCATACGCAGAAGCGGAAAAGTGTCTCACTTGGGGAAAACCAAATTTCTTCTAAAATTTAATTTATTGTAAATCTAGTTCTCAAAATCTGTGGAGTAGCTGGTTTTCAATCATAATTATAGCATTCACTTAACACCAGTTGGCTATGACTAGTAAATATATCACGTTATATGTCAAGCAAGATCGATTGATTTTTATTTTATTTTGTTTTATGAAAGTGGCTTATTGATAAAATAGCTAATAAAATCACCTAACGTGTGACTTCGCTCGGTTCCTCGACGATTCGGACATGCGATTATGTGAAGTAGAATACGCTTGTTGAGTGATGGATGAGAGCATTAAGATCTCCCCTTGTAAGGTAAAATCTTTCCGAATTGACGCCTTCCCTCTCCGGCTGTAGCGTAGCAAAGCCTCTCTTTACATACTGCCAACTTTTTACAAGTATCTTTATATTAATCGCCTTAATATATAGAACAATAAATTGATGTTAGTGTTATTGTATAATTATTATAGTTTAATTTACCTATTAAATTGCATTTAAGTTACTAACTGTATTCTAATTATTTTGTTCAATGTTTTAACTCCTTGTCTTATGTTCAGGGAGGTATTTATCATCTGGATTGATGAACATGTATGAAACCTTGACCTTTTACTAGTAGAAGCTAGCTGTCCAAATTTAATATTAGGTTTTAATGTCTTTGTAAACAAAATTATATATGCACAGCTTTTCTATCTTTATTTGCATCACAGTTCTTTTTGTTGTGCTGTTAAAATGTAATGTTTAAAATTGACCCTTTGTATGCCAGGTAAAAAAAACTGTACCAAATTTCAGTTTAATGTTAATCCCAATAAATGTATAACAAAATATAAATTAAAATTTGGTGTGGATATGTCACTTGGCATATGAGAGGTTAGGTTTAGATTGAGTTATTTTTGACATATCACGATGGTTAGTAGGAGTGTGATGGGTTGGAAGTGCAGCTTTTGGCGGAGGTGGGTCACCTACGGCAGCATGTAGCAGAGCGGGACGCGCACATTGTGGCCTTAGAGGCAGAGTTCCTCAAGACTACTAGCGATGTCAAAGATCTAGATGATCAATTGCTTACTTGGAGGGAGAAATATGAAAGGTATACATAATTATAAATAAGTTACTTGTCATAAATCATTTTATTATAATGCTAGATTTTGGGTTAACTTGTTGGTTGGTCCATGTCACAACTTCCTCTCACAATGTTGGAAATATGGTAGGTAGTCAAATTATATGTATTTTATTTTATACTTTTTACTGATTATAATCCCACTGATCCCCCACTTATCAATGAATAAGAACCTCGGGATTTTTCACACTTGCCTCAAGCAACGCCGTGAGAAAGTCATAGTGCTTGATTATTATATAAACCATTAAAATGTGCTTCATCATAGTTGATCAACTATCTAAATTGAGATATCTTATTGCCACCCTTGAAATAGGTACCATTGAGAAGTTCTGGTCACCATCAGTGTTCTTCATCATCAGTTTCCTTTCACCAAATGATACTTTCTGCATGCAAATGCTACACATTTTACTGAAAATACCAAAATCGCTATAAATAATATTATGCCTGTAATACTTGAGGAGTTCTCTCAATTCTTCATGGATTTCCACATAAGCTCTTCCTTTCCTCTATGCTAGTAATTTTACTGGTTGTCTTATCCCCACACCGGAACACAACCACAATAACAATAAAAAACAAAAATATTTAAAAAACATCTTTCATTTAGAAGAGGTAGAATTGGCTCTACTGTGGGTTACCAGCAGTCTAGTCACTAGCAATAAATATGAAAACAAAATTTTGTCTAATTATTACCTATATTCTGAATATTACAGATTAAACGACTCTCACAAGAAGGTGCAGAAGCTGAACCAAGTATTAGAAGACAAGTTGCTGCAAATGGTTGACAAGATGAAGGGAGAAAAGAGTCAGCTGACCAAAGACATTGCTACTTTATCTGTTAGGCTGGCCGAGTCAAAGCATAACTACAGCATGCTACAGAAAGAAAATGTAAGTCTGAAGTTCTTAAATCTCTTTCTGTTGATTCTTGCCCTGTTAATCTTAATTAACCAATTACTTATGTTTTGAAGTAATTTTCACTAAGAGCCTGTTGTTTCGAATTATTTTTTTGTTCATACAAACACCTTCATACATTCATTCCTAGAGCAACAGAAATACCAACAACTCTAAACAGACTTTTTGATAATTCTGTAACCACATTTTGCACTAAAAGGCTAAAGCTGGGTACGAGTCTGAGCGGCTCAGCCTGAGGCATGCTCGCCCCGCGCGGCAAGCTGCTCGCGAGCCAAATTGTTGTTCATAAATAAATTGTTGTAGTGGTGGTAGGACCCTGTGCAGGGTCCATCCGGATCGCTACCACCATCTTATACATTAACCACCCGCCAAGCAACAGTGTTCGCATTGTTGTGTTCCGGTGTGGGGATAAGACAACCGGTGAAATTACTAGCATAGAGGCATTCTATCTTAGTCCTCAGGGTTGGCAACGCATTTGAGGTCTTGGGATTATAGTCTTGAGAATTCAAATGTCTATGGGTCTCAGATTCCACTTACCATCAGGTGGCCTGAGTGCTCGTGTGCCTTCTCTTTAACATAAAAAAAAAAAAAATATGCGCGGGTGCGGCAGCGTGCTCGCCGCCAGCCGACGTTTCAAAATGGCGTCGGACACGATGACAGCCGCTGCTGCGTTTATCATAATTCATCGAATTATTAACAAAAAGATGAAGAAATCGCCTCGGTGGTGGAACGGCTCAGCAACTTTATCAAATTTGTACGCGCCTCGCCCACAGACAAGTTAGAACTTGTCGTTCTGCCCGCGGCACGCTCGGATACACGTCCAAATTATGCGAGGCACGTACACCGAGGCGCCTTTGAGCACGGCTAAAAGACCGACTCTTGACGGCCTCGGCTTACGTGACAAGTTGCAAGCCCATCGACTAACAGTACTACGAGCTCTTATTTCCTTAGTCGCCTCTTACGACATCCACGGGAAGACATGGAGTGACATTATTCTAACCCGGCAAAATAATCATTTCATAATTTCTTAAATATCGAACATGTAAATAAGCTTATGTTAGGTTAGGTTTCTTTAAAAATATATTATGACTTTCGATAGCAGAAAATATAGACCCAATTTTCAACACTTTTAAAATTGAGCATCTTGATTACAAAAATAATGATTTTACATTTAATTTTCAGGAAAGGTATAAAAACGACATGAATTTAGCCATCCAATTGTTACAATGCAAACCTGACAACTTTGTCAGTCAAAAGTTGGATAATGTAAGTAAAACATGTTTACTCAACATTTGTTTTTCTTTTTGCAAGATTCTTGATCAATTCGTTTTTTTTACAGCTTTCTGTTGACACCCAGGCCAGAGTGTCCCAGTATGTCATGTCTAAAACATCCAAGCCCTCCAGCTCAGCACAGTCAAGGAATGGTAATGATTTAGATACGTTTGATGCAAGCGAGTATGAATTCAATATCTCTGCATCACTCATGTCTAAAATTCTAGAAGATAGCATCCAAGACACAGTAACCAAACACTGTGACACATGTCTGTGTATGAAGGCCCAGAGCAAACCATTTTGCTACAATGAGAGCTACTACTCAGTCGCGACACAGACATTCTTGAGTGGTGATATGAAAAACTCTCTTTGCCTGAATTGCAATGCTGAAACAAAATCTGTCCACTCCAATATAAGTATGAGAAGTGTTTCACCACATGCCATCAAAATTATTAATAAATCTTCCACTGTGCCTGGTTCTTTCATTTTATCACAAACTGTTGATGAGCAGGAGAAGTTGGTTCTTGCTAGTGAAGAAGTTTTGAAAACAAGTTTCACACTGACTGATACACAGAAACCAGAAGAAAAAATCCAACTACTACCAAATGATGAGAAAGTTAGTCCTTCAAACATTGATGTAGGGGACTTAAAAATACTTAGAAAAAGTAATGGTCTGAATATGGAACCAGCTATTCATCACAAGCTATGTGATCGCACGAGAACTTCTAGCAAAAAGAGTAGTATTCACAGTGGTGCTAATGAAGATTTGTTATTCAAAGATTTAGCAAGTGCTAAAGAAATAAAGCCTATTGAAGAAAATCATTCACTTGAAAATTTATGCATCCGAAAAAGTTCCATGGGTTCAATGGGAGCTGCAAGTAGAACCTCATCAATAGCAAAATCGACTGTTAGCACTCATAAATCTAACACTCAAGTGGGCCCAGGCCCTCGGTTCTGCCACTTACGAATGCAGGCTGGCTCAAAGAATATTCTTCTAGATAATGCACAGCCAGATGTGCCTCCGGTTTTATACCGGCGGCAAATAAAGTGCAATGAGAATTCAATTTTCAAAGATCTGAATGATGGATTGGAACATTTTATGGATGTAGAAAAAAATCTAGAAGAGAAAGACAATACTAAAAATGATAATGTTGTGGTGGAAAGCACCCTCATTGATGTGCATGTTGATAACAATATCAAAGAATGTAATGCAAGTGTAAAACATCCGTCAATTAATCCTGTCCTGTTGAATGTGTCTTCTTCACCTTTACAACCACAGAAGACTCATAATTTCTCAAATAGTTCAGAAAATAATAATAACAAATCACAGAGTATTGGTAGCCCACATAATGTGTCAGAGAATGATAATATATTAAATGAATTCAATGCAGATATGAAGAATATGCAAAACAATAACATTGATGGAAGTGATAATGGCAATAAACATGATGCAGTTACACCAACAGACACACAGGATGTAAAAATATTTAACTTTGATCGTTATGAGTTAAGTAAACTTTCTAATTTACCTGCCCGACCCCTTAGGAAAATAGATATGTTGCAATTGCATTCTATTGAGAGCACAAGGATATCAAAAGATTTGCCGCCGCTGGACAACCAACAGTATCAAGTGCTAAAACATGAAAAGAAACCAGAACATATCGCTCCAAAGTCTGTGCTGCCTGCAGTTGTAAATGTTTATCCAAATTTAACTCAAACACATCTGAAAGTAAACGAGGCTACAAAGGTTTTTACGAACGAGCAGAGTACGAGCTCGCTTTCAAGCGATGATAGTGCAGCTATGTTACAAAAGCAACAGTTGTTGAGGGTAGCTGAATGGGTCGAAAAAAACTTAGAGCAACAGAATAACTTGAACGATCCGTTGGAAGATGACGTCGCTTACAACAATAGCGTCTTAAGGAGGGACAGTAAGCTGAATAAGCTCTCGGAGACCCTCAATGAGCTAGCTCTTAACATGCCGCATCCAGTTACCAAATATTCCAAAACGTTCACAAGAGATGGTCTTAATAACTGGGTTCGTAATTCCATTGGTACACATAACGCTAACCCTGAAAAACAATTGAACTCCACGTCTAATCCAAAAATCTCAAATAACATCGGTAAAGAGACACTGTTTCCGGTGGAAAGCGGTGATGCCACAGTAACAGAGATTAGCAATGATAATGCTATAGAACACTCCAGGCGTAATGTCAGTGACTTTGACGTTGGAAAGGAACTACGAGACGCATTAAAATCTAGTGCCAATAAAGAGATAACGCCCGAAGAGTTGGCACGAATGGAGTATAATGTAAAAAAGTTTCTACTTAGTGGCCCTCAGTGGGCAAATCCAGAAAGTATGACTCGCAGTCGGCGCACAAGCAGCAAAACTGAGACTGATGTATAATTCCGGTGTAGATAGATGGATAGTGCTTACTTGAGTGCTAGGATGGTCATTCGAAATTGTGCTACAGTCAACCATAGGATCTGTTTCATAATATTGTGTCTTTGGCATGTTCTTGCCATTTCATTTAAGCTTGCTATTATAGTGATGTATAGTTCTAATGATCACCCCTACTGCACGGCGTAGTATACAGTGATGTAGTTAGTTTTTGCAGCTCTGTACTTGTCAAGCTTAATGGTCCTTTGCATTTTGTCAATAAATGTAGTTAAATCATAATTATGTACCAAAGTCTCCAGGATTAAGTAGTAAGTGCTGCTACAACATTTCTCTTATCTAAATATTTATTAATTTTCTTGATTGAGTAGTGTATTTTTAAATTTAGCTTAATTTACTAAGGTCCGTATATTAAGACTGATACCGCATTTGAGTACGAGTGCGGTATGAATGTTAAATGCAGTCTGTTAATGCGGACCTCATTATGGACGGATTGAGAAATGGTTGTGTATCAGAACTGATGTACGGAAGCGTTGGCAATAAGTCCCGCGTAGCATAGAACTGACGCATTTAGTTTCGTTTTAGATGGCTTTGAGCTTTGACCTCGGTCGTCTAGGGTAGATCAGTGTTAGTGTGTTACGCAATATCGATATTTTATAAAAATCAAGGCTGCCGTTGAGTAAATGTATCTAGCTTAAGGTATATTCACAGATTAAAAGTCAGATTTATATTAACATGCTTCTATTTATGTGATAAATATAATATTCAAAAACTAAGTTTTGACGTAAGACAACTGTCGTACAAATGTAGACACAAAATTTATTCATTATAATGTAATGATCTCTTCTCGATCTGAATAATATGTCTCGCATCAAACTAACTAAACTTTCTGAAGTCATTGATAGATAGATAGATAGATAAAAGCTTTATTCATCCATTGGAATAAAATCAAGTAAATAAATTATAATATCAAGTTATTGACGACATACAATAGCAACAAAAAGACTCGTGTAAATTATAGGAATTAAGATCATTAAATTAAAATTATGTTAATCAAATTACCATTTGCAATTTCACAAGTTAATTATAACTAGCCCATACTTGAAATATTTTTTTTTATGCTCACTACTATATTCCCTGATGATAGTCAGGGCGTTCTGAATGCTGTGGCTGATCACGCAACGATCAACGATCAGTTTCATATTTGAACCCAGAAACGTCAAGACTTCCACCACATTTCCATAAGTTTTTAGATTGTCACCGGAGCATGCGCCGTGAGAAATAAATTAGACTAAATAGTCGTGTTCGGGATTTGTGTCCATTTTTCCAGGTTTTAAACCTCGACCTCAAAATGTTGTCAGACATCACTCGACTATCCTCGGTTGTTCTAATGTGTAATAGATTCTTAATCCTCAACGTACTTAGAATATGCTTTAGCCATTTAACCGCCAAAGCCGGCTACTCGCGTCATCGAATTTTCGTGCCGGGGACGCCGGGCGCTCGGTACATACATTTTGTATCGGTGCGGTTGCGGCATATGACGTCGTTGGCGTCAGGTGCATGAAAAGTTGCAGCCGGCCGTAGCGGTCAGAAGGTTACACATTGTATAAAACCACAACATTATACACTTTGCTGCTACTGTCTATCATACATTTTTGGAAATATTTTAGAGCACTGCACGATTATAAATTACAAGAACACGGTGGTTTTTCACGATCGCGTAGTTCCTACAGGTTTTGGTTCCAATGACTCTAGTCTCTAAAGATAATACATGATATGAACTGTCCAAATGAATGCCGTCGATTGATAATTAGAAAAGAAGTTATAAATTGTAGCCTCTCCATTTACATAATGTATCACGCCTATGCCTACACATGTACAAGTATTATATAAAAATGTATGTCGTTATAATATAAAATGGGTATCCTTTGTGCATATTTTCCTAATTGTACTATTAAACGGAAAATATTTTTGAAAACTTAGTTGTGGCTGTACACTGTAGTTAGAATAAAATAATATATTAGCAGTAGAAGTAAAATCGCCAATTCTGTGTGTTGTCTTTATATATAAATATCGAGCACAATTAGCGTCGTTTTGATGTTAGTTAGAAAAGCCCGGTCGCGTATTCCTTATACGGCACCATTCCGAATGCATTTAGGTTTCATGAATTTACTATTTATTATAATATTTTTTGAGGTGATAATGATGACTTGCAGTGATTCTCCTAGATTTAAGTATATGTTGATTCATTTGGTCTCATTTGGATGTTTTAAAATATTTGTTATTGTTATTTTGTTTATATTATTATTTTGCGTTTCGTAAGTATTTGATTTGTTCTTATATTTATCGGTCTATGCCTGTTTTCTGAAATAATAATTATTAGTTAATACTTTTTGTCATTGTCAAATTATTTTGGATTTTTGAAAATATAGATTCAAATACCATTGTTTCGTATGATGCTGCTTTTTTAGTTTTATTAGTATTTGCATAATGCTGTCTATAAACAGTTTGATCAATGTGTGAATATTCTATGTAACCTAAGAATTTTGCCTCTGTTAGAAATACTTGAGTATTGACTGTTAACAAGCTCCCATTGTACCCCACACATGGCCATTGCCTCCGAAGATATTTGGTTATTTTAAATTAAGCACTTGTACTTATGTTAATACTGCAGCATTCAGTTAGTTATTTTAACATGTACAATGTAAACAGTAGAATTATTTTGATCTTTTCTAAATGATACCTATGTGCCAGCAAGTTTTTTAGAATTATGCTTTATCTCAAATCGTTAGCATTTGTAGTTTGTTTGAAAGGTAGTCTTTACCGTAATCAGACAACGAAGTCTAACCAATCTTCTCGGTTTCTTTTAAGAACATCAAAATTTACTTTGTGTCTGTCTATACGTGTCAAACAAAATAGGTGTAGCAATGTTTGTAGTCCACACAACGACGAACCCGTTCTTAGTTACGTTTTAGAAATAGCTGCAGTATCTTCCATTTAGACTAAGTGCAAATAAATCTATACGCGCGGTGCTACGTTACCTCCTTCCTATACCACCTACTTATTTCTTTTCAGAACGCATACCTAAAATCAATCATATTTAATTTGCTGAAGTTTTTGCCCGAGAGGACAATGGAAAAGATTTAACTTGCTGTAATACCTATTCGCGTTATTAATTTATTTCGGTAATAAGCTGGCCACATCAGCCCATTTTGGTTTTCAAAGATCCGAGGCTTGTTCAGTCATGTTTAAGGCCTCTCCAAATAAGCGTTAAAGTCAATAATCTAGGCGATAGCTTGTGCAGCGTAAAACCTTAAGTCTGTGTGTTTATTTATTAATAAAAAAAAATACAAATTACATTGTCTATTTATGCGTTAGTGAACTTCCTCCACAAGATCACTACGCCTTCCTTGTCCCCCGTAACTTTAAGTCATGGCATTCCCCATCTTAGTTCGAACAGCACTCTCGAGTTTTCTCTGATCGAAACACCGCAGTGGGTCTTCATCCACGTCCATGTTTTATTGAGAAACCCGACTGCACCGGTGAAGAACTTTTTTTTTAGGGTTGTCCATTTTGGAAACACTTACAGGGCCTCTATTCAACTGCGTTATAACGATATCGTGTTTGACGTGTTTTAGAATCGTTTATGTCACAGTCGCCATTATTGTAAATGACCTAAGAGTTATGAATACGTCGACAATACGGAAACAGGGCTGGGCTGGGATTCTTTACGGTAATAACGATATCGTCTAAGACGTGTTTCCGTATTGTCAACGTTTTGATAACTCTTATGTCATTACAATAATGGCGACTGTGACATAAACGATTCTAAAACACGTCAAACGCGATATCGTTATAACGCTGTAGAATAGAGGCCCTGGGATTCTACACGGTAATAACGATATCGTATTTGACGTGTTTCCGTATTGTCAACGTTATCATAACTCTTATGTCATTTACAATAATGGCGACTGTAACATAAGCGATTCTAAAACACGTCAAACACGAAATCGTTATAACGCAGATGAATAGAGGCCCTGGTCAAATACGATATCGTTATTACCGTGTAGAATCTCAGCCCTGGGATGTTGATACCTGCGCCTACCACTGTATAATATTTCGTTTTGTTTATCGGCATAGCTGATAAGTTTCATGCGGGCCTCGTTAAATTTGTCGCAGTTGTTAACGAACAGTAATTCTAATAATATTAATGTCCGTATAAGAACACTTCGACGGTATTTTATTGTTATTATTATAAAATTAATTTCAATATGCATTTATATATTTAGGGCGGTAAAACAATAAATGCCTCAGATCGCAGGTTTTTAACTCCCAGGAGTCGCGTGAGTAAAGGTGGATAAAACATTAGTCACTTTCTGACAAATACAGTGCGAGAGTGCCGGATTCTTTATCCACCGCGATAAACGCGACTATAATACGGGCCCTGAGCCGAATGCGAGGGTGATAAATATGCGATTACCGCCCGTGGTCTGATTTGTACACAATTTTACGTCGTCATCCGGCCAAGAACAAGGATTTTCTGCTGCTTACTTCAGCTAAATGCTTTATACTTTCGGCCAAGGGTGGCGTAGAGGCTTGAAGAGCCGCCAATGTTTTATACGTTTAGACTTGGCTAATACAAAGAGATGAACCAACCAAATCGTCTGTGGGAAATTAGTTCTAGTATCAAGAGAATTAGGTACACTTCATTTATTGCAATTTGTAAGGAGACTAAAATGGACTTAAGATGACGGTTTCAATAAAAGGGCCAAAAAAATTCGGGATGTTGCGTAGTCGTCGACGCGTGTAATAGCGTATCAGCCAAACGAGGATCTTATCGGCCTGACCTTCGCTTTTCCAAATCAGCCCATTGTCTAAGGATCTTGTCGGTCCACTATTGTTCAAAAACTTACATTTTCTTGTTAGCATATAATTTCACCTTGGATGATTTACAATTAACATATTTTGGCGCGTGTGTTGTTAATGTTGTTATGTACCTAACGCCGACCTAGTTGTGCTCTACATAATATAAAACGCACTAGTTATTTTTATCACCCGGCGGTCATATTCATGCAAGCGTAAGCGTACCTATACGGCTCTTTGCAGTTAGTAAATATTAAGTACTTGGCTAGGAATTCTGGCAGATGTAATAGCCAACGGAGCAAAAAATATCTGGGAGGAGTAGTAAAACAGGAATATCGGAATATTTCTGATACTCATTGCTTTTTATTCCGAAAAGTTGGACAGTTCAAATCCCACACACAAATTCTAAGCGGTCAGAATTCTGCAAACAGGACACTTGATGGCAAGCAGGATCTGAGACCCATAGCCATTTGTATTCTCTAAACTTGCAATCTTGAGATTGTAATACTATGACTGCAAATAGCATTGCCAACCCGGGGACCAAGATGGAATGCCTCTAAGCTAGTAATTTCGCCGTATTATTGCCACATCGGAACAACAAATGCCAACCCTGCTGCTTGGCGGTATGAAAGGATACACCGATGTTTTTAAACAAAAGAGCGCGCTTAAACATCTGATATCGTATTCGTTCATTTTAAGCATAAGTCAGTCAGTTTGTTGGTTATTATGAGGCGCCTGTTTTCTTTTAATATTCGTAATTTACTACCTACTTTCCTCTTGAAGTGTGGTTTGTCTCTTCTTTACTGCTATACCTACATCTCTTTGAGAAATAAAAAGATGTCCCTATTCCGTGCCGATCAATTCTTGCTTTTGGATACTAGAAGCTTGGTTGTGCAATATCCAGCGTTAAGTATGATTGTTGCCTGACTGATCCTTGTCTTTTTCCGCGTTCCGGTCAAATAACCTGCTGGCGGAGTCGCAGAGTGTGAACGACCGTGCGATTCGCGCCACGACAGGTGGCCGGCGATTCCAGATTCCTTATTACACACTTGCCTACCTGTTATAGTATAAACAAAGATTTTACACGCGACTTTGTCCGCTAAATTTGATATTTATGCCTGAGAATTGGCAAACTTTTCTGCCTACAACTACTAGGTACTCTCCTCTCACAACTACAGATACAAATAGTTCATATAAGAAAAATAGAACATACCAATTACAGTATAGACTGACGGGACAGGCTGTGTGGGGACACAGCCTGTCCCGTAGGGTAAATTTACTTCATACCAAAAATCATGTCAGTTTACAGACAGTGTTTGGTAAGTAGGAGTCACAGGGAATTACTTCTTAACCCTCACTAAAACTAAAGATTTTTATCTAAGGGGATTTTAGCATGCTAACTAACTGCCTAAGACTTGCTAACTGGGTAAGGGCCAAAAAGTTGGACATGCTAACTCAAGAAATTTAATGTTCTATGATTTTGTTCCGTAGTGCGACGAACATTTTGCCGCTACAAGTTGTAAGGATACTTTTCGTGGCACAACGGTACTTTAATTGCGTTCGTTGTTTGTATGGTTAATAACTACGCTTAACTATGGTCCAACTTTTTGCTCCGCATCCAACTAACTTTTGCTATATTTGTGCAAAAATTAAATAAAGGAATGGTAAATTTCTGGCTAAGCGGAACTTGCCTTCGGTTAACACACCGCAGGGGTCGAGCCTACAAGGGGGCGACGACAAGTTGCGCAGGCGGCCGATAGAGCACATCCAAGGCCACTACGGTACGTACTAAACCGAAAAGGCAAATAACAATATGACTAAGAAGAAGTTTCCAACTGTCTTTCTAAGGAGGACTTTCGAGTGGCAGCAGAAAATAATAGAAGTAACCAGGGACCACTCACCTAATTATTCTTTCCAAAACAAACTACCGCTTTTAAGTTGTACAGGTCGATCGACCGACTCGGATCTTCAAACTAGGGCCCCATATCACAGAAGTCACGCTTGTTCACAAAATTTAGATCATTTTGGGTCAATAGAACGTAAGTTAATGGTTAAAATAAGTCTGTGCGTTGCATTTTTACCAACCATTATTTACTTACTTAAGTTTAATATTGAGGCCTTGCATTTTCTCCGCTCTAATACCAAGTGCCAGTTTAGGGTTCAGTGAGAAGCGTAACATCAGACGTAATTCCCGTTGAAATTGGTTTACAGCATTTAAATTCCGCAGCTGCAGTTATGCAGGACATTCGTAACAATAATTCACGTAATTTCGCACGAAAACGTAATAAACAAAGTGCTAAGCCTTCTCACGGTGGCTGTGGGTACCTTGAATGGCTGAGATGTATAGAATTCGTCTGTTTACCGCTAGTCCGAACTGTTACAGAGAGCTGTGGAAACACGCACGCTTTGCAAATTGCCTATTAAATCATCGCGGGACCATAATGCTCGCTATTGTGAACGTGAAAATTATTCACACGTTATTTTTAGGAAATTTCTTTATTGACGTATTTACCAAGTTATTACTTATATGTATAAATAAAATTTTCTTGCACTGTATTTAAACTACTCGAAAGAATCATACCTATGTGCCCATTTTCTTTGCAAGAGGGTTTATTGATCCCGCGACTCCTTCCGCAGGAGTAATGTGTTAACTGTTCGATAATTCGGGATAGAAACTTAAATCCGTTCCCGGAGGGCAAAGTTAACGCAAAGAAAGCGATTTTCGAAAATTGACAAAATGTATAGAATTTACAGCCTAGGTACGTCAACTTTATACATTTCGAGTCGATAGGAACAGAATCGTTAGCAGGGTTATACACACTCTTAAAAACAATAGTTTAAAGCTTGTGTGCATATAAGTTATTAGGGTTCCGTAGCCAAATGGCAAAAAACGGAACCCTTATAGATTCGTCATGTCTGTCCGTCTGTCCGTCCGTATGTCACAGCCACTTTATTCCGTAACTATAAGAGCTATACTGTGGAAACTTGGTAAGTAGATGTATTCGGTGAACCGCATTAAGATTTTCATACAAAAATAGAAAAAAAAACAATAAATTTTTGGGGTTCCCCATACTTAGAACTGAAACTCAAAAATTTTTTTTTCATCAAACTCATACGTGTGGGGTATCTATGGATAGGTATTCAAAAATGATATTGAGGTTTCTATTATAATTTTTTTCTAAACTGAATAGTTTGCGCGAGAGACGCTTCCAAAGTGGAAAAATGTGTGTCCCCCCCCCCGTAACTTCTAAAATAAGGGAATGATAAATGTAAAAATAATATATGATGTACATTACCATGCAAACTTCCACCGAAAATTGGTTTGAACGAGATCTAGTAAGTAGTTTTTTTTTAATACGTCATAAAAACATTGATCAAAGCTACAACGAACTTTTATATTATGTTACTTGCTGCTACGGAACCCTTCATGGGCGAGTCCGACTCGCACTTGGCCGCTTTTATATGACATGTCTAAAGCAGTCCTGACGGCGTATTTGCGGGGATGGGCTTAGCCAGAAAATTAGGCCTTAAAAACGTTAACTTTCGGTGTGTCCACAGGAAAGACGGTAACCTAAATCTGTGTATAACCCAGCAGCGTTTGCATCTTGGTACGGATTATATTATAAATTATAAACGATGTTTTACCGGAATTCTCATCGTTCGGTTTAGGTGTAGGACAGTGAAGATGGAAAAAACGAACAAACATACTTTTGCATTCATAATACTAGTAAGGATAAGTATATAGTCCAAAACAGTCGCTTACGTCGCGAAATTTGTAATGTTCCTAAAGATGTACCGTTAGCAGCATTTCCACTTAAAATACTATTAAATATAACTACAAAAGCTCTTATTTGCACAAAGCACCGGGCTATTTACGGGTCAGCGCCTACTTAGCATCACCATTATGTTTATTTAATCTGCTAAGAGGTTTGAAGTTCAGTGCGCGTTCCGTTAGCGCTTACCCTAATTGACTTAATTTTCTAGGGTGTGATTTTTTTAGATTGAGTGGTCATTTTGTATCAGTAGGGGAAGTTGGAAAAAAATCTATAGTATCCTACTTATTTATTGTAGAAGGGAGAACATCTCAGTTATATTATAACACATTCATTGTATTGAACAGCGCGCGGCTGTATTGGATGGCGCGCGCGTACACGCTGTCTCCAACGCGCCCGAGCCCACGTGGAACGAGATGCCTCTCACCTGGGGTCTAACAAATTTTTCATTATTTAAGAGATATAGTTTTTCTAGTGAAATCGTGTCTTGTATGTACATACAACACCTACACACCACACCTACACCTACTACATATAACCTACATAGGTTATCTCAGGAAAGTCAAAGTTACTGGAATAATTTTCTGGGCCAATATAGGACTAAGACTATTCTCATAAAGTACCTATTCAGTACCAAATTCAATCAAATTAATTTCTTCAAGTTCAATAAACAGCTGTGTAACACTACTCGGGCCACATGATTCAGTGTGAAATATGGTGCAGTTGGGCTTTCACACGGTCGGAACGTGCCCTGTCACCGTCGGTCACCAGGCCGGCCCTCCGCTACGACACATTTAGTGCCGTGGATGCAATATCGGGTCGATTTTGTATGGATAACAGGTATAAATAAATAAATAAATAAATAATCACAGGACAATGTCACACAAATTGACCTAGTCCCAAACTAAGCTCTAGGCTTGTACTATGGGTACTAGACAACGATAAACTTACTTATATAGAGAAATATATACTTAAATACATAGAAAACATCCAAGACTCAGGAACAAATACTCGTGCTCATCACACAAATATCTGCCCTTACCGGGATAACGTAATACTTGTGGCTTGCGGTCTTGCTTCTGGTTCTTACATAGATTTACAGGACCTACTTATAATTACTAGGCTGTTATTCTCTTATATCTGCAAAAAGTAAATATAATTGCAAAATAATCGTGACGTATTCGTTAATAAAACTTACCTATGACAACGGTGAATATTCTTCATTCCATTTAATGAGTAAAATAACGAGCATACATACGACGACAGGTAGTGACCCTGCCTACGAAGCTAGCAGTCCCGGGTTCAAATCCCGGTAAGTGCGATGAAAATATTTGCGTGATGAGCAAGAGTATTTTGTTTTTGTGACTTGGAAGTTTTCTATCTATTTAAGTATGTATTTACAAGTATGTTTGTCGATGTCTAGTACCCAAAATACAAGCCTAGAGCTTTGTTTGGAACAAGGTCAATCTGAGTGACATTGTCCCCTGATATTATTTATTTATTTATACTAATGCTAAGATTTAAGTTGTATTTTTAGGGTTCCGTAGTTAAACTAGGAACCCTTATAGTTTCGCCATGTCCGTCCGTCCGTCCGCAGCCTAGCGCAGTGACTCTTAGTACTAGAAAGCTGTAATTTGGCATGAATATGCATATAAGTCACGCCAAGAAAGTGGTATAATAAATAGTAAAAAAAATATATTTTTTTAGGGTACCTCCAATAAATATTTTCTTGGAAAGAAAAACGTAACTACAGATCTAGTTTTTCATAATATCGATCTATAACATATTATACCGTAAATCTCGGACAACGTTTAAGGGGAGAAAAACGTTATCGCATTTTGTATGGAAATAAAAAAAAAAAATCTTACACAAAAAACACCTTGTAAAAAATTTACCTGAAGTAAACAAGTATATGTAATGAACTGAAGCGATTTATAATATACCTAATAATAATTATCTCTAAGTAGAAACCCCTAAATAAAAAAAAAAATGCTCAACCCCTCGTCTGTCTTGACACAGATCTGTGCTCAGTTTTTTTGGATAGTTTTTTTTAACTTATTTTTTTGGACTTCGTCATAATCCAAAGAGACTAGAACTTAGTATTTTTTTCACTTCTAAGAGACAAGGGGTTAAAGACATCAAGCAAACGTAATTTTTAGTACAAACCTTTTTTATTGAACAACTTTGGCACTTAATTGGAAAAAAAATATAACGTCAGTGTCATTTAAATAGCGATTGCGTTTGTCCATATTTTTTTAGTTGTGAATGTTTATTTACATGTTCAGAAAAAAAAAAAACTAAATTATTTAATGTTATGTAAACAACCGTAAACCTTAAATGTACCAGTGTGTAGACTAAGAATAATCCGTAGAAAAAACATAGTTAACTTTATACATCCCAAAGCTCAACGGTAAGAATGTACCTATTTTCCTACAACCTTCAACGGGAAGAGAGCGAGCCGTTAATCATCATCATCATCAACACTTTAGCCTCTATTCTATTCTGTTCTTACCCCGATCATTAGGGATCGGCGTAGCACGTCTTTTATTCCAAACATCGCACAGCCGCTAGCCGTCAGTATTCAATCCCTCGTTTTTCACGCACTCCATGCATCTCTCCTTAGGTCTCTCTCTCCCTTTGGGAGCGTACGTTAATATAATTGTCTTTTTTTTTCAATATTTTTGTATGCTATTTTTCAGATTTGTATTTATCCAGAAACAGTATTTAAACCAATGCCGTCGCCGTCAATGTTGAACAGCTTTATTTTTGAGGTAAATCTATATACACATCTGATTTATAACGAATGATATTGTTATGATTATAGGTACTTACCTATTAACTGAAAAAATCCATTAGGCCAGGCCTATCTTAGCAAGGTACGATAAAGAAAAACATTTCGCGATAGCACCAAGCGTCCAGTGTCAACTTGACGGAAAAAGGTGGCCACCTTTTTCAGTTAAGTTATTCACTCATAGGTCAACTGTTGGCTCAGGCCTGAAATATGCGTTTTCCTAAGATGTATTTTTCCCAAAATGTCTGTTTTCCATAATGTCAGCACGTCGTTTGCATAATGTCAGCTTCTCTAAATGTCAGCTTGTTATAATGTCTGTCTCCAAAAATGTCAGTAGGTATTCATATAATGTTCGCTTTTCAGAAAGTGTTTATTCTCAAAATGTCTACAACCTCAAATATCTGCCTTCTTACAATTTCTTCAAAGTCTTATTCCCAAAATGTCTGCAATCATGAACGCCACATTTACAATCTTTTCGTTTTTGGGTTTTCAACAACAGGAAAGGGGCCATTTTAAATAATAATTATCATAATAATATGAATAATACTGCACAGTAATTATAAATATTTATCAAAGAGTAAGTATGCCTAGAAATTAACCCCTTCAATTTAGAACATTGATTTGAAATAAAGCAGACATTATAGGAAATCAAACATAATAAGACGATAGCCTATATACAAAAGTGAACTTAACGGAAAAGCAAAACTTATGGTAATGCTAATATTATAGGAATGTAAACATTATGAATAGACGGCTTCCTGAGACTGTACACATTTTAAATACCAGTCATTTTGAGAAAGCTGATAAAATAGAAGTGCTAACATTGTAAGAACACAGACGTTTTGACAATATTACATTTTAGAAAAACGCATATTTCAGGCCTGAGCCCAACTGTTATTAAATTATGTAATATACCCTATAATTTTATTTATCATTAGTTTTTTTTTTTTTTTTTTAAGTTAAGGAGAAGGCACCCGAGCTCTCAGGCCACCTGATGGTAAGTGGAATCTGAGACCCATAGACATTTGAATTCTCAAGACTATAATCCTAAGACCTCAAATGCGTTGCCAACCCTGAGGACTACGATGGAATGCCTCTATGCTAGTAATTTCACCGGTTGTCTTATCCCCACACCGGAATACAACAACGCGAACACTGTTGCTTGGCGGGTGGTTAATGGATAAGATGGTGGTAGCGATCCGGACGGACCCTGCACAGGGTCCTACCACCACTAAAACAAAAGCCACAACAAAAGCCACTTTTCGATTTCAAGACAATACCTACTTCAGTTTATTAGAAAACACAATAAATAATATTAACCCTTCGAACGCCAACGACGCCTAAAGTAGTCTTGAGCTGTCGTGTCTACAACGCCTTTTTGTATCAGCCTTAATTGATTACATTTTTTAATTAGACGATCTAGTTTGACAATTCTAGGTATTATCATCGGAGAACTATAGGTACATATGTAGGTATATTTAGTCCATGTCTACGTAATAACGTAAGTAATTTAATAGTGACAATGAAATTTCGATGTGTTAGTATACTAACTAAGTAGTATACTACGGTCTGTTAAGGCTGGGTTTTATAAATATCCGTTAGATCAAATTTAGATCAGAAATGTCAAAAATTGTATGAAGTTACTAAAATTAAATCTGACATATTGACTAACGGGCTTTTATAAATCCAGACCTAAGCCATGCAGTTACACTGTCTAATACTTATCTAATTATTATAATTATAAAAAAAAAACCGAATTCTAAATTCTAAATTGGTATCCCAAATCCCAAGCTGTAAACTTTTGAAATATTGATACGAACAGGTGATCTAATTGCTTTTAAAATGGAATTTATTGTTTTTAAATCGGCCGCCATTACTGTCAAAAAAATAACAGCTATCATAACGTTGACAATACGATGAAATGTCAAAAGCAATATGGGTAACCCTCGCAGATTAAAGCCCCAGCACTACTGTCGTAACATTTGTATGTTGTTAAAACTCATACTAGTATCTATCTATACTAATATTATAAAGCTGAAGAGTTTGTTTGTTTGCTTGAAAGTGCTAATCTCAGGAACTACTGGTCGGATTTTTAAATTTATTTCAGTTTTAGATAACTTATTTATCGAGTACCTAAGGCCATAAATAACATAATATTATAAAGAGACAAGATTTGTATGTACTCGTATGTAACCAATAAACTCAAACTTCGTTAAAAATTCGTTAACCATTAGAATGCGACATTATCACAGAGTAACATAGGCTTTTTTATTTTTCTACGCAGACGGAGTCACGGGTAATAGCTAGTGTTAAACAAAACTCAATGTGCAATTGTATACGACTGTGTTATATGTATTTTCCACTTTTCTTTCCTTCGCTTTTAATTAATTATATTCTTCAATAAATATTGAATATTTAAATATACCGTAAATTATAATGACTTTCCGAATGAGTTGGCAACGTATTTCGCTCAGAAAAATTGTACTGTAGATGGACCTAGAGAACTTCCTGCCAATCCAGGCCAAGTCCAAGGAGGATGAACGGCAGCGATGCGGCTGTCTGCGCACGAGTGAGAAGCTGAAGCAGATCCTCAGCACGTTCCCCTCTCCCCCGCCGCCGACGCCCGCGCCTATCGTTCTGGCCAATTCACCGTACGCGCCTACTCTACCTCGGAACTTTGTTAGTATAATTGATGAAGCCAGTTTTGTCATACTCAAAAAGTTAAAGACTACTAAGCATGCAGTCAATCCTGGGGGGTGATTCTCTCAACACAGCGCTGCGTCGATCTTAAAGGTGAAGTTTTATCTGGCAAGTTTAAGAAGTCATGTCAGAGCGTACTAAACACATTTTAGCGCGTGCCTTCTCAATTAGGCAGCTTTATACGATACTGCACTCGACTCACCTGCCTGCTGCTTAATTGAGAAGGCACCCCCCTGGCAGATTGCACAACAGTGTTTATTTGAGTGCTGTCGACATTATCATATTCAGAAACTGCATGGCAATGTGCAAGATTGACATCTACCTAGTAGGTACTCATAGTAAGTATTCATAGCAAGTGGCTATGCAGTAGGTAGGTACGTTAGTAAGCAATGTGCTTGTCCTTATCTTTCACTGTGAGATTTTAACGATAGAATGTACATTGCAAGAGATCTACTCAAGTGCCTTTTAGGTTCAAGTAAAGTCGGTTAGAATAGCATAATAACGAGCGAGTAAGAGAGGTTGGATGGTTTAATCCGAAGGATGTTTTCAGTGCAATAGCACTTTATCAAGTAACAAGGCATACTTAAACTAAAATTGGTTTATAAAGGGGTAAAGCCGGATTGGCGACTAATATGATATGATACACCCTTATAAGGGAGCAAACACACCGGGGCTTACAGGTGCGTAAATAACAGTCTGTCAAAATTAACGCCAGGTAATTAGTATGACCTATTCTTTTGTTTACGCAACGTCACCGTATTTTAAGCATCGGAGTGTCTCCTCCCTAATTGAGGGGTATATAATCAAAGACAGCTAAATCCACATATTGCACTATGATTTAGCTGTATTTGATTCGATGCCCCTCAATTCTTGTATAGCTAGTCTTGTCTTGTCAATGAATTCTCTGATGAAACATCTTTCGCTCGCCGGTAAACGCATTCACTGCCAGGGGGCGTGGCCTAGGAAAAAACTTGTATGACAGTGAACGCATACATATATGCGTCGGTAGCAGTGAAAGCGTTAATATCTTGGCAACGAATGAAAAAGTAAATTGTTTCAAAGAACCATCTGATCTGATTGCTCATGATAGGTTAGGTAGACTTTTAAATTTGATCATGTATACTCGTACCAACGTTTCCCTGTCACGCTATTGACTTAAGAACGAGTAGGTATCTATATCTATATTTTCAGCTGGATGCGCCTGAATGTATATCTACAACTTGCCGGCATGGGTACGACCACCTTACATACTACGCCAGTAACGTCACCACCGAAACCATTGATCAGGGCGTCGAGGCCTCTAAAAGCCTTCTCGAACTCCCCAAGGAGGTAAATACTTCTGTACAATCTGTTACATAGTTTCAGTTTTCAATTTACGAAACCGCGCCAACTACTTCATTTTACGTAGTATGAGGCAGACGTGCAAGTTCCTACCTAATTCTTACGAAAACACGGGTACATGTACTTATATTGAAGCAAAATCTTATTTTTATTTTCCACTTGGAAACTTTTTAGGTAGGTAAACAGCATAATTCGAAAATACGGATATATCAGCATGTTTATCGTTGTCTACTATCAATCAAGCCTCGAGTTTAGTTTAGTAGTGCATCAATTTGTATGAGATTATCCCCTGATATTTATTATAATTTCCGCTACTGCTCCTTGCGGCGCTTGTCTGCGATGTTGGTCTTGTCCAAAGCCGAAGTGTAAAAGAGAAGTGCGAAATACGCTCAATTTACTTTTTTAACCCGTGGAGCGCCATGCCATATATTCGTAAGTTAAACAAAAAAATAGGATTAATAGGTACCTTCTGGGTAAGCTCGCTTCATCGTCGACCCTGTCCTGACTGATTGGTGCATGAAAAAAAAATGTGTATTGCAGTGTCAATCATAATTTGAACCACTCTGATTTCCAAAATCAAATATCGTTATGAACACACGGTGTTTATGGGCGCTCCACGGTTAAGTCCACTGAGCTTTACATGCAAAATTGCCTTGATACTTTAAGTGCAGGACATTAGATTAAATGCTGTTGCAAACAATTGAGTGTAAGGTGACCGATTGTCTAATTGGCGCAGCTGATAGGATCAGCTCGGCGGTCGTGCGGCGGGGTCGTGCCGCGGCTATCGGCCATCGCTCCTGACCTGACGCTTCTTCAGATCCATCCTGTTGTCGCTGCAAGAATGTTTTGCTTGTTACCGGAGGGTGTACATACCTGGTTAGTTTCACTGGGAAAAACATGAGAGATAGGTTCTATGGGTTCACTAGAGGTTGCCGGAGGCTTCGTACTGGATGTTTTTTAGCTGTTGAATTGCTTATTCTTTTGAACTTCCTGTGATGCTGCTGTTTTAGAATTTACGGTTAAGTAGTTATTTATCATATTTTTGTCAGTATTTTGAAGACGGTGACGCTTTTTTGCAGTATTTTTTTCTAATTGCCTCACTTTGAATGAGGAACAGCTCAAGTAGACTCAAAGATGTAAGTAGGTAATCTTCTAAAGAAAGCTTTTTAATTACATTTCATGAAGGTCCTACCCCCACATAGGATATTTTTGAGTTGGGGTTAGGCTCAAGAATACCTGTGGAAAATATTTAAGTTAGCATGTTTACGTCTTGTTTAGGTTTATGTTGTAATCAGTCGGTAACGGATCAATTTTGATGTAGATTGGTTGCGTGATAATCACCAATCTCGGAGATGCTGTATGACCGACCTTGTAGGAAATTGTTTAATACCGCTATTTGTAGATTTTGCAAGATTTATCTTGTTTTGTGTAGGTGGGCCCTTTCGGAAACACTTCAACTCATTTACACTAAGCTGTTTGAATGTGACGGATTCCTCGCGATGTTTTTTCTGCACCGTAAGATTATCGGTTACGGCAGCACTGGTATTATACTGAAATTAGAAATTGCACAATCGACCAAATTATGTGGTCTGTCAACCTAAGGTTGAATTTCGTTGGCAATAAAAACAATAGAGTCGATAAGATGCGTCTATCAATTCGAAGGGTCGATTTACAGCGACATTTTCATTTCATAGGAAGTTGCCTCATAAGAGTTGCTTTTATTCAGGAACAGAATTAATCTGCAATATATTTTATACGGTTGTCTGTCTCTTAATCCGTAGTTAGCGCCAAGAGTAAGTCGGCCAAAGAAATGCACTCGAGAGCAAGCATAATTTGTACTTTAATTTTTATTATTTCGATAAGAACTTCGATCTAAGATTGCACGAGTAAATCCAGCAAATTTACGACGTTAAGTCAGGATCTACTGCACTGAACTCTCACTTTGGAAATAAACTTAGATGGCCCTTCATCTACTTAGTGATAACACTGGCATAAACAAAGCCGAACCCTTGGCGTCCAGGACAAATAAACCATTAATAGTTTAAGCCTTGTATTATTGTTATTAGGTGTGATTTTTGTGGAATGATTTTTGCAACTTTTGCTGGGAATGGTCGTGGGTGATCGCATCGGGGTCGTGCCGCCGACGCGCCGCGGGCTTGGTTCCCAGCGGCTAGAAACCGAGATTTATTCGTGTTTACGTAATAGCATATTTTTCATAATAATCGTGAAGTTATTACGATGTTTAGGAAAATGAAACGATAGAACTCAAGCTAGAAAGTGTTTTGTAGCTTCATCTTTGGCATTGGCCACTACGTACATTTTCTTGCGCTTGTCTTTTTAACGGGTTCACACTTGCGTATTAACATATACAGTTCCTTATTTTAGGTTATGGTACTTGTATGTGAGGATTTAAAATAGTCCAGGTATGAAAATATTTATTTCCTTGCACACTAACAAATCGGAAAACATACGTGCTTAATCGAAATACACTGCGTTCAACATATGCCTCATGACGCCCTTATTCTTGTTGGTAAAGTAGCGTATCGAGAGCAGAAGTGGGAGGGCACTGCATCGGTAACTACTTACTTTGTGTAACTTGCATAATTTCATTTAACAATTAAGACGGGCATAATCTGACGCAACGTGAACCATCCTACAAAATAGCACATTCCAACGAACCCGAGGAATTTATTAACTTTTGTTCTAAGATTGCTAAATCTATAGGTACACAATCTTTCAATTTGTTCCTACTTAAATCTTCTTTTGTTTGCTATAACAATACTTTATTTTGATAAGCATTTTTACTTGCCGGATGGAATACCGGAAAGTGTGAAGGCTCCGCCATTACCGTCTGATATCACTTACGCGATAAAAGTTAACGATTGTTTACTTATTTAAAGTTAATGTAAACCTTTTTTGTTACTTTAAATGAGGTTACCGACTCGTTAAACATTAGCTGATGCATAATTAACGTATTAAGATAGTAATCTCTCTAGGTTAAGACCGTGTACAGTTTTGTTGTGTGTGATATGGATTTAGACTCGGTATTAGCGGTCTGATTTTGGAGCGGAAATGGTTCCGCACACTGCAGTTATTTTTAATCGAATCCTCTTTCAGAATTTAGTCATTAGAATGCATGTCAAATTATACTAATTCGACCCATTTAATAACCTCTAATTGATTTCCCACTTTCATATGCATTCATATTTATTTATTAACAAAACTTAATTGATAACAAAGTGTAACGAAAGTTACCCATATAGTTTGTATGACTAACTTTCGTCAACAAAGGACGCGATCGTGATTTTGTTTTCAGCCTATAACTACATTAATAACTCTTTACAGCATCATGACTTTGTCTACAGTCGTATTTTTACAAGATTTATCTACTTCATTTGTATGTTCGTATATTGTATGTTTAGGTCCATCTCGCAAGTCAGTTTTGGACCAGTTACGGTTATTGGGATACGATAATACTTTGAATACACGTAATAACCCGATAACAAATAATTATGATGGTGTCTTCGAGTTGATTTCATTGCGGAGTCAGAAGGTCGTCACAGGATCTCCACTAATGTTTCGATTGTTAGTCTTGTTAGTTTGATCTCGATAAGCAGATGTTGACTGTAATAAAAAGTAAAGTCTACAACAAGAAGATGTATCCAGACACTTGAGACACTTATGTCGTAAAGTAATTTTTTGAGGAATTATTAAAAACTAACCAAGATTGGCATTTTTAAATTAAGTTGGCGGCTCACGCCTCCCCCTTAGGTCGAAAACATAGATTTTTATTGCTTAACAATAGAGATAAAAAAAAACTATGCTCCACCTTTAGCAAAGCAAAGACCTTTTTAAGTTCCATACAGATTGGATTATTATTAGAAGGGGTTGAAAATTGAAATATATGCAATAGAGTCGGTGTCAATTGAAATGGGAAACAATGTAACAAAAATGCTGGTGGTAAAAAGGACAGAGTTATAGTTATAGCAGTCTTATGTCTCTGCCAGGAACTTGGCAGGCTTTGACAATTTGTAATATGTACACGGCGCAACCATAATTGTCATTAACGTGTTATGGTACGTATTGTTTTTAACTCTGCCTCCATTACTGTCAAACATACCATTACTGTGCCATTACTGTGTAAGTAAGAGCTATCAAAACCTTGGAAATACGGAAACACGTCTAAGGCAAAATGGTCCTGATCTGATGAGAGAGTTAGAAGGTGGCAACAGGATCGCTATAACTGACGTAAACCCACTATGTTCGGACTTGTTTCTTTGGTCTCGATAAGCGGATTAAGACAGTGCAAAAAAGGTACAGTCGGGAAAGAAGGATTGTCTCGCTCACGTAATGCTCTTATGCTAGTCTAACCTAAATCACACGAACCCGAACTTTTGCTATTGATATTGTAATAATAGTTGTATCTTTACAGAACCACAAGGTATGGCGCTTCGTCGCCGACCTGGTGCAGTTGGTGCAGCTCACGGTGACGGCGACAGCGCTGGCGCTATACTACCTGATCTATTGCTACATGCAACTGATTTACTACTCGCTGCGGTCAGCGCTGTACTTCCACCAAGCCGACGGGTCAGTACCAGCAGGGCAGGCGCTGTCAACATTAGGACCTTACCTTAGGAACTTTAGATTGATGGAGACATCAATCTAAAGTCCTGGGCTGGAATTCTACAAGGTAATAACGATATCGTTTTTGACCTGTTTCCGTATTGTCAACGTTTTGATAACTTTTATGTCATTTACAATAATGGCGACTGTGACATAAACGATTCTTAAACGTGTCAAACACGATATCGTTTTAACGCACCTGAATAGAGGCTCAGCTCTATTGAATAGGTATTTTACAAGGGGTTGCAGACGCTTAGCTAGGTAACTAAAGGCACTGGTGCAAAGAAAACTTGCAACCTATTTTATTTGCTATCCGAAGGTGGGAGAATTTGAGGCTTGCTGGTCAGGGTCAGATGGTCCCTGACCTTGGGGACCCCAGTGCACAACGCCGTCTAGCCCTCTGGTAACTACGCCACTGAGGGGTTGCTGAATCTCAGATAGGATTTAAGCTACAACCACCGAAGACGAGCTCCAATTACACTACTTCAATCACCTATTTAATGTGGTCGCCGAACTTGTTTCAAACTACCTTGGCTAGCGAACGTCGTCTTTCCATTAGTCTGTCGATCGCCGAATGCGGCCGACTACTGTGTTCTTTACACTGCTGCACTGTTGCGGTCGTCGTATACAACATGCGGCGGACGACTCAATTTAATTGCCACTTACGGCACAGAGTCTTAATCCTTTATAATGGGCCTTGTAGAGACTCAAGGTTACCTTATTTAGGTTTCACGTGATGTCGATAGTATATCAATGTTGTAGTCAGGACTCTCTGTGCAAATTCGCTAGATAAGAGCCTTCTGTTAATAAAGGTTTACTCTGAATCTTATAAGTAATCGTGCAAAGATTTACATAACACCAAATGCAGTCGTAATACAAACCATGCAAGGTTTTTCTATACTACCCAAGTAACACAGTCATTCTGAAGGTTTGAGTAATAGCGATCAGCGAAACTATAAGCTGAAACTTTGGTCTGGATTATGTCTGAGTAAACGTCTATTCAGCTGTATAACAGCGACGTAAAGTCTGGGTAATAAGTGTAATAACTTAGTAATGGTCCACTTAGCTTAGTAACATCTGAAAAAAAGCTGACATCTCTTTTATACAGCTATTATTTCATATTTATTCAGACAAATGCATATGGATATTTTTATTAAGAATTTATTCAGGAATAAGTTCATTTGCGTAATACTTTTCATACAAAATTAAGAGTTACGTTGTAAAGTAGAAATAAAGTGGTATTTAACCTTACACACTCTGACACTTCATAGTTTAGTTGCAGTAAATAAAAATACCAACGAGGTTGGAAAGTGAAACTGAGAATCGGTATAAGTAAATGTTATTTTGTTTTATAACCATGTTATGCGTTGAATAGTACTGCGCAAGTAGTTCTATCGTAAATAGCATATGAGTTATCTCATTTTTTTTCACGCGCCGCTTAAACAATCAAGTTTAGTGATAGTAAATAAGACAAATAAAAACTTTTAGAAGTAACAAAAACACTTAAGGTAAAACTGCTAATGCTTATCTTTCAAAAATTTATAAAATAAATGATAAAATTCATTTTTAAAAGTAATTATTTACTAAAATGAGCCAATTGAAATATATAATGATTCAATAGTTTGCTTAATAATAACTTTTAATGGCGATTCATTATAAGCGGGATAAAAGCTCTCCATGCAGCTATTTAACAGCATAGCTCTGAATAAAAGTCACATCTTTCTTACTATTAAGCTTTTATTTGAGAAATAGTGATCTGGCAGTACAAATATCTGAATAATACTTGAATACGTTACTAAATGTTGAATGTAATACAGCTAATTAGGGTTCAAATTAAAATGCAATTTCCATTTTTTATCGAACTGTTTACAACACACCCGCGGTACAATGACGCAACGACAGTAAAACAAGGTTTTAATAGTCCCTAATTCAATTACTACCCAGAAAAACTGTATATAAATTGTTTAAAAATTGTAATTTTGCAAGTAATCGCGGAATAAGAATTCACCATTCAGCTTCCATCTGTGTTGGTTAGCTATAAACTATGATTTAATTTCCATTATACCGAAATAACCTCTATAAAGGACCCAGAAAACGCTTTTATACAGTAGCTGAATAATTTATAAAATGTGGAACCTTATGTGACTTGAGGATGAAATAAAAGCGGTTATTCAAAATCAAGCTGTTTAATAGAAATGAACTACACCATTATTCAGAAGACAGCCGCCGAGCACACTATTTTACAGCATATAATGGTTTCATACGCAATAAGCTGAGTAAAGCTTGTATATTAGTATTAGATAACTACGTTTATTCAGCCACTTATACTATTATACAGATAAATGCTGTATCAGGCACTCTTTTTCATATTAAAGTCATCTGTAATGTTTTAAACTTAATAACATCTGTGTTACATGCGGTATAGAAGATATTAAGTACTAAGCTTAAAGAAAATTTGTCAATTTAATATAACTTTTATTTAACTTAAGGAGTTATAAAAGTCGAAAGAGAATATTATTCAGAATTTGGCTATTTCAATAGCCTTTACTCACACGTTACGGAGCTTATAGCTGTAAACATTTGTGAATTGCTATTACTCAAACTTTAATCAGCACGACTGTGTTACTTGGGTAGTCCTATCCACATCACTATGGCGCGGCACCGTGCATCTCCGTACGGACACGGAAACATGCCTGTCCATGGCGCCGCGCCGTCGTGACGTGGACAGCCCTTTACATCATCATCATACTACATAGGTATGTGTACCAATTCTAGGGAAATACCCCGGACAAACAAACCCCCGCTACTTAATCCACGCAACTCAAGATAAATCAAAGCGAAAATCTCTTTGTCAAAGGCACTCACTCTCTGATGCCAGTCCAATAAATATCAAATGTTTGGGTTTGGTATCGGTAGGAGGGGAAAAAACATTCTCGAGAAAAAACAACAATCTCACACAAATTAACCTAGTTCCAAACAAAGCTCTAGGTTTGTATGGGTACTAGACAACAACGTTAAACATACTTATATTATAGAAAAATACATTACACAGAAAACGCCCAAAACCCTAGGAAATTACTCGCGCTCGTTACACGAGTGTTTTCCCATATCCAGAGTCGAACTCTCCCTTATTGACAAAAAAAAACAATTCAGACTTTATTAAATTCATTTATTTCATCACATTTAAACATTTTCTTATACTATGTAATATAAGATATATTACAGAGTATAATTACGTAGATAATATTTTTTTTTTTATGGTATCGGTTTTGTTATTTTTGCATTTCAATTCCTTTTTTCCTTTTTAGTAAAACAAAATCATATTGCAACGTTGCCCGTTGATGTTTTTTGCTTGATCTTAAGCAAACTAATTTCAAAGACCAATACTCGCATAAGCTGTCGAAAAGTTGTTAAATATTTAAAAAAAAATAAAAAATAAATATTTGCTGAACATAGGTAATTATACAGTTGGTGACGTAAACAAAGGGTCTTGCCATGCCATCTGCCGCTGGGAGTGCAAACTTGGGTGTTATACATGGTTTATTTATAGTACTTCTATTTTCGTACATTACCTGTATTAAAAATAATTTTATATATCATCCTTTATAATTTTATTATAATTACCACATTTCTTTATAATATTAACATAGTATATTAGTCCGAATTGTCCAACATAAATTCATTGATTGAATAATAAGCTTTATTGACCAAAAAATATAATATAAAATGATCCATTCCAATTGCAGGCCAATGAAGATTACGATAGGGGTGGTGACTGTGACGTCAGTAATCGTGGGATTTAATCTGATCCTGCGCCTACAAAAAATGTTTGGGGGTTTCAAGTGAAGCTGAAAAAGATGTTGGTAAAGTTCGGCTACATAAGATTTATGTTAAGTTTCGAAACCAAGTATGTGCTTTATTTATTAAATTCTTGTGGATTGAACTCCAAGTTTAGTTTTAATTTCAACATCATTTACACATTTCGTAAAAAAATAAAAGATAATGAACCTACTCCAAATTATTGAGGAGTTCCGTTAACTTTGGTCCCATGAACACCCCTGAGGCCCACCTGCCCTACTCATAGAATCAAGAATCGTTACATTGGCTAATTGAATAACTTACATAAAAAAACATACAGACGATTTGATAACCTCCTCCTTTTTTGAAGTCGGTTGAAAAGATTGATCAGTGATCACATGACCTCAGGTAATTTCGAGCTTCTTAGCTATTGATTCTAGCACTTATTTCAAGCTGAGATTTCATATAGAGCAGTGTGAAATACTGATGTCTTGATGTCAACTGATAAAATTATAGCAAGATGTCAAATGCTTAAATATTTGTTTTTCTTATACTTTTATTTACAAATCCCTTTCGGATACACTTCGACACATTAAGTATCTTTTGTGCATTTACCCTCTTATACACTCAGCTGTTTGAATGTACAGGTTTCCTCACCATGTTTTTCCTTCACCGTACGGGCATCGGGTAGTGTATTTAGTAAAAAAAAACTCTTTGGTATATATGGAAGCCACGGGGGTTCGAACTCCGACGTTCTTTGGATATTAGTTTAGCTTTAGTGCTTTATTTTGCTTTAATATTACTGAAACTATAGTGTTTCCAATCCACAAACTAAAGTTTATTTGAGTTTTGATAACACTAATATCGAATAATGACAAGGTAGAGTTGAATAAAAGATAAGTGTATTACTTTAATTCGACCGATTCGAATTCGATTTTTTTTTTTTTGATTTTTAGTGGTGGGAGGACCCTGTGCAGGGTCCGTCCGGATCGCTACCACCATCTTATCCATTAACCACCCGCCAAGCAACAGTGTTCGCATTGTTGTGTTCCGGCGTGGGGATAAGACAACCGGTGAAATTGCTAGCATAGAGGCATTCTATCTTAGTCCTCAGGGTTGGCGACGCATTTGAGGTCTTAGGATTATAGTCTTGAGAATTCAAATGTCTATGGGTCTCAGATTCCACTTACCATCAGGTGGCCTGAGTACTCGTGTGCCTTCTCCCTAACATAAAAAAAAAAAAAAAAAAAAAAAAAAAAATACTATTCTTAATTTCGGATTTAACACGCCTTATTCTAGTGACTTCGTATAAATAGACAATTTGTCGCTTAACTTTTTGCAAATCTTTCTTTCAGAATATTTTTCGTATATGCCTGACCCAGGAATCATCCGCTATCTCTTTCTATAGCTATATTGTCATCAACTAGACTAGCAGCTAACGGGTAATCCAGTAGCACTCTTCACAAAATTCATACTGTGAAGTTATTGAATATTTAGTGGCTCAGGGTTACAAGTAACTGTACTAACGGGGTAGTTAATTAAGAATTTCTCTAATTGCTTCCAGACTGCCATTAGCACTTTCAATAAGCGAATTAACCGTAACGGCGTCGACACCTGGAGTTTCGCTTTAGGAAACGATTAACCCGTTGGCTTTGTCCAAAGCCAAGCTTTTCGCGGATCAAGAGCGCAAGAGGCTGCGACCATTCAACAACCGACCGCCGAGTCGCGCGAACGCAGCGTTCTATTGTGTTCAAAATTTCCCGCGAACACGCGCGCCTGAAAATTTTCCGTACGCGTTCTTTATTTAAATTTGATTTAACTTTTTCTTAAATAGTGTATTTGAGTGGCGATCAATGACATTTGGATGAGAAGTGAGGACCGCTCAGTGAGTGCAAAATGGTGTTAAGTGTGAGGTAAGTGGAGTATGGACAATTTTCCTTTCAGTGGCGGGTCACAGTGAATTTTAAAACCTAGTTTTTCTACTTTCGGAAATTAGTGAATTAGTGCGTTTTATATGATTACCGGTGTAATATATGTGAGGATTTGGTTGACGTAGGTTTTATATGAGTTTTAAAATAATGGATGAAACATTTATTAATACAGAAATTGAATTTTCTTAACACAACTCGTTAGAAAAATATGTTTCCTAAAATGAAAAACATTTTATATTGATTTTTGTTGTTAAAAAAACTTATACTAATTTGCTACGGAGAATTTGGATATACTATAACAAACATAAACTGTTAAACATGAAAATTACAATTAGCTACATATTATATTGACACTTTATTATCATAGAATGTATAGATTTGAATAATTTTAATTTCTTTGTCTATTGGTTGTAGTGAAATACGAGTACTTTTGTAAATGCATACGTTAAAAAGAGATTTTCACAAGTTACAAGATTTCGTGAAACGGCCCCAGGAGTTAACATTTTGGCGTTGTAACGAGTCTAACATACCAACCTAACCTACGTTATTTATAAAAACGCTTTCGGTAAAACTATTACATATGAAAAATTCGAGGAAAATTTTAATTTAAAGCTAGCTATGTAAGAGGAGTCCTAAAAGGTAATAATACTAGAATCTGAATTTCATTATTAATTGAGGTCGGTTGATACCGAAATAATGTTGTTTCGTAACATTTTCGATTTTCGTGTTTATTGCGTAAAATTTTACCTATAACACTTCTGGGATAAAGCGACTTATCCAAAGATAAGTACCCTTCGATTTTAAAATCGTCAAGGTCACAAAGGATGACGTGAATGTATACATACTCGAAGTACATTATAGTTTACTACATTAATTGTTAACCCACTTTAGAACCCTGTCATAATGACAGCATCAAGTCAGGAGACATAAATTACGTCAAAATGAATCATTCGCTTTCTGTGAAAAGGTTCTAAAGAGGCTCGGCACCTATACAAGTTGTACGAGTCCATAAATTGCACTTTCTGCCGAGGCATATTGCTTTTCTCAAACTATGGGTTTTTTTTAAATATTTTTGTACGTAACTAGCACGAAATAGGCCAAGAATATTTTAATTTTGTACGAAAACTAGACCACAAATGCCTTTCGGAACGTTATGTCCGTTTCCCAAAACATCCGTTCCATTAGGGCCGTTTCTCATATTATTCTTATGCCAATAACAACGTTTCCCAAAACACCCGTATGCCAAAATAATCGTTTCTCAAAACACCCTCAAGCCAAGAAAAACGTTTCTTAAAACACCCTTATGCCAAGAAAAACATTTCCTAGAACATCCGAATTCACTTCGAGATTGTAGCACATTTTATGGAAAACTGTCAAGTTAGGGCTCCAAATGCATTAGTCTCAATTAATTGATTTGAATGTCAACGATTCAGTGCCCAATAAGAAATCTTTTCAGACAATTCATCTATATGCATATAGTTGCAATAACTTGGTGTGACTGTCAACGATGCACCACACTTGTATCATACTTGTACCTAAATAAAATAAATAATTATAAATAAATATCAAATCTAGTGCCAAACTTGGCACCATTTCAGATACCCTTCCAGACCCACTGTACCCCTCGGCCGTACCACTGGTGGTACTTAGACCTATTATTACTATTAAAATCGAATTTAACGGAGTCGATGGAGCTCTGCTGTCGCAGAGCTCCTATTTCTGAGCAGTTTGGCCCTCCGGGCCTGCTGAAGAACTAACATAACCTAAACCATATATCTCCACCACCATAACCATATATCATATTTATGATACTAATTTTGGTCAGTGGTAAGGTTTAGGGGTACGGTGGGTCTGTATTTACTCTACTTTTCTGTTACCACTACTTTTTTTTGCAAAAGAGTACTTGGCCATTTTTTTACATCGACAGTGACATTTCGGATCGATAGGTTTATTATACAGACTAGAAAAACATAGTACCTATATTTGTTAGCCTACCCCGCGTGGCAAGAGTGATCTGAAAAACGGAGCTTTTGGGAAAGACATATTCTGGGAAACGCATATTTTGAGAAACGGATCATATAGGAAACGCATATTTTGAGAAACGAGTATGTTGGAAACGCATATATTGAAAAACAGGTAATTTCAGAAACGCATATTTTGAGAAACGGGTAATTTAGGAAAGGCATATTTTAAGAAACGGGTAATTTAGGAAAATGTCATTATGGGAACGGATGTTTTGGGAACGGGTGTTTTGGGAAACGGACAACGTTCCGAAAGGGTCATCACCTTTTATGGTGATATTATTCTAATCATCCTATACTTAAACCAAAATCAATTGGTTTTTATAAGCTTCACTCAAAATTTAACAAAAGAAGGCAACATAAGACTTTCAGGTCAACCCCCGAATCTAAAAATTCCACGAACTAATCATTCGACCACAAACAATCAATAATGACCACACGGCACAGAATTATGTTTGCAAAACTAGTACTGTGACCCCGCTACGCTTCATCGCAATAAATAGCATTTCGATTGCCCTCGCTTCCAAATACAACAATTTCTCGAGTCGAGATTACCAACGCTGAATTGACTCCGTAGCGACCTCAAATAAACTCATTTATTTTGTATAGACTAGAGGTTAAAAATAACTTTGATTCGGTATGGTTGTTGGAAAGGTGTTGACTAATTCACATCAAAAATGGGACAGCTTGGATTACAGTTTAAGGCCAAGGTTTTGTTCGGCGGTCATTTATTTTGATGAGTTAGATTGATAATTGTTTATTGGATAGCAAGTTCAACTCATATCTGAAATGGTCGTGGTTGCTTTGACAGGTGACGGTATAATTTGATTACTTACCTCAGGTAAGTTACCTGTAAATATAAAGGTCCTAATGAAATTTAAACAAAAAATGTGGTTATTCGGCATAGGAATATCCAATATCTTTATCGTCTGTTCACTAGATTAGACTCGAGAGTTTCAAAATGAATTTTTAATTTACATTTGATTTTTTTTACTATAAAACACCTAGGTACCTAAAGTTAGTATAAAAAATCGATTCATACACTTGAAACTTATTTGTCATCCGCTGCCACCACATGGTATTTTGTTTTTTGTATTAAAAATATCTAATGAGTTCTCTGTAGTTATTAATAAATCAACGTTCCTCGTCCGCATGGAATTTTGTATTTTCCGGGATGATATCCGGGTTGTCTAACTGCTCCTGTACCAAAGTTTACATCTATAGGTTGAGGTATTTAACAGTGTACTGAGATAAGACAAACATGCAAACACGTTTTCAAATTTCTAATATTATAAAATTTAAATTAAAAAAAACTTGGTGTAGCTCAGCTTCTAGCTATCAAGACTCGAACACTTTAGTTTGTGACTTTTTGCCAACTTTAAAAACGCAATAGAGCCTTTCATCCTACCCATAAACCACTTGCGATAACACATTCAGGGCCAATGACACGGCTGCGTGTTCAAATTCTATAGGCAGTGACTGGTAGTCGGTGGCAGTGAACGTACCGACTGTTAGCCGTGCGTAATGGAGATGAGGTGCGAAGCGCCGCGATGTCACCCGAGGCGTACTGTAACGGCGTGCACGCATCGTCGCTTGTGCAGGGACTGCGTTAAAGACGTGTGTCAGCCGGATTAGATAAAACCAGATTCGATTTTTAGGAAAAAAATATATATTTTAGACTGAATTGTATAAAGATGGATTCAATGTTGTAAGTTTTACTGGTTCCCACAGCTAAAGAAGTATTTCCTTTGTGAATATAAAAAAACACATTACCCTCCTTTGCCTCGCGCAGTCGGATAAAAACAACGCTATTAGTTGGAATCTTTGTTTTACCTACTTATAAGAATATGTAGTTTCAGCAGAAAATAGCGTTCGATGAAATGAAATTCGATGAAATGATATATTTATTGAAGTGAAATTCGATGAAGTGATGAAATTTCAAGGGAATGGTATCAAGAAAGAAAAGAAAGAAGAAACAAAGATTTTGTTGTTGTAAAAAGACAGTGAAAAAACGGTTCTGAAATTGGATAAAAATAATTAAACCATGGTATATAAATATATATTAAATGAGTGAGAGTAGGGGGGCACATGTTACAACGCTCGCCCTTGCCCCGGCCTAGTTTCGGCTTTCGGTTTAGGAAGCGGTAATGAGGCGGTGGAGGAAGCAGTGCGAGGCCAAGACTCACCGGACCTTATGTTATGCCACTTGAGGCTAGGCCAAGTTGGGCCAAGTGCCTGCGTCATTGTAAGATCTTTATAATAGTGATAATTAAGCGAAAAGTAGACACGAGGGCCTGCAATGGTCGTGTATATCGATGTGGATAACACATCAATTTCTGACCAGTATGTCAGTGCGAGAGTGACAGAAGCGTTATTCACGTTTATCCACATCGATAAACACGACCATGTTAGGCCCCATGGTATGTACTATATTGAAGAAAACTTACCAAACAACCAACTGAAGGAGAGTCGCTAAGGATAGACAGCTTTCTCATGCTAACACTGCTAACAGATAGCTGTGCCAATCCAATTGTTCGTCTGGGGCGTCCAGAAGAGACAGAAGAGACATACTCTTATATAATAAAAATATTTTGATTGTAATAAAGCGGGTAGCAAGAATCCGGGTACATTGACGCTGACTTGGATAATTCATGGATAGGGCTCTATTCCAATTAGTTATAGCCCATCTTGCTAATATTTCGTAATCATATCATGTTAACGTTAGATTGCGTGTTCCTTAAGTTCCCAGGATTGCCCTTAGAGCCCGGACGCGTTCCCTGTTTGACGTGCCTGTTGCACGTACTGTTTCGCATCGGACCTCGCCGTTTCGTCGTGCCCTAACACTGCTTAATGCGCTCCTAGTGTCAGCACCGGAATGGGATGTTTTGCGTGGCGATGGATGGCCGTGTGTCAGGGGTGCTTAAAGTTTTGCGAGAAGATGGATGACAGGCCTTCTAGTGTTCCTCTATGAGGTATAACCCTAAAGTCTAGTTTTTATTTTATATTAGTTTCACAGTGCATTAATGTAATTCTGTAATGCTGTGTAAATATACCTTCCAATAAATAAATAAACGTTATTCTATTTCTTAGTTTTTAACTTAATAAGATATGGGAACCTTAACGTCAACAATATGATTTAGATACAAAAGCAAGGTGGTCTAATACAAAGTAGAATAGAGACCAAGTTCACGAAAAAGTCTATTCAACTTTTGAAAAAATAGTTTTAATGACCAATAATTTAGAATTGCCTTAGTTTTTGGTTATTTTGAAAGGGCTCTAAAGTTTGTGATAAATATAATGTACTTAATGGGTGAATTTCAACAAGCGTCAAATTATCCTAATTTTGGTGGTATTTTTTATTTTCTTAGTAGGGTTTACAATTAAACGTTTAAGTGACGTCATTAGTCATTATAAAAACAGTGTTAAAATGGCCCTTTATTATACCAAGTGTTTTTTAAGATATAACGATTTTACTAATTATGTACCACCAAAATTGTTATTATCCACCAAAATTACTTTTCTTAGAAAAACTCACGATCAATAATAACATATCGGGCTAATTAAAATATAATCGTTAGGGAATCTTCCTTGTTATTTTTGAAAATCCAAAACGTAAGTTTCTAATATAATAAATAAAGATTATTTGTTGTTTAAATAATTTTGGTGGAGACCAGAAATTTTGATAATTTTGGTGTTTCGCAAAAGCCACCAAAATTGTACCACCAAAATTATAAAATTTAACATTTTTTTAAATTAAAAACAAATGTTTTAGTTTAACAAAAACTTAACTCGTTACAGTTAAAAAGACACCATAAACATACTTGAAAAAACTATCACACAACAAAACTTTTTGCGAAATAATGACTTATCTAAGTTATCACGATTAATAAAGTGTATTTCATACCACCAAAATTAGATACTTATGTGCTTAGCAGGAAGACGCAGAAAGATGGTACAAATCTTTCACCGTCTATTGCTGGAGTGAAACTGAACGAACATCTGACGCTATATTTGTTTGTTTAATCACGTTTCGTTCGATAATAAAATCAATTTCAATATTCACCACCAAAATTAACTATTTCGCTTGGACAGTTTTATTTACAATGCTCCCAGTTTCCTTTTACTTGCAAATGCAATAATTGATACATTTTAAAATACCTCAACTAATAAGGAATACAGATAACTAAAATATAAGTCTAGTTGAGGCTTAATAAGTTTGTACCACGACATATCAGTATATGCGGGAAATACAGGACACGACACCAAAATTAATTTTGGATTGAAAATATTTTTTTACGATAAATATAATAAGTTAATAATAATTTTAACTTTGGCTCAATATGGTACTTTGAGTAAGATTATTTATAAAATAAATACTTTTCCAATACATGTACTTTACACCCCAATTATCACGTCCGCCGCTCAAAAAATGTGGTTGAGATAATAACCCTAATGGTTTTTAGATTTTTCGGGCACAAAGTCGATTTGTTAATCTCCTGGGAAACTCTTCAACCCCCAGAGGCCTTACTTTTAACTTCGAAATTCGAACTTTGGATGGCCCCGTCACTTTTTTACGAATTACTTACGAGTCGAGTCTAAAAGTGGAGACAGAATCGAAAATCACATCTGACAACTTGGTATTCATAATAATAACTGTATCGCCGAAAAGCGATTTGTTCGTAGTAAGTAAAACCTGTGGTAAAACGGTGTGACGCGCGTCATGTAATCGCCGCGTGCGCATGCCGTTTAGCGCACCGTTACACTTTTAGACATCGGCGTATCGGCGCTCATTTGTTTACGAGATTTTTTGGTGTTACGTAGTTGTAATTTGTTGCAGGTTTTGTAATTAATATCTTAAAGGTTTCAGTAGTTTGGCAACGCGTTTGATTAAAATGCGAGAAAAGAAGGCCCGAAAGTGCTGTATGTCGATATCATTTGATTAAAGTTTATTAATATACGATTAATATAGGAAACTCCCATAATTAAGATTTTGTTGTCTTTAATTAAGATTTTGTAGGCTATTTAGCTTATGTAGAGTTTTGTTAAGCAAGACTGTTTTGTTTCTAAGTAAATTTAAGGAAAAAACATTCCGAAATATAAAAAATCTGTCTAAATCTAAATAGATCTAACGTTTTAAAAAAAACAATACGAGTAGTTATTATTTTAGACGATTTCTCAAAAACTGTGCAAACTAATGTACAAAACATTGAGAATCCAATAGTTTGCACATTTTTCCTGTAATATTTACTTGAAGCATTTCGCCCTTCATTACTTTGCAAACAAGGGTAGAAAAATGAGAGTGGAATTGGCAACATGATCCAATTTGAACCCAAAAACACCTGCTCTAATAATGTGGCGGTTCGTACTTAAGAATATTGTGGTTTCAGTTGTCACCACATCAATGTCCGTTTTGCCAAGCTACAATAATTTCTGATTTTTTGCTTTACAAACTTCAGGGTTAAAACGGCAAAATTGTGTTTGCTTGGATATTTCACATTAGTCCAAAATAACGCGGTATACTAATTTCCTTTTTTGGAATGCTCAAAAAAAGGCCTTTCATATTATTTATAAGAATTATAAGTACCTTGATCTCGTTAAATGCCGAACCTCAATTTTGGCTCTTTTCGCAAAGAAAAACTAATTATATTTTCCTTTTCTTCATTTGGGTTAGGTAATTTTAAATCGATATTATCACATTGTAGTTGCTGGAACATATGCTGCTGTGACAGACGAAAAGCCGGTGTCGCACATTAAGGGTCGATTAAACGAAAATGTACATAGTTAAAAGCTTAATGAAACAAAATCAACAATCACTCTTGATTTTGTTTTCATTAAGCTTTTAACTATTCACTTTTTTTTAAATGACCATTAAAGAACCCTTGTAGGTAATCTTTTCGGTAAATCCTAAAAATTGTGTAGATCTGCCGTGGTGCTAAAACGCCTTCAGGGCGTCGAATACAAAGAGACGTATTCACTTTTTCACTTTATTGCATTGTAATAAAGTCTAAAATTAGATACATCTCACTATAGTAGACTGTACCTCTACAGTGATTGCGATCGAGAGAGAATTGAGTTCTGGTTATTTTCACAAAAATACAGATTCAAAGATTTGAATATTGACTCAGTTCCTGAAAGCACTTTAACAAGCCAATTGTTAAGCCAGCGGCATGTTGTTCGATGCACGGATAACGGCATCATTCCGATCACGAATCCGAATAACGATTAAAACTGAGCCAACGATATCGGAAACGGCCCAATCGGTTACAATCGGTTACGTTCGGTTACGATTAATTGTGAGGCTGGTCACGCGCGGTCATAGTTCAGATATAACCTCGGCGATATTTGGAGCAGTTCATGCAATTTTAGGATTGCAGTGGGTCTGTGGTTAGGATAATGTAGCTGCAATTAGAGGTAGTATACGCGTGGACGAAGAAACTTTTGGAGATTAGTCATTAAACGGCATTTGTGTGGCACCGGAGAGATTAAAAAATACAAACTTTTGAAATTAGTAAAATTGGTCGACAAATTACTCATAGAGTTAAGAAAATTTCCTTCTTAGGGTTACATACCAGAAACAAAAGAAATCCACGACAGCCCAATTGTCTGTCTGAATAAATTTTGAGAAATTAATAAATATCTTTTTATACCTACTTAAGTGCACCGGGTCCGAGTCACGTTATCTTTTTTATAATACTAATCTCTCCTTGGGTAGAGCGTAGCGGCGCTTCACAAGTGGTATAGTAGCTACATAAAAAGGGGACGAAGATTAAATGCAGTGCCTTCCATCCTTTTGCAATGCTTCTTATAGGAGCTTATCACACGTTGTCAGTTTTGTTTTGATTAACGACGTGTTACACCGTGCTAACTACTGCTACTGTCATATCTTGCATACCATTATCCAACACTTTCCGGCCCGAGATTTAACAACCTAATGCCTATTGTCCGGCTGCGTGCGCGCAGGGCAGGTGGTGCTCGAGACGTGACCCACGTTCAGGGCTGCCATCACTTGAAGTACTGACGCCGAGCTTAGTAATAAAAACCTCAGATGTTAAGAGTTTAAAACTGGATTTTTCTTTTATGTTGCATTAATGAGTCACAGAATTAATTAACAGATTTTTTTCAATTGAATTTAAATAATCTGTTTTGTTGCTCTGACTAGATAGAAAGGGAGATCCTAGCGACAGAGAATTTGTGCTGGCCCTCCTGACAACTCCGTTGGTCTTCCTGATTTTCTCAAGACACTTTTTCGTCTCTCTGTTTGTAACCTAACCTAATCTTTGATGTTGTGTTAAAATTATTGAAAAAACAAGCTGATTTTCTTGCGGATGCTTATAGTGTTCTGAGTTTACCAGTACGCTTTTAATCAACGCGGCTCGGATGGAGTTCTGTCAAGATATAAACTACCCGGGGACCCTCGGATAGATGACAGCCCTAACTAGATTCGGTAAGCCACTGATATAATTGAGACAACTGCTGCTTACGCAAGCCAATGATTCGCTGTCTCGCCTCTAGTAATCAATTTCTTGAATAAAGGATACTCAGGTTACGGTCCGGCGGAGGCCACGAAAAGGTCACTGACTCGGGGAAACAACAAGATACTATTTAAATTGAATTTTAATTTATTATTAAGCTTAATGCAAGTAACTGTTGGCGTTTCCTTGCGATTGTCTTCTGTTGAACGCGCCGTGCGGGTAAGTCAATCGGCGTTTGTGAATTCCATTGTTCCATGAACAGTCTTTCGTGGCGTCATGCCCCAAACCCCGCAAGTACGTGCGTACACTTTATATAATTGCTGTAATTGTTAAATGCAGCACTCAACAGTACAAGTAGAGAAAGAGAATGAACGGAGGGCACCCGGTTTAAGCAATAATAAAACGTAATGTATACAATGACATGGTGACAGCCTTATTCTCATGTTAGTTTTATTGCCAATTTAAAATCAGTTAACAAAGACTAAGTAGTCAATCTTAACGAAAGCAAGTATACAGATGTGCGTATACCTACTTAATATAAAAAGCCCAAGTTACCACATGGTATAGATCCCTAGGTCTGACTGAAAAGAGTACTTATTAGTATCTAGTACAGTTTGGCGAGGTGAAAACTTACATCTTTATACTTGACTGTACAATCTGCGATTAAAAGACGAAGTTAAATCATAAAAGTTTTTAAATTGATAATGATTCAGTAATTCATAATAAAACGTGTTGTACTAATTAAGATCTACAACAAAACGCTATTTATCTTCAAATAAAAAATCGGACACAGCCACGCTCGATAAGTTTATGTGACACCAAATCTATCGCGGGTGGCTAGGGCATGTCAATTGGAGGTAATTAGCACTGTCACAATCCTTAACCCAACTACTAAACTTAATCTATGACATGACGCCGTTATTACTTATTATACAACGTGTTACAAAATAATCCGTAAAAAAGAAATTACAAAAGTAGTGTCAACCCTAGAATACTGTATACCTAAGATACTGAACTGACGTTATTTAATAAGGGTTGACACTACTTTTGTAATTTCTTTTTTACGGATTATTTTTTAACACGGTGTATATGGCTCTGCGATGGCTCAATAATTAAATTCCTTATAACAATGTGAATCACCGTGACGAAAATCACACGAACTCGATATAACGGCGTTCGGTACGGGAAGACAATTAAATCGGTTTTACACGCGTAGGTATAGAGGTTTTGGTCGACCTTGACCTTTGTACGGTTATTTAATTAACCAGCGGATATTACAGCTCGTGAATGTGCAACTTCGGATGTTAACGTTACTTTCACATTCCTGATGGTATTATCAGGATGAATTTTAAATAATTTCGTTTACCATAATTCTCAGTTTTTCTTACCTTATTTTTTTAGAGGATTTAACCCTAGCGATCGTTCTCCTTTTAGGAAAAAAGCCGTAGAAGGATTGCAGACTAATAATTTCCAGATAAAGTTATTTACATTAACTGATTTTTGGATACTACGTAGCGAATTTTGGCTGTTGGCTGTGGGTATGGTATGGTGGCCGCTGAAATGAAAATAAAGTGCGGGTAAGGCTCCCACGCGCAATAAGCTGATAAACACCCCGTACCCCGCGAATTATTTAAATTACGCAAAACTGGAGAAAATGGATTTGTGACACTATCAAATGTCAGACTCGTGTCATTTAAATGTTTGGACTCTTACTAATTTGAATCTGTGTTTACTTTTACTATGCTTTCCCAATCGGGCTCTACTTCGAAACCCAGTTGATAGCCCTGCGTACATCCTTCCACAATAAATTTTAGAACTGTTACGAGCTAACCACAACGGGCACGTGCGGACCAATCCCATCGACTGCCAGTAATTGTTGATATTGATTCATTCCCGGCCCTGTCATTACCGCGCCGTGTCTTCTGACCCTCGATTACCCACAGAAGCTGCATTACACAGTAATACAATGTAATAGTACCGGCACGATTACCGGTTACGTTTACTTATGAAATCGTCCGTTCGATTTTTGAATTATGTTTTTTGGTTCCAGGTTGCTCGTGGTCTGCAGTTTACTTCTAGTCATTAGGGTGAGTAATTCTACTGGGATTTTTTTTTTGCTTTTGACGTGTTATTGGCCACCATTACTGTCAAGTGAGTAAGAGCTATAGTAACGTTGACAATACGATAAGATATAAAAACAATATGGTTTTACCCAGTGAACTGTTGTCTTCGGTTTGAGTTGAATTTACTCGTAGATATTAAATTTAGCAAATACTACATATGTGTAGGTAAAATTTGTATGTATGTACACACCGAACACAAGAAAAAACCACTACAAGTAAGTTTGTATACAAACTTAAGATTAACATGTATAATGGCGTACTGATCCTCTTAAGAGATTTCTTACAGTTAACTTGACCTGATGTGCTGAATTAAATATTTCATTCGTCAAGTATTTTTAAGGTTTTAAGCGACGAATGTTGTATTATGTATGTACAGTCAACCAATTTGATTCCTAGGCCACTATGGACTATGACAAATTGACGTTGTCAACCAAAGCATAAGAGACTTCTTTTAGTGTGGTTTACAACGTCAGGCTGACATAGTCCATAGTGGCCTAAGAATCAAATTGGTTGACTATACAACGCAATAGTTCACGCAGTCTTTCGGGTTCTGACTGCAATATTTAATGTACTTAAGAACCTGTTAATTAATTGTTATTATTTAGCCAGCGCAGTCAGCGGTGGCCCACGACGAGTCCGCGGAGGCTTCGACGGAGATCTCGGTGGTGTCGGTGAGCTCGTCCAGCTCCAGCGAGCTGGTGGAGGGCTCTGGAGACGAGCCTGAACCGACAGTTGTCACGGTTGCTAAGGTAACAACTAAATCGCTTCTGCCTTGTAGGTAGTAAATTATTATTCGACATCGTATTAAGTTGGTTGGATTGGATAGGATTGTATTTTTAGCGCTCTCGTAGTAAGCTTCAGTACCCATTGATAAGTTAACGAAAAAGATTCAGTCAAAAGTTTCATTTTTAGGACAAGCTTTTGTTGCCGACTGTACTTTTTTGCGGTAATTTATTGCTTCAAGACTTACCTAATGAATCCAAACACGGTGGGTCTACTTTAAGTATAGCGTAGATCGTATAGATATTTTTGAGCTTTTCGACTGACAACCTTATTCTGCTGCTGTCTGTACAAATAGATGACAACCGTAACTGACATTACATAAAAACCACCATGTGTGTTGCTTATCAAATAAATAAAAAATAATAATAATTAAGTAACAACGCTATGATTACGAGGTTCGTTTCATCTTCACCTATAAATTGAATGAATAAGTCTAAATTCAATTAAAAAGAGGTAAAAGATACTGTCTACAATACAGAAAAATAACTGTTCTCCACCTGAAAATACAGCCTATGATTGGTCTAACGCAGTAAGCATGGATATGGGTAAAAGAAGTTTAGGAGGAACCAGGTCTTCACAGTTTTACCTTATACGACACCTAGTGGTCGTTTTTATTGTTAAGGACTAGAAATAGGTACTTTCGCTGAAAGATTAGCATGAAAAGTTCCTAGTTTACTATTAAAGGCCTATTACGTATTAGACATATCTTGTTACCGTCTTTCTGTTACCAGATTATAAAAAAAGTATTTAAATTTCTCATTTCAGAACGAGACGAGAGAAGCCCTCAAAACAGATGGAAGCGAACAGGATCCCGTAAGTATAATTAGCCTTTTTATATTTAAAATAATAATAAATTGTAAAATTTAAAAATACGAGTTAATAGATTCAGTGTAAAGCACACAGTAGATGATAATGCATATAATAAACATGAGCTATACTATAAGACTATAATAATTTTAGATGGCTACATTATTTTTGTGTGTCTTCTTAGCTCTTTGTTGTTGTTTGTCACGAATCAGTGTTTTTTTCTATTATAGAAATGTACTTCATTAATTACCGCACGTAAAAAAAGTAACAATAATTTTAGAATGGTGGCCTTTTTCGCTATGTAGAAGATATCATACTCGCTATAACGATTCCATTCAAGTTTTAGATAACATTCCTCCAGCAGCCTGCCCCATAAGTTACGAATACCGAACAATGAGTTCACCACGGTAGAGTAGGAATATGCACTCTTTCATAGTGTTTAATGGTCCTACAAATCAACAGCATTGTTTTGTAGCTCAATGTCAAACACTTCGGTTACCTCCTTTTCAAAGCATTTGGCATCATCTTTGGTGATATTAAATCCTCGACTCGAGAAATGGTCTGGGTTTTGAGAGCTCGATAGTTTCATGTGAAAGTGGTTTTTATTTTCTTTTTCTTAAGGGCGATAGAATAAAATTCAATAGGCACCGTCCATTAAAAAAAGGAACCAATCATGGCTATATGTTTTAACTATAATTGGGATTATCTAGTAAGAACGTACACGAAGATCTAAGAAGCTCACGGCCTTACTCTTACTTAAACGAAAAAAGGTTTTAAACTGCATTTGGCCAATTTGAAGGCGAACTGTGTCTCGAATGTGCCCAGTCACCGCTAATCATCGCTTGCCCATAATTTCCAGGGAAATGGGTGAAAGGCATTTTTATTTACGCCAATTTTCCCCCATTTGGTCAACACTAGCACTATTCATAAACTGTTTAATGATTGGCAACGATCAGATTAAAATAAAGAACAAATTGGCCACACCGCTTCTGAAGCGCTGACGCCTGATTTCTTATTTGTTTACGCTTTTTACAGTGGACGCTCGAATAGTGCGGTTATACGATGTGTTTTTTATTTTTCATGGCGTTTAGAAAGTGAAGCTGAAAGCGATTATCTGGCTCCATTGCTAAGTGATGCGTAGGTGGTAATCTTGGTCTGATTAAGCGATACAGGCTGTGGAAACTGTGCCGTCGATCTCTATTAATACCTTGGTGGGATCAAACAAAAAAACTATTAATTTATCCCCTTACCAAAGAGCGCGATTCCCACATCCATTAAAGGTTTAATTGCGTTCAGCCTTGTTTTTGCTGCATATAGCCATACAGTACATACAAACTACGAGTAACACTTTGAAAGTGTTGCAAAAGAGGGCAAGGTCATAATTTCAGTTGCATACATAAGTATTATAACTCTTAGGTCCCTTAAAACAGTAGCGATACCCCGATGAGAATAGGCCCTTCGCAACGCATGATATTGTACATTGCACAAGACAAGTGCGGCCAGGTTGGGGCCTCCCATTGACTGCGTTGGGCAACCCCATGCGTACCTAAACCACTCACGCGTGAAACATTTCTTAGATTTTTGTAAGTTTGCGCGATAGTTTATAAAATGACGCGTCCAAGAAGTTGCATACAGGCCACCATAGACGGATAAATGATGAAAAGTTATATGATAGTGTGAATAATAACCGAACTAGTTCAAGTAAAAAAGACGAAAAACTGTTTACACAAGCAACCTTGTTGAGGGGACTCTCGCAATTATAATCTGCCTTTAAAACATTTTTCATGTAAAATTTCTCAATCGGTAACCTAATTTAAAACCCATCTTATGAGTAGCTTAACAAATAATGCCCATCTGATACAAATTGTAAATCAGGTAAGGTAAATACTATTAGAACACCGTAAACCTTATACTAACATCATCAAGATAAAGTCACAATACAATGTATGTAAATGAATGCCATCAAGATACATTTTCCTACACAATTAGTAATCTAGATGGACAGAGAAACAGGATCAAATAATGACATGTGTCGTGCGAAAGTCGTAGTTGATACGAGTGTTAATGTTAAAAGTGCACAGTACGACGAGATAGGATCTGACCGCGTCCGGGAGTGGTTGGGCTGTTATGCGACTTACATCGGCACGTGACCTAGAGACGAGCAATTATTACAGAGGTGTGGTTCAGTAGTACTGTTGTCAGGGTCGCAGTTGACGTCTTGTTAGGGTAAATTGGCGAAATTGTATGGCGCACTCATTTTAATTTGAGAATATCTGTAGTCGATGAAAGCTTCGTTTAAAGTCATCTTTTTAGGGGTCCAAAGTATAAGAAGAACCCTTATAGATCGATACGTGTTCCCACCCCAGCCAAAACTACAAATACGAGAACTAACAAATATAAAATATTTTAAATGAAAGCGCATATAACGAATTTTAAAGTAATAGTATCCCGAGTCAGCATGGAATAGATATATAGGTAGCTCTGACTCGTTCACTCACCGTAAACTGAATTGCTTAGGCATGTTATCGGATGTGTTGGCTTCCCGGTAAGAGCAGATATTTGTGTGATGAGCACGAGTATTTGTTCCTAAGTCTTGGATGTTTTCTATGTATTTAAGTATATATTTCTGTACATATATAAGTAAGTTTATCGTTGTTCAGTACCCATAGTGTACAAGCCTAGATTTTAGTTTGGGATTAGATCAATTTGTGTGACATTGTCTCTTGATATTTATGTTATGATAACTCCAATGATCTCTGTTTTCTAAAGAATTTCCCATATCTCATACAATGCGTAAGTATGCCCAGATAATTGTTTTTATTTATTCAATAACTCCCATACCCGGAATGCACTTCAACCGTAAATGCAGTTATTTTTTCTCCGAAACCGATAATATGGCAAATTCAATTCACATTCGTTCGCATTAAGTAATTGAATGGTTCCGTAAGTGTGTTAAGAGTTCGGAGCCGATTATCTGTTCTTGTTGCCTTATTTATTTACTTATCCTAAACGCCGGCGTCGGCGCATGCGGCGGAGCGCGCCAAATTTCTCGTTTTTTTAAAGCGAATTTATAGAGCAGCGACAATTCGATGACTGCTAACAATGGTCAAGGAAGTATCGTAACAGATAAATTAAGTTTATTTTTGCGGTGTTGTATTTAAATGTGAGGTAAATAAATAATACACTGGTAAACATCCTAGTCTACTTGTGCAAAATGTGGTTAAACAATTGTTCATTTCATTTCACAATTATCAACAAGTCTTTTGTGTTGTTGATATTTGGGTAAGGACCAAAAAGTTGTCCACGCTAACTCACACAGTAAAATTTTCTATTAAACTTTTCCGTTGTGACACGAAAATTAGCCATCATACATTTGGAGGGATAATTTTCGTGTCACGACGGAACTTTTTTCACTTTTGTTGTTTGTATGGTTAACTACGCTTAACTATGGCCCAACTATTTGGTCCTTACCCATTTCTGTAGCTCTGCGTACCCCAATCAGGGAATGGAGGGGTTATGTTATTTATGTATTAAATGTGAGGATATGTTACGAATGTTGCAAAACAAATCAACGCATATCGAACAGCTTGATACGTTAAGTTTGGTATTAACCTATTTTAAAACATAATCTCGTAAGCTTTTTAAAAGCGTATCATAAAAAAAAAAAATGACTACATTCATGCATGTTTGCGCCAGCGCCTATGGAATAAGAAATCCTAGTTATCGTTTTGATAATTCCATAGTGATATATATATATATAGTTGGGCAATACATATGTACCTACTTAAATACATAAAAAAACATCAAAGATTAGGGAACAAAATAGTCGTGCTCATAAGTCATTATACAAATATTTTCCCTAATGGGAATCGAACCCAGAACCACTAGCTGAATAGGCAAGGTCACTAACAAGTAGGCTAATCGCGTTGACTTCATTAAAGGTCAAACGGTGCAGAAATATTTCAGAACATCAGTGCAGAAGTGGGCCATGACAAGTTGCATTCTGTAAACGCCTATCATATTCACATAGCTGAGCAAAATGAATCATAAACGACCAATGCGACCGTACGACAGCTTAAGTACATTTTCTTTAATTTTGTCACATTAATATTCGCTAAAAACGAATCTTCCAAGCCCACTGAATTGTCAACAGACCAGCGGCAGCCACTGTAGGTTAATGGTAGCTGCACTCCACTGGCCCAGTTGTTCGCGTTGTGCGTGCGCCGGCGGCGTGCGAACCGCCCGGCCCACTTCAAGCCTTTTAGGACCTTTTACCGGGGATCGTGACGGCGGTGGTAATGAACGTCGCTGGTCTGCCCACTTTGTGGACAATTGTTGAGGTCGAACTGGGGCGAAGTATTTGATAATGCATTTGCCTAGTTTTTGAGCATGTGTAGGATTTGATGTGTGGTCTGAGTTGAGGTGGTTTAGTATATGAAATGAAAATGAAAATTGGTGAAATCAATTGACTGAAGTTTAGAAATCAAAGGGATACCTAGTTAACATTTTGCAATGTGTTGCCGCATGCCGGTGGATGTCGAAAACCGTAAAGGGTCAAAACAACTGACAACATGTCATAAACCAAATCGTGAATAATTTGTTAAAGATATAATTTCTTCTCTAAATAATAATATTGCTGTTTCTGTCTGTCTGTTTATATCTTTTAACTACGTAACAGATTTTGAAGTGCTATTTACAATAAATTAGTAATCTAAAACGTTTATGTGTGTAATTTATATATCCCACCTAACCTAAGCGAAGCGAGGGTTTGTTTGCTAGTTTTTTATAATTCTCACTCTTAAATAAATTAACAGGTCTTGGATCCCACGCAGATATCAATCACTTCCATAATACGTTACGTCTTGCATGTTCGATCTTAACCGTATGTATGTAATTGCAAGTAGGGGCAAATTGTTTCCCATAACTCACTATAGAAATTCATAATTTTCATCATGACGAAACCGTTAACTTCTCAGAATTGATAAATTATTTAATGAGTAGATAAAGCTAGGTTATAGGTTAGTTTTGTTTTATTAAAATCCTGAAACAATTACGTTTCCATCAAAAAATACTTAGTAACTTGCGATAATTACGACCTTGAACACATTGTGACTAAAAATAATTAGGTATGGCAAACAATATAGATCCATATATTATTATGTAAGAACGTATAATCTCTCAGCGAAGGCAGCGGAGGCAGTCAAAAGTCGCGCACGGAAGGACGTAGTTAGCCGCGTCATATCTCATGGCTATCAGATGTTTCTCAACGCGGCATTCACCACATCCGCGCGGCATTTGGTGTGCCGCCTAATCTTGATAATGTGTCATAATTAGTGTTAGTTATGGGGGCTGGCAACGTTGCATGGGCGGATGGTTTACCTAAAGGAAAATGATTTTAAAAAGGATACAATTATAATCTTTAAAATTAATACTATTTAATATTACAAATGTGAAAGTAACTGTCTGTCTGTCTGTTTGTTACGCTTTTACGGATAAACCGGAGAATTAGATGAAGTTTGGTATGGAGATACTTTGAGTCTCGGGAAAGGACGAATTTCGTTCTGTTGCAAGCAAAATAAAAGTAGATTGACTTTGATAACTAAATAACATCTTAGTTGATATTGCTGAAACATTCATAGGTTATTGTTTTTGTTAGATTAAAATCCGTTTTAAATTGTAAGAGCCTTCACCACATCAGGGCCTTTATTCTACTGCGTTATAACGATATCGCGTATGACGTGTTTTAGAATCGTTTATGTCACAGTCACCATTATTGTAAATGACATAAGAGTTATCAAAACTCTTATGTCATTTACAATAAACGTTGAAAATACGGAAACACTTCAAAGACTATATCGTTATCACCGTGTAGAATTCTAGCCCATGTCACCTGATATGCCACATCGTAAGCACGTAAGCATGCTTAAAACATTATTTAGCTGACGTGACATTTATAATCGTCAGATAGATAGTGCATCAGGTGTGTCGGTAGATTTCTTTAGAGTAGAATTCACCTCCCGTGCCCCCGTACCCCGTGTGGTGGCCGGGTTAGAATAATGCCACTCCATGTCTTCCCGTGGCTGTCGTAAGAGGAGACTAAAGGGAATAAGGGCTTGTAGTACTGTTAGGCCATGGGCTTGCAGCCTGTCACTAATACACTTGTAAACTTCTTGGTTTGAATGTGCAACATATGGTTACAGAATTATAAACAAGTCTTTTTAGAGTTGTTCGTATTTCTGCACCTCTGCCTACCCCACTCTGGGAATGAAGGCGTGATGTTATGTATGTATGTACAGTATTACATCTATTTCTTTCGCTTATTAGGTGGTGTTCCTATCTGAGAAGAACAGCTACATCCCTGTGAGCATCAAGCCTCGGTCTCCGCCGGCCGACGTGCCGTGGCGGGAGCCCCCCGCCTGGGAGCGGGAGTACCGCCGTCACAGGACCAATGGTAGCCGCGTGCAATGTAAGTAAAAAGTAATCACACCATGAGGAAATCATTGCCTTCCTAATTATATAAATAAATAAGTACATATTAAGGCACTCTCTCACATACCTAGACCTAGTCCCAAACTAAGCTCCACCCTTATACTATGGGTACAACCCAACGATAAACTTACTTATATATGAGTAGGCAAGTTCATACTTAAAGACATAGAAAATATCCAATATTCAGGGACTCGCGCTAATCAGACAAATAATTGGTCTTACCGGGAATCGAGCTCAGGACCGCTAGTTTCGTAGGCAGGGTCTGTACCGATTAGGTTAATCGCGTCACCAAAATAGTTTTTTTTTTGCTTTAATCCGCGTAGAACTAGATGAGATAAGTTAACCTTGTTCTCATGAACAAAGCTAAAGGTCATCCTTGCAATACTGAAGGTGCGAAATCTTAAAACAGTTCGTAGTGTAGTGAGATACTGTGGACAGTATGTAGCAAAGGTAATATTTAACATAAAACAGTTGTACATCACCGGTGTTATCATCATCATGTTGGTTGTAGTTGTAGTTGTAGTTGTAGATGAATCTAAGAGTAGCAAAGTTATCAAAGCTGTGTGATATGAGATATTTAGTATTTAGTAGGAAGTACATTTAGTACGAGTCACAGGGCATCGTAGGCTATGTGTGTGATCCTTTACGTGTCTAATTCGGCCTAATTCAGCATTTCGTCATGGGTCATCCATGTAACTATTACTACAGCCGAAGATATGTAAAAGATTGCCTTCAAGCGATATCTGCGACCGCTACTGGTTCCGAATGTTCAGTCACGTTGTGAAACGTGCTTGTGTGGAGATGGTATCGATGGACGCGCGTGGCGCGGGCGCTGCTTGTGCAAGCCTTTGTTTGTTTTTACCGCTTTATAGAGCCATTCATTAAGCGAGGGTTGAGGCTTTTGTAGTGCTTACTAGGATAAGAAGCTAACACAAACAAATTAAGTTGCAATATGAGATTTTGTATCGCTTCTTAGTATCTTGTACAGAGTACAAAATTTCTGAGCCCGGTGAAATATTAAGTTGTTATACACATAGTACTATTCTACCTAAATATTTTGACGGGGGGATAGGAAACGGTTAGTGGGTCATTCTGCTTTTTTACCGACAATTGCATGTCCTCATTTTACCATACGTTATCAGTTAGAGTATTGATTATTAATGTTTTAGTGTTTGAATATACGTCCAAACATTTATTCATGTATTAGTACTAAATAATCTTTCATTTTCTCTTTCCAGTGTTTTTTTTTATAAGTTTGTTTTTCATAGAATCGCGTGACAGAGTGGTAATACAAAATTTAGTCTCCTCTGAAATCGGCCACTCTGTCACAGTATATTCTGAAAAACCACCATAAAGAAAAAACATTAACGCCACCGAAGTAATCATTAATTAGTCCAAATAAAAATTCACGCAACGTATTTTAAAATCAATAATTAAAACCATAATTATCAATAGTTGAAAAACGCAAAATATAGAAAAATGACGATGTATTGTCGGTAAAAAAGTAGAACGACCCTAGTACATTACCCATTCATATTTCTCGGATGAACATCACTTTAACCGTTAAAAATAAAAATGCAAAAGTGCTTAATTTCGATGTTTTATGTCAAAGTTTAGATGAAATATAACAAGTTTTTTTTGTACATATTAAGCATTTGTCATCGTCCTAACGACCTTACGGCTAACGGCTTTAGCCGAGTGATAACAAACAAAAGCATAAAGATATGAAGCACGCTACGTCGCGCCCGGGCGGTGATCGAGTGATTTCTAAGCATTTGCTTCCGCCGCTTACCACCGCCACAGTCGGCGCCGTGCGTAATTGTGGACCGGCCGTAAGAGTGATTCCACATTATCTGACACGATATTAGAATAAACAGAACGCAACTATAGAGTTGTAAAACACACACCGTGATCTTGCCTTTATCCTAAAGCATTACCCTTCATTTCTGGCTAAAAGAAATATAATTTGACAGCTTGTTTCATTTGACAGATATCGAGGCGGAGTGCCAGGATGACTTCATGAAGATAAGAGTTGGTTTCAACGGTTCCTTCGCAGGCTTGGTCTACTCAGCAGGTAAACATCAACAGTTCAGTTTCTGTCTGTCTCTTCCCCACTATGTGATACTAACCCCTTTTGTTGGTGGGAGCAGTTTTTTGCCACCTCGTTGTGGTTCTGTCTCTGGGTCTTCGACCGGTGATCGAAAGGTGTAATGCTGTTCCCTACGCAGACAGGTGACCTCCTCACGCGGCTATAACAAACCAGCCTACTCTCCAGTATCGTATCGGGCATGTCACTTGCGCCAGGCTTGCACGTAGGTGCTCTTCGCGGATTTCATCGTCCATTACTCTTATTTCATTTGGGCAACATGAATGGTATGCACTGTGCACCTTGATTTGGCTTGGGTTTATCTTTTCTTTGCACCGGGCCACCGGTATTGGTTTATAGACTCTAATGTCTAATTATTAAAATAAAATCTTATAATATCTCACAATTATTCTTTTCGGTGTACCCTTGAATCACCGACACTCATTTCATCGAATTTTTCGTTTCACTGAATTTCATTTTATTGACGGCTATTTCTTCTGGAACCTTATTGTTTTAACATTACCATAAGCGTGGGTTACGTAGGTTAGGTTAGAGTAGACCCTGTGACTACCGAAGTGAAGTAAAACATTATTTTAAAGCAAAATATCTCGCCAATGATCGTCTTTGCATCCTAAAATCTAATCACTAAAAGTGATTTTGTTCAAACTTTTACTATAAGAAACTCAAAGATACGACACGATAGGCCTTAAAGATTCCAAGCACTGTGACTGCCCTATACAACAAACGGCAGTCTACTGTATGAGGCCCACACTAGCATAATACCTTCTTGTTTTAGTTTAGATTGGAATCTGCGACGTGTATCTTGTAACATGTATTCATTAAAACTTATGCGATGTAGTTGCTTTCCAGTTATTGTCCCAGTTGCCACTACGCACCGCTAACTATAGTGTTCCACATTGTCTGTTTGTCTGTGATTCGAGATAGGGCGTCTGGCCTTACCTACCCGTGATTTGAGATAGACAAGTTCACGCGAGTTAGAGGTTAGAGTCATAAAGGAACTTTGTATCTAATCTGCCTTATTACTTTTTGTTTACGTGAGACTAACAAACTTTAAAAGGTACGTTTTTTATAATAAGGAGAAGGCACACGAGCACTCAGGCCACCTGATGGTAAGTGGAATCAGAGACCCATAGGCATTTGAATTCTCAAGACTATAATCCTAAGACCTCAAATGCGACCTGAGGACCAAGACAGATGCTTCTATGCTAGTAATTTTACCGGTTGTCTTATCCCCATACCGGAATACAACAATGCGAACACTGTTGCTTGGAACACTGTTGGTTATAAAACCTTTTGGTATAGTGTTTTTTATCCACGAAATATCTAACAAATTGGGGGTGGCAAAGTTCTCGTTTAATTCCAAACTCGGATGAATCATACACCCCTGCAATGAAATCAAGAATCACTACCGGCAAAATAGTTCTAGTATAACAGGCAGAAATTTACTCATAGGTTCTACATGACAATTAAGTCCTCTACAGAACTACTCATTAAAAGGTCAAAAGATTGGTTCCCCAAATTATTTTAAAACAACCCTGAGTGCAGGGCGAGTCCTCGGTGGGCGGATAATCGCATTGTCTGCCGAGTCGTGAGACGCGTGTCATATTTTTTCTCACAGCCGCACAATTACCCGTGTAAAAACAGTAACTCGCGATTACAAAGCAATTAAATAATTCGCGGTCGACGCGATGAGCGGGAAAGGTCTCAAGCCAGTCACGAAGGCTTTTGCGCGGTATTGTACCCTTAGAGCAACAAAGTAATGAGGTATACGCTTGTTTGGGCCGTTAAACTTCTATTAAAATTCTGGGACATGAATTGTCATTTTAGGTCTCATACAGTAACAAGTTTATCAACCAATTTTGATTATTTACTATCTGTGTTGGTGTTTTTATGAGACCCACCAACAACTTCAACGTTAGATTTATAGTCGTCGCCTTTCTTTATTGCTTCGTAAAATCATTACATGAAAACTACGCAATATTGGCGAATAAAGTACATTAGAGAAGACAACCCCACAGATATACTCGTATTGGGCCGAGAAAAGCTGCTATTCATTTTTGTAATAGAGTCATCCAGTTTCCTCTGACCTCTTCAAACACTTGCCTACTCGAGCGAAAAACCTCTTACTCCAGGTCTAACCACATCTTAATCTTACTTAATTTCCAAATTGCTTTTCGGTTTAGCGAAATTGTTAACCTATTTGCCTACATAGAGCTAAATTTACTTTCCGGTGGTTATCGTTTTGGATACATCGGTTTAAAGTGACACAGTGGGTAAAAGCGATTATCTTTTGTTTTATTGTTTAGCGTGAGCTCTTAAAGCTTTTAAAAAGTGAAAGATTGCTCACATTAAAGGTGCTGGCCACTTATGTTCTTGTCTATGGGAAGAAGAGTCACTCTAAGGTTTCTTTTAAGCCCAATAACAACTGTATTTCATGTCATTATTGCACCGTTAGACTTTCAGGGGTCAATTCAGTATTAGTCTAGATGATTTTGTCGTGACTTCTTTCTATAGTTTGATTTGTTCTCAATATAATATTACTTAGCCTAGACTAATACTAAATCGAGAATTAGGATATACCTGGCTCATCGTCGTAAGCAAATCTTTTTTCAACATGTTGTTTATTTTCCCGTACTTTATTCCATTCTTATTCGGCGCTCCACATTGGCCAATATAAGCCAACACTATTGGATATAGTGTTGAGTAGGAGATTTAGTCGTGGTTTCCTAAGACCCACCTAAGCTCCTGATTTAAATGTTGTCGGTTTTTTAACGGAGGCATTTCGGGCATTGGTGGAGTTATGGCCATCGCGCCCACACGTTAGCATCTCGTTAGCACATATATTGGCCATCGAGAAATACCGACTCTTCCCTCATGATCCAATATTCTCTGTGTTCTCCGCAGGATATTCGTACGACCCGGACTGCATGTACATCAACGGTTCCGGGCGCGATTACTACGAGTTCTACATCCAGCTCAACCGCTGCGGCACGCTGGGCCGGAACAGCCCGCAGGATGACTCCAGGAAGCATCCTACTGTGAGTAACGAGCCCACTGAGCTTGAAAGTAGAACAAGTTAGTGCGTGTCCCGCGAGGTAGCACTCGTTGCCAGGAACGACGCTCTGGATGTAAGCAGGAGTAGGCAGGTGTAGCGGGGAACTGCCTAGGATGATTGAAACAAAAAGCCCGTCCGATTTTTAATCCGTCTCTAGGATTACTGATAAGATAACTGACTTAAAATAAACTATTTTGTGTTGAATTTTAGGATCACAGAAACGCTTAACCGTTGACATAAGTTCAATGAAAATAATCTGTGACATTAAGTATAATTATGATATTTTCAATCTAAGTTCAGTCAACAGTAAAAGTATATGATCATTTTAGTACTTTATCGCACTAACGTAACAATACTGCGACAATTGGGATGCGGCAAAGTAGTGAAAGTGACAAGATACTGAAATTATCGTCAACTTTTGCTGTTGATTGTACATATAATAAAATTGAGGGACGTAACTTGTGAATTAACTCTTCATCAAAATCTTAGTCTGTGTATCTAACTTTCTGTTAGGCTTGTGTGGAATCAAGACAATAATAAAACTTTTGTTAGAAGCAACCTATTTTTTTACCTGCAATTACATTGGCCATGGCGTCAGCGTATGGACAAGTTCAACCCCTAAAAGGAACTCTCCTTCGTAGAATTGTCGTGTAAAAGTTGCCCATGTTCATTAGTATTTGTCAACACAATGCTTTTTTATTACAGAAAAACTTAATGTGGAACACGATCACGGTTCAGTACAACCCGCTGATCGAGGAGGAGCTGGACGAGCACTTCAAGGTCACCTGCGAGTACGGATACGACTTCTGGAAGACCGTCACTTTCCCCTTCCTAGATGTCGAGTAAGAAATCTTGAATTTTACATATTTTCCTTGCTTTAGTAGCCCGTTGATGTCTTTAATATCAAGATATAAAATCAAAATAAAGGAAATTCCCGGACATGCATGAACTTATATCTATTCCGTGGCCCACGTCAGAAATTCTTGCGTTGTTACATTGACTTTTCGCTATAGTCTAGTTAGCTGAAACTTATCAGGATAACGTCGAATAAAAGTCCCATTTTCCGTTTATTTGGTTGGGTAACAGTTCAAGTGCTGTACTCGGAATACCGGAACTCCTATCCGATAAATTAAACAAAATCGAAATCGTTTCTAAGAATGAGAGATCTGAGTCTCGTTCCTGAAAGCCACTTTTGAACTTAAACAAATCCGAATAATGCAAAGTGCAGAGCAAACAATAAAAATATACGTACACTGCCTGCTTAGCAAGCACTGCAGAGATTATGTTCCTATACGCTACTTCGTAAATCCAAGAATATACAGAGTGCAGAGTAAACCTGCTTATTAACTTATCACGCTGCATATTAGTTTACGAACTATGCGCGTTTGCAATTCAAAAGGGGTTATGAAATAAAATTTCTGTGATGTGATACGTTCTATGAAATAAGTGTCGGTGAAACAAGAATAAACCGAGGCCACCGACTAATACTTTGTATGTTAGAGCAAGATGCGTATAGTTGCCGGTCACACACTGCCGTGAAAATGTTGCTCATCTAACCGGCCCCTAACAAAGCATCTCAACATCAAATGTCTATAAGCTGACTGACACAGCAAGATATGTACGAACTTATCCGATCAAACTCGATGTCGTTTGAGTACTCAATATATTTTTGCCTGCAGGGTGGCGACGGGCAACCCGGTGGTGTTCACGCTGCAGCCGCCCGAGTGCTACATGGAGATCCGCGCGGGGTACGGCGCGGGCGGCGCGCGCGTGGCGGGGCCCGTGCGCGTCGGCGACCCGCTCACGCTGCTCATCTACATGCGCAGCTCCTACGGTGCGTATGCTGGGGTGTTATTCTGTAATGGTCCCGACGACCGAGGGAGCGAAGTCATACGACGGGTAAAGCGGGTAAGCTCAGAATACACGCCCTTAAGGATCGGCTACAGTGACGTTACGTAAACAAAAGAATAGGCCATAATTATTACATGGCGTCAATTCTGACGGACTGTCATTTACGCACCGTTAGCTGCGGTGTGGTCGATCTTAAATGATGTTTTATGCGCTGACGGGATAACTTCAACTCGCCGATTAATAATAATTGATGCGTCGAGTTTAAGAGCGAGTGGCTAAACCTGCTGCTAGAGGATATGGAGCTCCGACATTGTAAAGTAGTTTTGTTATCCGCTAAATAGGCGTAGTATGTTTTGACTTGTATGTATGTATGACTGTTTGTAGAGGCCTCCGTAGAGGCTAAAGTAACACATGGTGGATTTAGACAACAATATCAATACATGTTGGGTTTTTAACTCCCGACAAAAAAGAAGAGTATTGACCTCGAACGGGTTGATCAGCGCATTTTTTTTAATAAAGCTGTTTTTAACGGGATGGTTCTTAGGAAGGTTTAATAAAAATCATCATATCGGGGGTTTTTAACTATTTACTTAATAAAGATAAAGGTCAAAGATAAAGATCGTTTATTTGTATAACACAGGTAGGTATATAAGATCTTAAATATTAGGAAGAGTCACCATGTTGCGCCGCGAGGCATACAAATTGTAGATGCAGTTAACGAAGTTGTATCATGCACATGCTCGGATTTCGTCATCTAATTGTAGGCGCACAATAGATAAAATTATTATAATATTGTTATAGAAAGTGTCACTCATTCTGCAACATGTTAAATGCAAGTAACATCAAGCAAGTTTATATTATTCAGGCTGTTATTTTGGTATCAGTAGACCTTTCGTTGCCACAGAAAATTTGCTACCTACATAACGTCGCGTAACTTTTAACAAAATCTAATGTCATGCACTTGATCGCTTCGACTAAAAAATACATACAATGGAACGTATAACCTCCTTCTTTTTTTTTGAAGTCGGTTAATAAAATGGCGACTGAAAGGTAACACTATCAGTTAAAATCGATGAATACTTATGAAAGTCTAGATTACGGGTATAGTTGCGGTCGCTATTCAAGTTCCCTCTCGGTCTGATCAGTAAAAGTTATTTCATCCAAGTTAACGGCAAGTTGGTGTGAAATCGTCGGAGGCAATGAACTGGTTAGTTTCAGATGGATTAGGATGGAGGTTAGGCACGCGACGAGACGTTGCCGTTAACCCTTAACATACGGGACCTTAAGATACGATAAAATATTAGGTGAACAGTGCCGGATTAAGACAGAGCGGGTTCCGTAGTAAATTCTATTAAGAGACCCTTGGTATGCAGGTCATAAGCAGACATAGGAATCCACGGGGTAAAATTTTATGACAGGTAAGGAGTTCCTATTAGCATCTTGCATCTCGCCTAGGGCCTCTGAACTGTCATAAATACATGTCAAGGAAATGTGGTTGCGCTGGCCCGTAGGCACTTGTAGGAAATGTATGATCAGGTACACTGTACTTCTATACCCTATAGTTACAAAATTTTCAGGTTGTTAATTTTTACATCAAATGAACTATAGAATAAGGTAAAGTTACTCAAGTATTCTTTAAATGCATTTGCGTTCGTTTAAACTCGTTCAAAACATTTTTTAGTGTCGCTCTGTCGGCAATAGTTCACCTTTTTAAGATAAACGGAGTTTACGTGTTTATCAATATTAGGTTATAGAATAGTTTTATTTGTGTAAAGATTGATTAATCATCTTACGTAAATTAAGGACATAGAAGCAATTATTCGTAGATATTAATAACATTACTCAGAATTTAATGGCTAGTAGAAGTATTCTAGAGCTGGAAAGAATTTGTGTTCGTAATATTTTAAGAAATAATACAAAAAGTGGCGAAAGATTAAATTTCGTGACCGCGTAATAAATGTTTACAGTTAGGGTTTCAAATAAAGTCAGGAATGTTGATACACATTGCTCAGCACTGTAGCTTTTGGTTTTTGAAGGCCGATAAGAATATCAACACAGCGACAAATATTTGGTTCCAAATAAATATTAATTTATAATTGAGTGATAAATAAAACAGGAACGTCTGTGGTCAAAATATTTACAATGTTCCATATTAGTAACGTTATTTTCAAAAATTACTTCAATATACTGCACCTAAATGGAATAAAATTCAGAAAAAAAACTTATATTATTCGATGATAAGACTTTAGTTCGCTAGTTTACTTTCGCCAAAGCACTTATACGGCAAAATAAATGATGTTCCAATTTTAAAAATAATTTCATGTCTGTTTCGCCATCGAATTTACCGTGAGCTTGTAACCGTTTGGTTCTGTTTAATAAGGCATATTCAAATTCAAATTCAAATTCAAAATCATTTATTGCGTATCACATTTTTATTAATACTGAATAGCGGTTAATTGTGTTTCAGACGGGTTCGACATCGTGGTGAACGACTGTTTTGCACACAACGGGGCCACAAAACGGATTCAGCTGATCGATGAACACGGGTAAGGCTTTTCATATAAAAGGCCAAAAAACAAGTAAAATACACTAGTGTGTAGTATACTAGTGTATACAATCACATGGCAGTGTGTTCGGACAAGTTAAAGAAAACGTCGAATGACACTGCAGTGTGTAAATATTTTGCACGAATCCATATGGGCCCTATTTAATTATTACTCTAATATCAGTCGTAGGCATTATCGCTGCAAATATATGTACAGACCTTATTGTGAGTGACATAGAGGATATATATTTTCCGTCGTAGGAACGTATGTGTATACGCAATTATGCTGTCGGTTTGTTTAATCAGACGCATAAATGACTTCTTCCCAATGGACATACCCGCCTATAGGAATAATTAAGTGCTGGTTAAAGCGCATTTTCCTTGGTTGATTACCTGGACTCTAGGAGCAAGCAATGCATTGATATTGACAAGACGAAAGAAGTCACCGTGCGACAACTTTTTGCGCGACTGCCCCCGCTAAAAGTACACTTGCACGGGCAAGTTTTGCAAAAACAGCTACTCTCATTTTAATAATAAGATCATGAGAGTGTCTATTGATAATTTGACACTGGCGAAATACACCTTAACAGGAGTGACGCCATTAATTAAAAACTAGAATATCAGTATGCATGAGACGCCAGTACTTTTAACCTGCCATTATTGCTCAAAAAATTGCCTGTGTAATCGCCTCATCTCTGTCAACACATGTCATCCCGTGGGACGGTCGCGTCCAAACTTTGGACTAGGTATAGTAGGTACCTGACAACCAATGAAAAAGCAAATCTTTTTGGCATGGAGAGGGCAACCGCGCACACATGCCACCTGATTCTGAAGACTACAATCTCAAGACTGCAAGTCTGAGACTGCGAATGCGTTGCCAACCCTGACGACTAAGATGGAATGCCACTAGTAAATTCACCGGTTCTCTTTATCCTCACACAATAATGTGAACACTGCTTGGCATAGGTTAAATAATAACATCGAACCTAGGTATACATACATACACGCCTCACGCCTTCATTCCCAGAGAGGGGTAGGCATAGCTACAGAAATACCACAACTCTAAAGACTTCTTGACATTTTGCACAAACAGGCTAAGTTGTGTGCCAGTGCATTAGTGTCAGGTTGCAAGCCTATCGCCTTATAGTACTACAAGCCTTTGTTCCCTTTGTCGCCTCTAACGACATCCACGGGAAGACATGGAGTGGCACTATACTAACCCGACAACCACACACAAAAATAAAGAAATGGGTAAGGACCAAAAAGTTCGCCACGCTAACTCACTCAATTAAATTTTCTATGAAACTTTTCCGTTGTGACACGAAAATTGGCCATACATTTCGCTGCTTTAATACAAAAGCGCCACAAATCAAAAACAAATACAATTCGATTTAAAACTTTAAGTAAATAGCGTTCCGAATTTAAATGCAACAAAGATTCATTTTGATTTGTGGCGCTTTTGTATTAAAGCAACGATTTGTAGAGCCATAATTTTCGTGTCACCACGGAACTTTTTTCATTTTTGCTGTTTGTATGGTTAACTACGCTTAACTACGGTCGAACTATTTGGTCCTTACCCAAACAGGTATAGCTTCACACATTTACAGAGCAATGCTCGTTATTCCTTGTCACAGGTGTCCGGTGGACGACAAGCTGATCTCGCGCTTCCGGGGCTCGTGGTCGGAGGCGGGCGTGTTCGAGACGCAGGTCTACGCGTACATGAAGACGTTCCGGTTCACCGGCTCGCCGGCGCTGTACATCGAGTGCGACGTGCGGATGTGCCACGGCAGGTGTCCGGTGAGTTCACTATTTTAAGGCAAAGGTGCGGGAGCGCTCAGGCCACCTGATGGTTAACGAGATCTGAGACCCATTGACATTTTAAGATAGTCAAAGTCGAAAGAGCAAACCTTATCCATGACAGAAGCCAACAAGTAAGTGGGTAAAATGATAGACCAAGGCTGAGAATCTACACGATAAAAACCATATTGCCTTCGACTTTTTTGTATTGTCAACGCTTTGATAGCTCTTATTTACTTGACAATATAGGTAGCTTATGGCGGCTGTACCTAACACGTCAAAGACAATATGGTTTCTTAACAGTAGAATAGTGTCTCACATATGTTACCTATGGATACACCAAGAAAGATGCCTAGAGCACTGCCATGAAAAAGAAAAGCGACTATGTTAAGTTTTCGTAAGTTTAATTGTAGTTTGTATTTGAATTCTCAATACTGAGACTCCGAATGTATTCCCAACTCTTAGGATTTAGATAGACTGCATGGGCTAGTAATTTCAACAGTTGTATTATCTCCACACCGAAACACAACAATGCGAAAACTGCTGCTTGGCGGTAATTTAGTGGACAAGATTAAGTTTATTTACATCATGAATAACTATTAAATAGATCAAAGTCCCTATTGTAATGGAGAACCCTACTTTAGAGATAGGTATGTAGGTTATGTAAGTTAGGGGTAAAATATGACTAGATTATGTTTGATTCAGTGGTCTTACACATATTTTTCAACCTTACCTGTTTACCTTTTTTAGATTATATTTCAAATTTACCAATAACTGATTCCAGTCGCAGCCGTGCCACTGGCGCAACATGAAGTCAGTCCGACGGCGATCGGCCGAGCTGCCGACGCCGGCGTCGGTGCCGCGCCTCTCCGAGAACATCTCTCTCTTTCAGTCTCTACGGGTGCTTCAGGAGGGCGAAGAGGACAGCGAACTGGCCTCTAGCATCAGTGAGTTTCGAAGGAGTTTTGTTAATATGTTAGGCTTACAAAGGGACACATGTTATATACGGCACTGATACTATCTATATGGTATTAGGTCGAGTCACAAAACCTGGTACGAATGTTAAAATAGATTGCCACTACGGATCACGAATCTGAATACAATCAATGCTACGAAGCATATTGTACTCAGTCAACGTTATATTTAAATTTCACCATGACTGAACATTTTACTAATATTATACTAATATTTTTTTACACTGCATTTGGGCGGTTAAAAGGCAGGATTGTCAAAAACACGATTATTATTTATTGAATCAACTTGTTTGTAACCATTTGTGAAGCACAGATTAATATTGTTATTCATTCATTAGATCCATTCATGCCAGCTCTTGTAAATCGACTTAAACATAGGTACCTATGTTACACTTTCATTGATGAAAAAGATTTCTATAAAGGTTAGGGTTGAAGCAGATGCTTCAGTCCAGTGCCTATATATCCGCCGTAGGTAGGTAGGTATTCAGATACATTTTAGAGACAGCTAAATCGATCCTTTTTCCAAATCTTGAAAAATTGACACTAAGGAGCAATTGAATCGTCTATGTCTCTGAGTGCAGCCGTAGGTGGGTATAATAAATAACAAATGACTGGGGACAATGTTGCACTTAAATTAAAATTTACTTAAATCTCAAACTAAGCTCCAGGCTCGTACAAGTTTGGATCTTATTTCATTAAAATAAGGTGCGAAAGTTGATACATGTTCTTATACTCAAAATAAATACTTAAATACATAGAAAACACCAAAAACTCGGGAGTAAATACTTTGACCTTGTCACACAAATTTACCCTTACCAGTAAACGCTAAACCGCTAACATAGGCAGGCTTAACTAAGTAGTCAAACAGTGTTATTCCGAATTACAAACATGTCTATAGTAATAACTTGGTTGTAATCGTTGTGTGTATCCGTAGGTCCAAAGGAAGGTCAGACGTGTATGAAGACGTCGGCGCTGTCGGCCATGGTGGCGTCGGGCGGCGCGCTGCTGGCGGCGCTGGCGGGCGCGCTGCTGCTGGCGGCGCGCGGCTGGCGGCGCGAGCGCGCGGCGCCGCTGCACGCCTACGTGCCGCACAAGGCCCGCATCAAATAGGACCGCTCCAGACCATACTTCGAAGAATATCATATTCGCAAAACAACATATTCGCAAATAGTGGAATTTGGTTAAACAATCGTAGGTAGGTTTAGGTTATGTTAGTTTTACAGCAGGCCCAAAGGGCCAAGCCACCCAGAAATAGAGCTCCGCGGTAGCGGTGCTCCGTCGACACTGTCTAATTGATATCTTGTTAATAATGTTTTTTTAAGAATATCATGTTTTGCGAATATCATGTTTTGAAAATATCATGTTCAGCGACGGAAGGACTCCAGATATACCTTAAGGTACATCTAAGCTTCTGACGCTGCGGAGGTCAATGACTCCGACAGACCTGGGTTGCACATGGGAACCCAAAAACAACCCTATTTTTCATTATGCTAAATGTTAATAGAAACTGAAGTACAGTTGCCATCAAACATATCAGAGACCGCATACAAGGTGCCCAAAAATATCAAAAATAGAGTCGACTTTAGATAATTTTGAGCACCTAATAAGTTCGGATTTAGGTGGCGACTGTTCATGCAAAGACGTATTTAATGACCCAAAATTAGCTATGATAGATGAAATTACTTCATACAAAAGTGCCCATGGTCCATTGTATCTACGGTTAAATAAGTTATTCCGGAGGTTTAAACAACGTATGTACAATTTTACTTTCTCACGAGAGCGGGCCATACCTACTTGTAGTTGTAATGCGTATAGGGCACGCCCACTACTAACCCGACCGGTGACGCTTAGTGACGACTTACCACTCAGAGACCGGCGAACGGGCCATACACGAGTACGATCCGCCCGCGTTCGTGAAATAAAACAACTGTACGACGGGTACCTATCTATTGTTTGCACGAAACATCACAATGTATAAAATGTATTATTTGCCAAATTTATTCAGGAAACGGGTATTTTCCGCGCAGCAGCCTCGGTTGTGTTATAGGTACGAGTCTAGCCCAACCTTACTGTCGTAACAACGGGCTTTAGTACCAATATCACCATACGATGTTAAATTTAATCAATGTTAATCGACAGTTAGTTCATACATTTTGACAACTGTTAACGCCCTAATCGTCTGTTAAGTGGTTAACATCGTAAGGTGAAATTGGTACTTAATATATTTTCGGGAAATTAAACATTTGCCCAAACGGCAGGCTCGGCAGTACGGCGTTATTAAAAAATATGAACTCGTATGTTTCCTTTTATCAATTAAACAAAAAAAGACGACAATATAGTGCGTTGAAGTTCCGCGTGACGACACGCCGTGGAACACGTTTTACCACGTTGTGACGTCACGAGCCCCTACTCCTGAACTTTGATGCGCGTTATCTTTCTGACGGATTAATTCGTTTTTTTTTACCCAGGACGCATCCCTGTTGTGGTGACGCTATAAAACCCTGAACACGAAGTAAAGCCACGGGAACAGAATTACCTACACTAAAATGGTCTACTGCGGAATAGTAGTTTATGCAACTGATGCATAATGACCGTTAAAATTAATGTGGTATTAAGAAAGGAGCATCATCCCTCGTATTTTAAGGCCTATGTACAGTTGCATACACTACTTTATCTACACACGTATCATAAGTACTCTAAGATGGGTTCAGAACCCGTAGATAAATGAACAACAAACAAATGACAATAATAATGGCGGAAATTTATTACTTTTTAAATCATACAGAAACGAATGAAGTCCCTATTATTTTATCATGTCACTCGAGATCAAATGTCGTGCGGTTTATATTTTTTAAAAAAACGTACCTACTGAATTGACGTTTCGTATTGATATGATAACTGTTTTAATATCTATGGATACTACTAGACTAGACACCTTCTGGAGTTTTGACAGCTGTTCCAAATTTAAACTCATAACGTTACTAAAATCGATACCATAACATTACAGTACAGATTTTACCTTCTACCACAGACTAGAAAGTACTCATAGACAAATTGATTGTAATAATGCTGGTCATTTCTTACGGTTTCTGAACGCATTTTAGAGCACTAATTATTTATGGGTAGATAAAGGTTATTAACTTGCTTATTTATTAGAAAACACAATAGTAGTACCTAATCAGGGCGCCACTGGTCGCTATACGGGGTGCAAAGGAGCAGGAAAAGAAATACTCAGAAAATACAATATACGTGCAAAACACAGACAAGGAATATGAATGGGCTCATATGAGTCACTTGTATGTAATACACGACCGTATTGGCAATCTTGGTAGTTACGAAATGAACCTTGTTAATAGCCTCCTGCCTGAGTCCCAAGGTTCTTGCTCGAGGACATAATACCAAACATAAAAGGCATTCTATAGCTAATAACATAAGATTGCATTACAATGTTACTAAAATAAGTATTGGGAGTCTTAGGAGAACGTATCGAGCCCAGGTATAATAAATAGTTATAGTGTAAAATGCATTCAAACTGCCAACGAGATGTATCTGTAATCGACGTTAAGTAGACAGTATTAAAGTATTAAGATATGGTTATACTCAGTAAGATACGAATTCTGACAAATTGAGAGGATTTATATTTTACATTACATTAAAAATATAACTCCTTCTGTTTGTCTAGTTAGTTAAGTTATATTAAAACCATACTTCTCTCAGTAAAAGTTGTGATAATGCGATACAAACCTATTGGTATAAGTCTAATTATACAATTGTGTAAGTAGTTTGTTCTCTAGATCTATTTATCAGTATTTATAAGTTTGTGGTTCTGTACATATTTTTATGATAAGCTTTAAATATAAATTATTATATAACTTTTATACAATTTTCTTTACTTTTAACTGTTTGTGTAAGTGTAATTAAAAAAAGGAGTTTAATTTGTATTTTGTTTTAGTAATTTGCTTGTATTTTTAGTTTTCTAGCAGACGTGGGGGCAATGTGGGAAGGAATAAAAAAAACATCAGTTAAACAACACAAAGTATACTTACAAAAGTAAATTATCATTCCAAACAAAAACAACATAAAACACAAATAATTAATTAGTAATCTTAATTCGTTGCATAATATAATAAAAATATAAATCTTAAAACATAAAAATAGGGTAAAATACTGTCATGATTTGTTCTTAGTTGATTTTACACTGGTCACCTGATGGTTCTGGTTCAGTTGAATCGAGTAAACGTTACATACGTAAATGTTTTACTCAGTTTTGGCTACAGCGGTGGGTAGTTTCTGTATAGCACTTTCCAGGTACTTAATGGCACCGTTTAGAATTTTAACTTCACATTCCTTCAGCAACTTGACGTTTTTGCTGAAAGATACAACATTATTAATGTTTTAATCATGATACTATGACTATGTAGCTCACTCTGTTATGTCAACGCAGCTACTCAACCCAAAAAACATGCTCCTATTCGAAAAGGGGCAACTAAAATCAACTTATAATTCATCTTTAGCTACATGTTAGGTAACTAAGTTTAACAGATCCCCTCTCCATAAATCATATTGCTTTAATACAAAAGCGCCACATACCAAAACAAATACAATTGGATTTAAAACTTTAAGTAAATAGCGTTTTGAATTGAAATGCAACATAAGTTCATTTTGATTTGTGGCGCTTTTGTATTAAAGCAACGTATGATTCATGAACGCAGTTCTGTCTCAGCTCTGTGTTCATGAATCAAATGTGACCAAATTTGGATATATCATCTTTAAACACATAAGTAAGCATTTAGCTAGACAAATGGCGGTGTGTCCGAAGTTCGAAGAAAAAGCCGTGCGTCATTGCAGTCAGACCAATTTATTGCCACTAAACTAAATGAATTTTGAGCCCTAACTTGGGTTTTTAGGGTTCTGTAGTCAAACTAGGAACCCTTATAGTATCGCCATGTCCGTCCGTCCGTCCGTCCGCAGCCTAGCTCAGAGACTCTTAGTACTAGACAGCTGTAATTTGGCATGAATATACATACTAGTTACGCCAACAAAGTGTTAAAACAAAATGTAGAAAAAAAATTTTTTTAGTGTACTTAACTACCTAATCTACACGTAACGTGGGGATGTATTTTGTGTTTGTGATAACAATTTTTTGATTAAGGTTTATGAAACATTAAGCTTTAAAGCGCAAATTTTTGTTAGAGTCAAGTGTTCCCTCCCATGGTGTTTGTTACAAAAAAGTCCATATCTCAAACACCGTGCATCTTTGCATCATAGTAAATGTGGTCAAAAATGTTCAGAAGGTATCAGCGTAATTCGTCCCATTCGTTTTTCGTTCATTTCTTATGTCCGTCTCATTCTGTGTTCGTCACTCATTCTTTATTCGTCTCGATCGCTATATGTCCCTATCGTTTTAAGTACAATTATGTAACCTGTCTCTTTCTTAACAAGTCTTCTTCGTTTTTCGTCACGGTCTTCCTAGGACTATGTCTTTGTTTGTGTCTCTCTTTTTTGGTATCATTCGCACTTTATCTTTAGTCACTTTCGTTATTCGTCTCAGTCTTTTTTTGTCTTTAATGGTAACTCGTTCCGTTCTTTTTTGGGCACGTTCGCTAATCGTCCCGTACTAGTAGGTCTTAGTTGCTATTCATATGTCCTCCGGATCGGAATTCATAAACAAATTAAAGTTTATATGTCCCGTACATAGGTATACAGAACGGAAAAAAATGAGGGCCCTGAAGGGTCTGGCACTTAAGATACTTAAGATAGTTATTTTTTCTCAAGATAAACATTATTTCATAAGAATAACTGCATTAATAGATTTTGATATGCCGTCAATAATGGTCATGGTATTCTTTTACAATAAAATCATGGCCAACATCTTGAAACGCAAATTTTCTAATTCCACAGCCACAAAAACTAAGAAAACGAGTACGAGTTTTTACAAAAAAAAACATGACTGCCATTTCGGAATGCAAAACAGAAGTCATTTTCGAATTCCGCATGTCAAGCGTTTAAGGTTAACGAAGGAGTGTACTGAGCGTCTAATATAAATTTGATTTGACAGTAACTTCTTAATCGCGTTTGCGTATCGAGAGGTCAAATTATGATGGTAATCTTTCCAAGGAAATGAACTGTCAGAATTCAAAGTGTTATTTTAAATGTATGAAATTACATGAAATTATGACGATCACTCGGTCAATAAGATATAATAAAAAAAAAATAAGATTGACGGAAAAAGATAGTCAAATAGTGACCGAGACGCAAAACGAATGTAACGAACTTAGAATTAGACTGAAAATGAATGAGACTAATCACGAATGTGACAAATAACGAATCCATGAAAAAAAATGAGACGAATAAGTGAACGAGACAAAAATCGAAAGGGAATAAGAAAGAATGAGTCCTAGGAAGACCGTGACGAAAAACGAAAAAGACTTGTTAAGAAAGAGACAGGTTACATAATTGAACTTAAAACGATAGGGACATATAGCGATCGAGACGAATAAAGAATGAGTGACGAACACAGAATGAGACGGACATAAGAAATGAACGAAAAACGAATGGGACTAATTACGCTGATACCGTTCAGAATGACCCTATGGACACCCGACTGCCAAACTCTCTGTATAGTACCCTGCACGTTACTTACCTGTGCAAGGAGTCCTCGCCATCGTTGGCCTTGTACGCAGCCTTGATCAGGCCGCAGCGCGTGAGCAGGTAGGCGTGGGCGCGCCGGTCGAGCTCCGCGCCCACGGCGTCCGCGCAGCCCGCCTCCGTCGACACCAGGTCGCCGGGGAGACCGTTATTTGACCATTTCGTTAGCTCCTCTGAAATTAACGGATGGATAGATGTTAGTGGATGCGTCCATGGAAGGTTCACCCAGGTACAGTCGCAATCAAAAATAAAAGCATACAAGAGGCCAAAATATCTGCACACGCGCTTATGCCTCTAACAATGGTCTCAAATATGTATAAACTTTTGCACCTTATTTCAATGGGATAAGGTGCAAAGGTGTATACATATCTGAGAACTCGACTTTACCTCGGGCGAGAGCACTCTGGACGTTTATAAAAAAAACGTTAAGGACTAACAATTAAGAACGCTAACATTTCCATTACGTCTAAATTGTGGTATGTCAGATAAAAAACCTGTAGTAAATGCAACCTTATAACTAAAGGGGGAGGTTTGAATCTGCTTCGGTTATTAAATTTGAGATACCGCCTCTTGGCGTATGAGGGCAGTATATAAATGTATGACAAATTTTTGTGACGTACCTAATGGAAAAGTTACCGTTCTTAACTATGTGCATTGAATTTGAATAACGCTCCCCTACGGTCCTAACTTTTTCACGTGTATGTCTTAATACTACGATTTTGATTTTAGATATATTGTCTCACCATAAAAGTGAAGTGCTTATCACTTATCATCTAGACCAAAATGCCACAGTGACACTGTAAAACATTCCGTGTCACTACGGCCTATTTTATTCCTTTGAAAATAATCTTCTACCGAACAATTACCCTTGCGTTTGATATCCATGGACTTATTTCTCTAATAATCCATGGAAGTGTCTATAAATAACTCGACATTGGCGAAATACACCTTAGCAGGAGTGAAAGCAATTACTTAAAATTTGAATAATAAGACTTACCCTGATTCATATTGAATATCCTAATAAAAGCCAGCAGCTCGGCGCTCACGGGGTTGTCGCCCAGGAACAGGCTGTAGTGGGTCACCCCCGACAGCCCCAGTCTGGTCAGAAGCGCCACTTTAGTCTCGCGGAGCGGGTCGCTTGAGCTCACCCCCAAGGTGAGATTCAGGCTGTCGTGTTGGTTCTTTGGGTATACGAAGCTGAAAACGAAGTTAAACGTGCGAATGAAGTTCAAAATAAGTTTTGTTCCCGATTCTTCGTATTCCTGTTTGGCAGGAAGGAGGGGTAATATTTTTAGATGGAGGTACGTGCCATTGTGCATGTTAACTATTGAGTCATAGTAGAATCATAACAAATCCAATAATGAATAAAACAGAGCAAAATATTGTTTTATCACAATATAAGTATAAAGTTCAAAATATATAATTATAATCAGAGGTCGGCGGGGGTGCTGTTTTTACGTCATTAATGTGAGGTAGTTGTGTCTTGTAGATAATAATATGGATAAGGTGTATCCATTAAGAAATATTAAAGGAAGACATAACTGAAATTATTAAACTAAAATGATGAAATGCCTCGATGTGTCTTTGCACACTACTTTTTTTTCTTGTCATTTTGTACGCAATGTGGTTTTATTACCGTCAAATGTCATATCGGGTTCATTTTCAACCCACTTTAGGACCGTTTTTTTCTTTAACTTTCGGCATACTCAAAATAGCAATAATCTTTTTAAAATAATTAATATTAAATATTTAATTATTTATCCGCTTATACACTTCTAATTGAAACAATAGAATAAAGACGTCGTTATGATATTTCACCCAGAGAGAATATGGCATCCTTAAACAGATTTATTGCCTATCTTAAAAGGTTTGATATTATATGATTAATATCACTTTATTAACCTTCATAGTATCATATGGATATATATATTAAGAAAATTTGCTTTAATACTAGTTGAAACTGTTATCCCACTTAAGCGAAAAGCTGTGGCAAATAGATTAATCAAATTCCATACGTTCTAATAAAATTAATTTGTTTCGATGGTGACGTAAAGCTCGTAGCAAAAAGGCAGCTTAAATAAAATCATTTCAATAGTTTATTATAATTATACATGAAACCACCATTGAATGATAAGGTACATATGGCCATGTTATGCAAAAACTGAAAACAGCACACCCCCGCCAACCTATGATCATAATAGATTTATTTTTTAAAGCGTCGTGCGTTTGTAAATACGCGTTGATTACGCCCACATAAATCCTCTTTCTGTTTCACTTTTGACGGGTTGGCCGTAGAAAACTATCATTCGATGTGTTATTTTATTATTTTAAGGTTAAAATCTTGTTACGTAAACATAGCTATTACATAGATAAAATCCCCCCGATATAACGGTGACCCCAACTTTCGCAGCTGATATCCCGATAAAACGATTTTTTTTTTAAATCTGCCTTTTAATCGGGCAACCCGTTTGTGTGCTACGATGCCATAGACTCACAGATACCCACGTCATACTTACACCACCCCTTTTTGCTACACCTGTTAACAAGACAAGCTGTGATGAATCGTTTTTACTTAAGTTATTTTTTTTCTCCCAGAGAGAAAAGTCCAGTCAAGATTTACCTTAAAGTAAAAGGAAAGTGTTAATGTCCTAGAGTTTCTAACATTATACCACAAAATCAGGAAAATGAGACCTAACGATTCGGCTAAAACCGCAACGTTGAAAAAAATGTACACCTACTTACTCGATACACAACCTTTCACTTTTCTCAATCTCTCATGGGTTCTTTGTATTTTTTTTAATATTCATTATATTGTTTTGGTTTTTCTTTGGTGCAATAAAGTGTTTACATACATACATACGTTAAAAAATAATTGCCGAAGGTTTGAAAGTGCTAATACTAGTGTGTTTTGACTGTTTCATAGCACTATATCCGCATTTCACGAAAAAGGTGTTAAAGAATCAATACAACATCTTGAACTCGCGCTAAGGGTTCCTTACCATCATAATATGAAAGCTATGTACGAGTAGATAGTAAAGGATACAATAAACAATAGCAATTACGTGAGTCCATAAACGTGACCAACCAGCAAAGTTAAGGTAAGCTAAGGTAAGGTAAGTCGAGGTGAGTTAATTATATAAGTCGTAATAATAGCAGCTTTATAGTTCCTTGGTTTTTGTTGTATTTCAGCCTGTACAAAAAGGCAATATTTTGAGGTTTTTGCACTTCACACTAATTTTAAGGGTTTCGGAGTTAACTTAGGAACTTTTTTGCTTTCGCTACAGATACTTTTGGCCAGAAAGTATCAAATTCACAAATCTGAAATCTACTTTTTTAAATAGTATAATAAATCAATTCAGGGTACGTCCTATTCATTTAAAGTAAAAGTAAGTGACACTGTGTCGGTTAGCTTTTAAAAATCAATTGGGGGACCGGTTAAGAAATATTAAACTTGTGTCACTGGGATTAGGTTTTACATCTGCCATTTTTGCAAACGTTCGTAAGCAAATATTGATTGCTTGTGTGGTGGTAAAATTTTGTTACGTTTAAACAACGGCGCTATTAATACTTGGCCTAAAGGAAACCAGATTAGCTTCGTAACCTGTGCTAAATCTCACTGACCTGTAAAGTTTCATCTCATAACGGCTTGTTTTTCACACAAAGACTACTGACAAATATCCTATTACGCAAAGGTGTTATGAATATTAATGCATAAGCTAAGGCTTGCGTCACTTGTAGTTATGTTTCAGGAACAAACTATGCAGGCACTGAGAGCAAAATAAAACCCTATTAATTGACCATATGCTACCTACTACGCATTTTATATTAAGCCCCAAATGCAGTAAAAAGATCTATTAGATACTGAGTTATACTGTTATAGTTTAAGGTACGGTTAGTTGTGGCAAAAGCAGATTGAATGTATCACAGCTGCATTTATGCTAGTATTAGTGTCAGAGAAAATAATAATAATAATTTAATTATTTACCGCCACTTGCACGAAAAAGTTAAATCAATTTTAAATCTTAAATCTGGATACATTTTGAAACTGCCACAGTTTCAAAATCAATGATAAAGGAACGAATAAATACTTCATAGCATCACAAACTTTATCAGGTCACAATTGGATAGTGATTGAGTAAATAGTGTTACATCCACAAGAAATTAGTTCCTATCTTTTACCGCCATTTGACAAGGATCATACTTTTCTGGTAAGGATATAAACCAATTATTTTGTCGATTCGTAATAAACGTATTCACTTTCATTAAATAAATTCACATTACTTTATGAGGCATTAAACGAGCACTAAACCTATTTGAGTGTATAAATAAACATAAATATCTCAATATAGACATCCGCAAACATAAAAAAATAACAAGCAAAACTCCTTGTTATAATTAATTGGGAGAAAGTAAGCGAACCTTTAAAACTTTCAACAGAAGTAATACAAACGTTTGTAAAGTATGACTAGTAAATATTCAGGAAATAAGATTTGTCTTATTAAATTGAATTTTACACGGAAAACCGTTTCAAGTAAACCTGGTATGAATAGCATGACAGTTGTTAAGTGTTTGAATTACCCGTTATGTAAGAATAGGTCGGCGTTGGGACGGGCCCCGTAGAAGATGAAGATTTGCTCGTCCGGCTTGAAGTCCCGCAGCGCGTAACATTCGCTGCGATTCAACTCTTTATTGAAGCCAGTTGTGATCTAAAAATTATCAAACAAACAACTTATATATAAAACAATATGAAAAGTAAATAAAGTGTCACCAGAAAGCTCGCTGCTTACAAACTAAGTCACGTTTTATTTTTAAAACGACTCGTCGGATTTATCGGAAGCATTACTAGTATACAAGGATGAATCTAAATTGGGTGTCACGAAATATTAAGGAATTAATAACAATAAAAAGCCTTAACTTTTCTGTTCCGTTCTTTCACTTTTATAATTCAGATTGCGATGAATGCAACCGGCGCAGGACCGGCCCTAGTGGTAATCCATGGGGGAAACCTATGACCAGCAGTGGTAGTCTTTTGGGTGAACTGATGTTGATGACATCAATCATTGTAAATCCATTGTAACAAAACAAAATGTTACCGCTGAAATTAAAAAACGAAGATACATTTGTACTGAGCCTGATTTGCTTTGCATTTGCCTGGCGAGTCAAACGTCTACATACGAGTCAACCGGTGTACTGCCTTTTCGCAGAACTTTTTTTGGCCGAATTTCATTTGCCAACCAACGTTTCGCCGACAATTCACTTTGACAAGTAACGATTACCAAAATTTTATATGACAACTTTTTAATTCGCAGAATTATTATAAAGCGTATTATTATTTATTTTGGCAGACTCATCATTTGTCAAATCTTTCACTTGGCTTAACAACTCTTGGACGAATAACGTTTAGTTGATGCAACATTTCCCTTTTCATACATTTGGCAAGATAGAAATAAGTAAGAAAAAAAATAATTATCTGTGCCTGAGCGAGCAAGACCTTCCTGGGCAAAACCGACTCGGCAAGGTTAGGTTAGAAGGCTATGGCGGGAGCGAAGCGCAGCGAGCTCCCGCCTTAGCCTTCGAGGTTATTTTTTTTTGACATCCCTTGAAAAAACTATGCTAATATTCTCCGTTTTTGGGGCTTAAAATAAGGCAGGGAGTACCTATAGTGCAAGAACAAAACAACTTGAATTTACCTCTGTTTGAAACAACCAAATGAATATTATGCCAACTAAAACATTACACAACATGAAAGTAGGCATTTTGAAAAATAACATTATAAAAAACAGACCACATGTTGAGTTGGTAACTGTTAAGTTGGCAAATAAAACAAATACATTTGATAAGTTGGGAAATGAACTTTACGCGAAATAAATTTACGCGAAACGTGAGTTGGGAAGTGATAATCGGCCATACAATTTTCTGCGATAAATAAGAGAACCGAGTCAACCAAACCTGATGGTAAGTGACGATGACATCGATACTGAGGTTTCCAAGGTATTCACTTTTGCTTTAAAGACGCCTAGAAGTCATATCTCTTTGAAAATACAGATAAAGAAAACGCGTTCCTCTCTTTAGCTGTAAGAAGAGGTAAATAGGAATTTCGACATCACAAGGGTGAAGGAGCTCCTAGCATACGTTCTGGATATGTTGTCGCAGGAATTGGGTTGTTTACCTTGCCGTGCTCGTGGTTGCACATGTCCCAGAGCGGTATGAACGCCGTCGTGTCGGTGCTCGAGAGCTCTAGGTTGTTCTGCCGCGTCATCACGGTGGACACCGCCCATCTGAAGAGAAAGAAAAATCATCAATCATCTTGATCCCCTTATATTTGTTCCCCTTGTTACTTCGAGCCCATTGCTTGGATCACCGGGCAAAGTGTTAAAATTTGGTAATAAAGTACAATTAAGACACATAAAATACACGTACACTGGCACCTTTATAAAACTTTTTTATCCCATCTTGCTAACATCGTAATCATATTGTGGACATTATGGTAGCCCTAATTTATTTCAAAAGTAAAAGCAACTGTGACGCCCACAACACTGTTACGATATTGAAGTCTAAATCAAATTGGACCAAAGCAAGTGTTATTCAAATTTATGTATCTGGGTGTTTTTTTATTGCAGTTTGAGAATATGAGCAGACACAAAAAGATAACTTAAATTGGAGTAGGTATTATGAAATGTGTTGCGGATCGCCACTTTGATACCCTTGTGTTATGAAAGCAGTATGCTGTACCACATTTGTTACGGATCCGGTATTTTTTGTACATTTATTGCTTTAATAAAACAACCATAACCTATGCTATACTAGGAATTCTTGTTCTGATGTAACCAGAATTGGATAATCTAGGCTGCAATCTATCATTCATGTGAGAGTGGCATCGAAGTGATCCAGTTTTTCGCGCTCCATATTTATTATCACTTTACATTTGATGCTGAAAATTATGATGCTGCGTAATCTAGAATTGCCGTTCGAGAACAAGTTTACTATTTTAGTCTGTTTTTTGAGGTTGAAGTACGGAAAAAATATTAATTGATGAATCAAACAAATGGACGTTTTGTAGTTAACATGTTATAATATTGTTATGCCTCTAGGTGTAGACTGTGGCTGTAGAAAAATAGAGATAGTGTGTCTACTATTAACATAAATACTGGTCAGTATGTTAATTTTATTTATACGTTAGTTTCCGTTTACAATTTCATTCCACATTCAGTTTTAGTACCATCAGCCCCGTTAGTCGCTAAAGCATCACGTAGGTACTATTTTGCTCCATAAAAAAAAAAAAAAAACATTAAATTATTTTCCCGTATTAAGTACAAAGTTTTAAAAAGCGACTGCACGTTTGCGATATGGTTTAGTTATTTAATATACGAAGAAAAAGATAAACGGAAATATAGGACTCAACCACGCAACATCGCACATTCGTCTCCACTTCGCGATTTATACCAAGAACTGCGTTTTTTTGCACAATTAATTCCGTTTGATATGAGTTCAATAAAAACCTGCGTTTTCTGTTGTAGTTTCAAGTGTTTTTGTGATAACAGAAGAATGTAGTGCAAGCATATATAAGAAAGCTATAGACTTAAGACTAAGTAATCTAATCTACACTAGAATAATAAAGACGATTTATATTTTTGTACTTTCGTTTGTTACCAATAAACTCAAAAGCTACTGGACCGATTTTGAAAACTCTGTAGAATGCTATTTAATCACTAAGTATCATGGGCTGTTTATTTTTCTATGCGGACGGAGTCGCAGGCAACAGCTACTACATAAATATAACAACTTAGCCAAATCGTAATGTTTAAATGTTCCAACTTTTTAAATATACTCGTACTTAATTGGATCTTTGGGAAACAAAGATTTTCGGAGATTGCTATGTAATGGCGTATTCTTGACCCGAACGTAAACCGTGGAGTAAGAACATTTGATACATCACTTATTTTTGCTTCATTATAAAGGGAAAGCTATATGCAATAAGTGGTTATTCTCATCTCCAGTAAAGCGTCACTTGTCAAACAATAGGTACGCTTTAATGGCCTTTTACTTTTGTCTTAATTACGTAAATATTTTTCACTTTTGTTTGAACGCACGGGCCTATTGTCGGCTAGATTACGCTACCGTGAGATAATTAAATTTTTGTTCATTAATTAGAAATATAAATGCCTTATGTCACACAGTACTTAAATCAGCGAACAGGTAAAAATAAAATCTATAAGAAAAGCCAATACATTTTGAAATACTCGTATTTTACCGGTCGACGACATTTTATAATTTGGTAAACGGATTCTATGCTTGTTAATTACTGCAAATGAGAACAAAATGGTAGTTCATACCTATGGATGAAGTGTGAGGAAAAAAAGTAAAGCAGCTGTTTGTAATCCACGGAAATGGTCGTAATGCAAAAACACTAAACGAAATTGCATTAGTGACTGCAGTTACTTGATAGTTACAACACCTCTTTTGCAGTAATAACACATATTAAAGATTACCTGCAAATAATTTACTGCGGTTTAGGCATTTGAATGTAAGTGCTAGGAAATATGAAAGTAAATTACGGTTTGTAAAATGCCTTTGCTGCATAAATATCTGTTTCTTGCATAAATCTTGTGACAAAACTACAACGGAAAATTCTTGGTGGATTCTTCGCAAAACTCTTCCTGTGTTTACACAAACGCATAACAATGGGATAAATGAAAGCGAATAGCTAGTAAAAAGTGTGCTGTAGTTACTGCAGATGAGTCTCAGTTAAATTCAGTTAAAAATGAGTTTTAGAGGAACAGATTTCAACACAAACGCAAAGATATTTGAAATGAGTAAAAGGAGACTTCTTTATTTTGTCACTATCAATTCTCAATCATAATTAATTCGGAGTTATTAACAGTTTGTTAATGTCTGTTTAGCTACATAGTTTAAAAAGCCATCACGATTCTCATCAATAAGATCTTTAATCACCACAATTATACATTTTAAATAAGATGATTCAGCATTTATTTGTGTTGCATAAACCCATTACTTTGCTTGATTCTGATGTTCCAGATCGTTCGTACGTGTTCCATCACGTAACGAGCTCTTTCATCACATATGAGATCTCACTTAATAAACGATATGCGAACTGAAAGTACGAGTAAGAGCTGGCGTGTGAACTGTGGACGTCAACCACAATGACCCACCCCACAGGTCTAATTTGCTTGCTATCTGAAATCTTCGTATGTTATGTAAATTGTTATGATTTCCTGATTCGGAGAAGTTGAACTGCGACGTGAGAATGTGATTGTGGTTGACATACAGGATAACAAATGCATATCTCTTCATGATGCAAGAAATATTTTACGTGGATTGGTATTAACTACAAAGAGGAATGTTTTTTAGTCTGATTTTTTTGATATTGTATATGATGACCGTCTTATGATATAATTAGAAAATAACAAAAAACAACACTGACTAGTATTAATAACAATATAAACACAGAACCAACATAAACTAGTTACTACGAAACTCGAGACTAGTCTATTCAACAGCGCTCATGTCCAACGTTGACGACTTTATTATAACATTATAAAGCATATCATTACTTATGAAGTGCTCGCCATTATTCAATCAAAATATTTTGCCGCGTCACTCGCCAAGCATCCATTTGAAATGGTTGCGTAATGTATAATTTAGCGGAGTATTGCTAGAAAACAGATTGGGAGAAGTGGCGGCGTGCACGTGGGCATGACAATTGAAATTGTTGAGGTAGTCGCGACTAGGAAGTATTTACGTTTAGTAATTTATTAATTCGTTAAAAGAGGGTATGAGGAAATAACGAAGAATGTGCAAACACTGAACGCGACTAGGAAGAGGTGCGATCGATGTTGACCGTAAGCGTTGAATAGAGAAGTGGCCACACTAGTTTTCTACTTTTCTGTGTGGTGACTGCCACTGTCCACGCAACTTTCTGCTTTTCCAGATCTCCACTATAATACAACTGTAGCATAAGTTTGTCTGCACTCGTACATTGAAAACATTTACAAAACCCGGTTATCATAATGGTATACTAGTCTCAACGTGAGTATACTAGTGTCAAATAATAGATTTAATACTCCTACCCGCTTACTTATAAACGTGGGGTAGCTTATGCCATACTTTGTCACTTTCTGTCAGATGCAAATGTCACAATTACAGATAAGGACAAAGCATGGCATAAGCTTCCTCACGGTTATTCCACGTATAACAATTTTTGTTTTAATGCTTACGATCAGACTTTTAAACCAAATATCCTTGCCAGCGAAGACGCGGATTAGACCTAGTATGTACTCGTATTTAGTTTCGAGGTTCGCGGTATTATAGAGCAATGCGTCGTTAAAGAAAAGGCTGGAACCGTTGGCATTATTAAATGACAACACGCGATGTTCATAGTTTTATTTCAACAAATTAAATTTATATGAGCCAATTGTTTCTCACGTACGAGGTTAATTTAAGCAATTTTACGTAAAAATAGTTTTGGGAGTTACTTTTAACGAAAGACCAACTTAACGGTTTTTGTTATATCTACAGTCACCAGCAATGCGAATTGCGCTTAAAAAAATATCTGACACGGTCTTATGCCTCCAGTAATAAAGACGTGTCAGATATTTTTGAGCCCCGTGTTGCTATGGTGCCTTTATCCTCGCACCGACCTTTGCCCCTTAAACTCGGATGCTGAAGTGGTTTCAGCCTATGTAAAGCGTGGTGGTTTTACTCCTTAGTCCTGATTCTGCAAGGGTAGTCGGATTTTCAAAGTGGCAATCTCTTAATATAGTTAATACTTGTTCAACTGTACACTAGCTAGCTAGCTATTAATTGTAACGAAACATATTCATATAATATCTGAACTACACTTTATTATTAAAGGCTAGAAAATTATGAGCACCTTGTACAGTGACTCAATAAAAAGTTGAGCATACTTAGAACCCTGTAATTATAAATGTTATTGTCATGTCATGCCTGTCATTTGATGTTCAGTTTGCAGTTTGTTATGATAATGCACTAAAGTTCTTAACATTTTCGTTGGAATATAATGTAAAGGAAGGATGAAACTTTAGGAACGCCTAGGTTACCTGTTGACAGAGCAAGACAGAATCATCAGAGCGCCGCTAGTGTCAATTATTTAATGACAGTAGACAATAACAATGATCTGCGCACTCGCCGCGATCGCATTCCACAGCGGAGGCGGCGCGGCGCGCACATTCCGTTTCACATTACGCCGAACTCGCTAACAGGCACACACATGTAAATCTATGGGCTGAAGAATAGTATAGATGTTATCGTATTATAAAAATATTTTTAATAATACTCGATCCTAGGTATACAGCAAAGACGTTCTTGTAGAGCTACATAGATGAAGAAAACCACAAAATTAACTGGCCAGTGTGAGCTCTGGACCAGTTATTCCACCAGCTTTAGCTATCCCGGTTGCTGTTAGTTATGGTTAGATTAGAATCCTACTGATTTGGTCAAGCTGCGTCAAAGAAACTTGCTAAACTCACATATAGTAGTTTGTGTCAATGAGAGAAAAATTCCGGTTAGGGTGTAATTTATCTAGAGCGAGATGTATAATTATTTAGTAACGAGCGCAGCGAGGAATTTAAGCAACGACGCCTAAGATGAAAATTATTTCATTAGCTCCCACTTTTTGATAAATCATTTTTGTTTTTTAATTTGTTTTCCTCCCCCAGTTTTGTGGATCAGAATCATCTCTTCTCTGGATAGAAGATGGAGTGGAAGCTCGACCGACGGTTCATAACACAAAGAGTAAAAATGATAGCGCTATTAGGTTGTAATTTTCTACGTGTCTATGTTAAAACTGTTATAATTAAAGTAAAAAGTAAAGTGTTTAACTCGAGACTAAAAGCCATAATGACACTCAAACTTCATGCACCCTCGCTTTGCTCGGGTGAATATGTATCCCGTATCATACAATGGCTTCTTTTAGTACCTCGTTGAACAATCTACTATGTATTGTTAAAGACGGACCCGCAATAGACCTCTACCTCATATGTATGATGATACGTGAAATTGGGGTAGAATTCGTGGGTTCGGTAGCATCCTATTTACTTTTGTTTTTAAGACACAAGTATCTGGAAGTTACACAAAAGATCCTATAGGATCGAAGTGTATCCGAAAGAACTACACCAGTTAGGTGAGAAGATCTCTCTGGAAATACATATTCAGGAAGCGAATTTCACTCTAACGACACAGTTAGGTAATAATACGCTACTGTTTTCCATGAAGGTGGTGATAGGTGACACTCTAGCTCAACGTCTGTGATTAACGGTGTTTTTGGACTCAATATACTATATTATCTTGAAAAAAAAAAGCAGGTTTCGTAAGGTTATGTTATTATTGGGGATGTTTTCCCAACTTTCTTGCGTCTCTTAAGCTGATCTAAGAACCGGTTCTTGAGAACGTACCTCGCGCGTCGCGTACCTACAACCAGGATTTGGAATTAAACGCCCGCCGAGTTTTCTTCCATCTCTCTAACAAGGTGACGGCAGTTAACACTTTCCATCAGGGCTGAGATTCTACACGGTAATAACGATATCGTCTTTGACGTGTTTCGGTATTGTCAACGTTTTGTTAACTCTTATGTCATTGATAATAATGGCGGCCGAGTTAAAAACGTCCGTCCGTCTCCTTGTTTTAGCAATCAAAGAAATAAATCTACACGTTTTTCATATCTGCTCTTACAAGGTAAATAAAACATGCCAAAGAGTTAATATCGCATCGCCTTTTTACCAATAATGCAAGGTAATGTTTGCTCGTTAGTATTTACTTAGCTCTACGTGAGCAAAATGAGACGAATGGAAATCAATCTTATGCAATATGCATATTCTCGTAGAGCACTGATGTTCTGCTGCACTGACTCCATATTCTTGTTGTTCGTGTATTTTCTACAATGCTATTTACATAAATAAAAAAATAAATGTCAAATGTTTATTATTTACAACTGCGCGTTAAGTGCTTGCGTATTCATTAGCGATTGATTCGTGATTTCATTAGGAGAACCTGTATCCAAAAGATTCTGCGAGTACAAGGGCTATTGTTAAGGGTTAAATAAATCCAAACAAAAGTAAAAAATCTGCGGATGATCTAGGCGCAGCTTGGCCGTCGGCTTGCCACTCGATCGCGTCTTACCGCCGAGCGCTAACGTGTGCGGCGACCGTCACTTTCACGTTCGCATACAAAAACGCGGGAAACTCTACTAGAAATCTTGCATTTTACACCAGTAACATAAACACCGTCGAGCGAGTTGACGTGATATCTGTGTTTATGAACACAGTTATAATGTATAAATAAACATAAACGATCGAATAACACTTATCGAACGGAGGACATCCAGAAGAAAAGAGGAGTGCGCGTAATTCCGCAAGCGACTTGCTTCCTTCCCCTTTCTTTCCCTTATCCTTATTCTGTGACTTCAGGGAACCTACCAACGTGACGTTTAATTGGAATCACTAATAAATTATCAAAAAGAGTGCAGTGAGCAGTGTTGATTTGTGTTTGCGGAAGAGGTTCTTGAGTTTGAGCAAGTCTCCGGTATACTATGAGTATGGTCTGGAGGTCCACCATGCCTTTGTTGAGTACGCTGGCGGCCCTGGTGATCATCGTGCATTCTGCGGAGGAAGACCTAGACCCTGGGTACAGGAGGGACCTGCGACCCAGGGTAATGGACCCAGGAATAATTAGTAATGAGCAGGTAATTTAATAATTACAGCATATTTTTTATTTTATTTAAACCGTTTTTTTTTATAAATAATGTAAGAACATACTAGTTAGTAGTCAAGTAATGTTTCCTTGTACATATTTCACGTTGTACTGACTTATTCAAATTCACGAAAAAAAAACGTATAATAATTCAATTCCTAGGATCTAGTGCGGAAATAGTAGCCACATCGTATAGGAATGGTTTCAATATTCAAAGACAAAGTAGAAAACTACAATACAATAAAATACTCTTTATTGAACACCATAATAAAACAGAACACGGAACATTACATTTAAATCATAGGCATAAAACAGACTACCTACTACACTTGGATAGTACTGTAAGAAAGTCTATACTTAATTTAAAAAAAAAAAGAGTTGACTTTATTGCTAACATTAACATTTCGAGACGGACTGACTCAGCAATCAGCAATCCCGCTAAATTATAATTTTTACTGTCATGTATTTAGATAAATCAAACTTAGGACTCCCAAAGCACCTTTCTTCATTCCTTTTTCATACTTTAAGAAACGCTTAATTTCGCTGCAGTTATCAAAAGATGGTAAACAAGATAACAATAAAAATTTATTTCCTGTTTACCGTTGCCGCTGATTGTAAATTCAACAGTTAAGAAATGTTTTCGTTTTCTCCCACGATTAAATAACGTAATTTAATGTATATAATTTCACTTATGACCAATTAAGATCCAAAGGATTTCAATTATGTAAGAGTCGGCCAATAATAAATAAAATGGTCGTAAAAGTTTATTTGCTTTTTCCATGTCAACATATCATTCGTGATGTACTATACCCCGGGGCATAGCCTAAACTAACGCGCTATTTGCTATAAAAGCTTTGGAATTGATCTAGTTTAAGGTAATTACGGAATTAAGTTGACCAAGTAATCAGTTTAGGGAATATAGAACCTACATTACTCGCGGAAACCGTAAGACTGCTTGCATTATTCGTCAAACAAATAATCCGAGCTTTGGGCTTTATTTACGCCTCTTTTATAATCCCGTAGGATGAATTATAGTCCACATTCATATGCATTGTATCGAGGAAGTAATAGTGACGGTTCCTAAGGGACAGCATTCAACGAGACCTTGATCTCCCTCAGAACTTCGAATCAGCATTCGAAAACCGACCACTAGGCTGTACAAGTTTATGCGACCTCTCAACAAGGTAATCTTGTATTGAATATCATTATTTAGATTAAAAGCTAGACAAATCACGCCTCATACAGTTTATTTCTAGTAGGATTAAGAGCTGTGGATAAAATGGTTAGATACCAATTATTACAGGGAATTGTTTCACAATTCAGTTTATCATACCTGAATCTTGTTTATTAAGCACAAGTAACCTTAACCTATAATATTAAATCTCTTTGGTTAGACATCTTATCACAACAGACTATCATCGCATGTAAACACTAATTAATGCCATTCACCACATGGTTAGACCAGTGTTTTCTCTGATTTTCTCAGTGTAACCCCAAATAAACCCATCATTCGATATCAATATATTTTGCAGTATCCCCAAAAAACAAGTTTTTTAACCTCCCGTCAAAAAATATTCCCGAAATTTTCTTGCCGTCGTCATCTATCCATTACAACGGCTTTGCTTGCTATCTAATCTAAAAACTTTTTCATTATTATCCTAGTAAAATAACATACTTAGGTAGGTATAATGACAGAATTCTTGTCAATTAAGCTCTATGTCAATAAACTTTTTGTGAAATGGACAATCGGATTAGGCAAAGTCGTGTCACAGTCTCTAGTTCTTTAGCATGAACTTGCATCGCTTTTTTGTTTTTGCATTAATTACATGTGTGTCCGCCATTAAAACACGAAAACCAGAAGAGATCTTTATAGGGGTCCCTAAAAGACTAAATTTCCAACCCCTCCAAAGAAAGAGATCAAAGGATTTGAGAGCAAATCTTATCCGTCATTTAACTTACTTCTAGAGCCTATTTGGCAATGGCGTTGTTGGGCTACGATTGTTTTATTGATGTTCATTGTAGTCTTCGCATATTACTATTACTATAACGTGTGGAAAATTCACGGCAGTTTAGCGAATTGCAGCAAAAACTAATAATTAGGCTAAAGCTTAGTTTAGCCGTGTATTTTTTTTTAAATAGTTTTAAATTATGTTTAAAAGAAGCTGCAAGTGGCCCTGACTCTTATAAAGTAACAATAAAAAATGGAACAGTTTATCTTTCCATCAGAAAGTAAAAGTTCGAGGAGTTATCCTAATTTTTAACAATATATTGGGAGAACACAATTGTGGCGGTGGAATACAAGCCGGATTATGACCCTAAAAGACGAACGCAACCATAAAACTTCATTAAATTTTCATCAATAGCACTTGGCATTATGAATGCGTTTGTTAGGCAAATTCTAACATTTTCAAAACAATGGTCGTTTACATTTGGTCTACGCCGTTCATTTGTAGACTATCTAACTAGCAACACATAACAACTCTGCGACAAAATCTAAATTCCTATTAAAGAGGTAAAATGGATTCGAGTTTGATTTGACAGACATTCATACGTGTTTTGTGATATTCATTCATATCATGACACCCCTTTGGTCATTGGTAAAAGTATAACATAACTAATCAAGTTAGAACCAAGCAACTCTACATAATACGAAACGTAGTCGCCGAAATTACATTTTTTTTATTAAAAAAAGTAATATTAGCCGGGCGTTTGAGTGGTAGTGCGCTGCGATGCTTTTGAAGGAAGTTGGCCAATCGTAGGCAAGACGAAATACACAATTCCGGACTTGGCTGGATATCCAATTTTTGTCTAAGCAAAAAAGTTGTATTCATAATTTCTGAAACGGAATGATTTATAAATATATTTTAGTACATTTTATGCAGCACTTTCATCAACCCGGGAACAAAATGAAGAATGTCGACATGTTTAGGATTTTGGAATATTTATTTAAAATATTTCAATACATTAAGTAGTTTCCGGGATATTAAATTAATAAATAAATATCACAGGACAATCTCACACAAATTGACCTAGTCCCAAACTAAGCTCTAGGCTTGTACTAGACAACGATAAAGTTACTTATATAGAGAAATTTATATATACTTAAATACATGGAAAACGTTAAAGACTCAGGAACAAATACTCGTGCTCATCACACAAATATCTTCACTTACTGGGATTTGAACCCAGGACCGCTGGTTTCGAAGGCAGGGTCACTACCAAATAGGCTAGCTTGTCGTCGTATATTTAATTTTAAACTTCCTATGTGGCACGAGACCCGGATTATGACGTCATACCTTAGGGGCCTGCGCTCCTATTAGATTCGGTATGTTTACAATTTGATGTTATACAGCATATGCCTTACTATAAAACTCAATCGAGAAAAATAATAAAATAAACAAATAAGGGGCTTGCCCAAGAGAAACCTAACAAAACATGCAACTTTTATACCATTTTTATACGGATTGTATTTCAATAACGGCTTTAGGTCTCTTATTAAGCTTAAATAATAACTTTTGGCCGCTCAGTAATCTGAACCTTTTTTGAACTGCACTTGTGCTTACTTAACTTTAAGAGGTCGGAATTTCTTCACGAATTCGTTGTGGTGTTCATTTAGTTTTGTATTTGTTACTGTTAATGTGTTTTGGTAAACCTCGGCGCGAGTTCCTAAACGTTCATTGTATTCTATGCGCGGTGACGTGATACCATAACCGCGCACCCGCGTGCTTTATTCAAAATAGAGCAATGTTTTAAATATACGTAAAATCCTAACTACTGGGTCTAACATAAAGTATTTATTTATTTAATCTTTACTGCACAAAATAATACACTTAATATACAAAAGGCGAATTAAGTTCGCCTTAAGGCATTTTCCTTTAACCTTTACCAGTAAACCTATGGGCAAAGCAGAGATTTTAGTGGCGGTGCAACATAATTAAGGTCTAACTAACCATAAACTTACATATTAACATGTTATAATAATATAAATACAAACATTGTACTGAAAAAAGATCATCCATGTATAATATAATAATATAAATATACAATATACTTATATTAAGATAAGAACAAAACAATACCTAAACAGTTTTTTTTTTATATTATGCAAGCTTACTGTGAAAAAGTCTCATTTGATTTGGCGCACCTATTGACATTCTTCATTAGGCCGATACCCCAGAAACGTATTTAAAAGTTTGATAGGTACCTCAATACCTACCTTATTTACCTTCTCTTCTTTGTTAGGAAGTCTAGAAGAGATCACTATGTAGCCATGAGATCGCCTGTTGAACCACTTCGCAACATTTCTTTTGTATTTTCTTTCCATACCGTAATTGTAGGGGTCATCAATAAAGAGTATTGTATTTTATTATTGAATGGGCATTGGTAGTTAACACACAACATGAACAAAAGAGGATGTCGTTTTAATACCTACCTATATACATCTTCGGCGTTCCTTATCCTATATTTCTTTCTTTGGATATTATATCTCACCTTAACATTAACAGAAACTAGCCCATGAACTATTAACGCAACGTGATCACATCAGTTCCTCGAAATTGATATTCTATCCAAAATAATTTAACTTTTGTTACGTAATTTTGAATACGGCTTACTGTTACATAAATTCGTAACAAATTGATGAGAGCGGAGAGTCACGGTCTACGGAAGATTCGATATTTATCTACGCAGGCCTATCTTTGAAATTATCAATCAAAAAATGTTAATTATAAGTTTCGAATACTTTCCACAAAAACTTTAAGACTCGATAGTTTAAATGGTCGAATACGTTCCTTAATTTATACAGTTGCTAGCGAATTATTAGCCACATTAAGAAGATTAAAAAGTTAACAAAGCGTATAATATTGCTTCTATTTATAGTAACTGAAATGTAAATTTAATCTGTTTTTATAGAAAACTTGTTAATAACTTTTGTTAAAAGTTAAATACTAGCTTTTGCCTGCGAGTCTGTCCGCGTATAAGTTGTTAATCGCTGCTTCCTCGGGAACTGTACAATTTTCCGGGATAAAAACTATCCTTTGTCCTTCCCCGGGACTTGAACTATTTCAATATGGAATTTTATCTAAATCGGTTCAGCAATTTTAGCGTGAAGTACATCTTCACGCTAAAATTGCAGACAGAAACAGACAGACAGACACACTTTCGCATTTAGAAAATTGGTATGGATGTAGGAGTATTGTATGGGTACTTATAGAACTGTGAGTTACAAGTACTCACTGACTAACTGTCTGACAACGAATCACCTAAAGTATTGAAGAGGTAACGGTACCAAATGTACACGAGTGTTTTAAGAAAGGATTTTACGAAACCCTTAGTAACACCTATAACAATTACAATTTTCTGAACGTCAATAAGTAAGGGTATACGCCACACCAGTCAGGATTGTCATTAATCAAAGTGTCACAGACTTTTACAATTTTTGTTGAAAACCGGATAGAAAGATATAGGAAGCGGTCACCGGACCAACTAGTATAGAAACTTGTTTGCCTAGAAATCGAGGGAGGAGTCGGGAGACGTAAGTGGAGCGTGGTCCGAGCATCTATCTTACAATTAGTCAAATAGAGGTACAATTACATAGAGCATTGACGCTGACCATTTACCTACTGAGGTTACTTACGACATGTAAAACCAACAATACTTACTTAAAATTAATTTTAAATGTTACGCATTTGCAGTTCTAGGCGAACTGTCCAACTGATCAAAATCAATTGTAGAACACAAAATAAACAATAGACGAAAAGTAATCTCCTACTGGTAGCCTTAGGATAGATACCAGTAGGAGATTACTTTCGAATTTTGTGATTAACTCTACTTTATTTCGCATGTACGAGTACGTTAAAATTTACAGACGCCGAAAACGTACTAGAAATACTTTGTATCAGTTCCCATTTTATTTTCATAATGAATAAACGTAAACAACTCATAAAATGCAGCTACTCCCAGGAATATACATGAATTATCTATTATGATATTATTTATGTGAAAGTAACGTTGTCTGTGTGTTTGTCTGTCTGTTTGTTTTTTACGCTTTCACGGAGAAATCCCTGAACAGAGTTTGATAAGGATACTTTTTCTACAGAAAAATTGGACGATTCCTGAACGATAACCGCGTCCTATGCGAATGGAGTCGCCAGATCCCGCTAGCTGCAGATACCCATTAAAAATTTGCACCTAAAGGCACTAGAAAAATATGCATTTTCGCATTTCGCAACAGCTTTAATTAAAGCCTTCGGTTCGGATGAAATTTTAGCAGCAATTACTAAACTAGAACAAAAAACTGAGAGCTAATAGTGAGAACGTTGAACTCTGCGCAATCTTAGGTCCACTGAATTTAGCACGCGCAGTGTCCATAAAGCATTAAAATAGTATTTTCATAGACTATGTACGTACACTAAGAAAAATAAGTTTCATCTTTTTCTAGACTTTGCGTAAAAACAAACATTTTATGTTCATAATGTTTTTTAAATGAATCTATACAAAATTTAGACATTGATTGTGTAACAAATTCAAGACAAACTGGTTTTGGAAAAAACTAAATCATGTGTCTTTTTGCTTTTGACCTTAATTCGTTGACGTGTATACACACACACAGCGACACGTTCGTTAAGGAGCAATTATTACCTAGGTCAAATTATTTCTCTCGTATCGATAAATCACTCTAACGCATTAGTTCACTCGCGAATAAGATTACGTAAAAAGCTATCCATGACCTTTTTTGCATAAGTCATAGCGCGGCCGGCGGTCATAGATTTACCCGTATAACCGGTATGGACGCTTTCGACTTTCCTCGCATTATGGCATCAGTTTTGTAACAGCTTTCTTCTTCACTAACGATGAGATAACTGAATTATGTTTGTGGGCATGTGTGGGGTAATCACCTATTAATTGTTGCTTGGACACTTTCCAAGCGAGCAGTTCGCGTGTTCGTAATCCACTGTCGCGAAAATTATGAAACGAAAGACATACAGTCATGATAGTCCAATACTTGTACTTGTAACTAAGTAAAGAACGCTGTTTTAATGAAATATAATAACTATTTACTGTTTTTAATTTTATCTCAAACATATTAGAGTCAACGGCATATTACGCTGTTGTTTGGCTGAAATTTAATATAAACATAAATCCGTCTCTAAATATAATATATTTAGAGATACATTTATTATATGTTATACTTGGTCTCTTATGAGCAGAGTAACTTTACGAAGTTACTTTTGTCATCTAAAACTTGATGAATTTAATAAATAACGAGTTAACTCACAAGTCCGTCACTCAGTTTACAGTTTTTTCTTGTTCTATTACCTCTGCTTATGTGAAAGTTATAAGTGGCAGGCGAACTTTAATTCGATGTTAACGTCCAATCAAACCAAACGTTTTGCGGTCACCAAAGTATGGAAACGGTAATTACCTTGTACTGTAATGCCTACAGTTGCATTTCTAAGCGTAAATAAGTAAATAAATGATTTACATACAGCAGAACTGTTTTTCAAAGTTATTTACTTCATTTGCCCGTGTGGTTGCCGGGTTAGAATAGTGCCACTCCATGTCTTCCCGTGGATGTCGTAAGAGGCGACTAAGGGAATAAAGGCTTACAGTACTGTAAGGCGATGGGCTTGCAACCTGTCACTAATACACTGGTAAACATCTTAGCCTGATTGTGCAAAATGTGGTTACAGAATTACCAACAAATATTTCTAGAGTTGGTATTTCTGTAGCTCTGCCTACCCCTCTCTGGGAATAAAGGCGTGATGTTATGTATGTATGTGTATGTATGTATGTATGTATTTACTTCATTATAATTTGGCAAGCCACTTTGTTGACTACCCAGCTAAATACCTTTACATCTTATTGTAATCAACAACTTTTTAAGTTTTGTGAATCATTATGCAAATATTTTCCCTAACCGGGAATGAAACTCGCGAATGCTAGCTTCGAAGGCAGGGTAAAACCAACAAGGCTGATTACATTTTCCGATGACGTTACGGTTTTATAAAACAATCGCTTAGTCGTTAAATGTATTTATTAGTAATCATAATAGACAATGAGAAACAAAACAATATTTACCACTATACGTATTATATTATTGTACGTATTTACGTGGTACAATATTATGATGCGAACAGATTATAGTTTATAAGTAGTCGATCAATCATCGATTACAATAGAAACGATTAACTAAGTAGCGGTGAATTATCTATGGAACATTACGTACAATACATTCCAACTGAATATCAAGCTTAATGCTTCAGAGATTTTACTGTAGGCATGGAGCGTAACCGTTAGTTTGCTTATCGTTGCTAACAGATTACTAAGTAGTAAAGATTATTTAAAGCGATTCGAAAGATTTATAAACGCCTCAAACATTATGTATAACCATCATAAAAAAAATATGTGAAATAATAATTCAGATTGAGAAAGCTTTGACGTGTAGTTATATTTTAGTCAGTGATAATTACTATTGTAGGCTTGTTCAATGTAATATTTTTTCATGCATGCTCTTAACAGATTAAACTGAATGTAATTGAACTTTCTATCAGTCAGCGCTTGCCGATGCATCTCGTCCCAGCATGCGAGCTGACATGCTTGCTAAGTACCAATAAATACGCAACTGTTCAGTTGCGCCGTAATCGATCCGTTTTTGCCGAATATTCTGCATCATTGTTATTTGTTCTCACAAAGACTCGCACTTTTTTAATGATTAACAAACAATGGACGGTATATGGAGCATGCGGCGTCGTCTAAACGCTTTACGTAACAAGTTTCCCTTACGATTCTTACGAAAAACTGAGAGAAAAATTAGCAGCGCACAGACAGTGTGAAAATTTGCTGTGATGTGTGAAACATAAGGTAATAGGTATTTGTGAGATTTCATTTTTGCTAGAAACGAAATTGAAACCGTATTAATCCGTACATAGAGACTCAGAGAAGCATTTACACTGCTTGATTATTTTGTTGGATACAATTTCTGATTAAATACAATCCTCCATTCAATTTATTAGCATAATTTACATGTTCATCGAGATTATTTATCATTTCAGCCTTGGAAGGCGATAGATGCGGGACAACAATCTACCCATGTTTTGGGCGAACCGCTCGAAGAGCCAAAGGTGCGACACAGACCTATTCGCAAACGCAGACGACGACCACAAACATCTGTAGAGACGGAGCCAGATGGAATATACCACGAAAGTCCACAAAACCCTTACTTCGAGGCTGACTATGAGTCTTCTCAGACTACAGGATTCCCTAGGCGACACCGCAAGCGACCGGACGTCAGACCCTACCGGTACTCAGACGAACAAGCAGACACGAAGACAAGGCCATTACGAAAACTAAATCTGAGGAAAAAACGACCAACAATCCGTACCCATACACAACTGAGCGAATTAAATGGATGGGGTTCAATGGAACTGAATCAAGACGAAAATTACAAAACAGAGCGAAACAAAAATTATGACTCAGAGGAAGAAAGTCATAAACACTACGGTGGCCCAGATTTTTACGGCCAGGTTGAAACCAAACCAGATTACAATACTAACTTTGACAACTCTGAGGAAGTGAGGGGTAGTAAAAATATTCCAACAAGCGTTGAGATGGACGAAGATAAAGAAAACGTCCCAAAGAACTCATCTCTTAGAGTTTCTTATAGTGAACAAGATGCGACGGAAGACCTTGAAAGGTCTGAAGAACTGCGTTTGAATACCGGGCGACACGCAGCACCTAGCAGCACTACGAATGTTGAGACAGCAAAAATAAAAGAATACAAACGACCAAATACATTTTCAGAGTTTTCAGTAGAAGATGTAATAAATAATTCCGAGACAGGGAAAAATAATGAAACCGGCGTCTATGATACCGATCCACCCGACACACCAAGGAAACCGCAGGTATAGTTTAACTATAGTACTAGGTAGATAAGAAATCAATGCTGCACAACCATGAAGTTTAGAATATTGATATTGTTGAAAGCAGTAAAACAATGTTAAACTTATTTGTTCCGTGTGAAGGGATAGTAATAACAGCATTTTATAGTTTCGCCATGTCCGTCCGTCCGCAGCCTTGCTAGAGACTCTTAGTACTAGAAAGCTGTAATTCAGTATGAATATACATATTAGTCACGCCAACAAAGTGGTCAAATAAAATCTTGAAAAATATATTTTTTTAGTGTGGGAGGTACACTAAACGTGGGGATGTATTTTTTTTTCACGTCTACCCCATAGTGTGGGTTGTCGTTGGATAGGTCTTTCAAAAATATTATGGATGTGTGAAAACAATTTATTGATTAAGGGATTCGTTTATGAAATATTAAGCTTTAAAGCGCTTTTTGTGAAGAGTGAAGTGGCCCCCCACTACAGCCAAAACTACAAACGTTAAAAATCTGAAAAAAAACTTAAATGAAAGCGCATATTACGAATTTAAAAGGAAAACTATCACGACTAAGTAGACATCATTGGTTCTTGAGATACAGGCGATTAAAGTGTGTATACCTACTGAAATCATCACCGGCACCATATGACTTTAAATAGAAAATTAGTTATTACTTGTTGATTTTTATGTTTCTAGTAAGTACTTAACGGCTTCGGAACCCTACACTGAGCGTGGTCCAACATGCTCTTACGCGGTTTTTTAATGCTGTCAACGTTATCAATATTCAGAAACGTTATGTTGTGCAATGCCAGGACTGACTACTCACATTAATTCCTCAGAGGATGCGTAAGGGGTTTAGTAATTACTAAATCATTTATTTTCGGCCACTGTACACTGGGCAGTGTTCAAAATTACTGCGAATTAGTACAACGTAATCCTCTTAAAGACCGAGTAATCAATCAATTAGACAATATATTTTTTGTGACCGTTGATAAAGATGTTAAGCACGCGTTGGGTCCCTACTTGTCTTTTGATCACGATGATGGTAAGTGGGATCTGAGACCCATACACATTTAAATGTATAGTCGCCATCAAAAATATCAGACTATACAAGGTGCTCATAAATATCTGCACACGCTTTTAGAGTCTAGTTCAGATATGAGCTGAGCACCTTACTTATTCCTATATATTTGATGGCGACGTACTTTTACTGTTATTTACGGTTTCAGAGATTAATGCATTTCTAACTTATGGATATTCGGGGAAATTAATCAGTTGGGTAATGTGATAATGATAACTTTTTAAATATCGATTTTTAATGTTTAGTTTTCTTTTGTGTATATTTGTCACATTAATAGTTATACGTAACACTGTTTCTGGACAACCATTAAGACATTAATTATAAGTACTTACCTGATAGCGTAATTAAAATTATTGTCAATGCAGGTTATGGAAGAAGCACAGCAAATATTACGAAAGATAAACGACAAAGTGACTATCATGACATAAGAGCAAAATTCTAAATTAAAAAAACATCTACAACAACTTAAATGTCATGAAAAAATAATTTACAATACCGAAATGGATACATATAATCGGCTGCTATATAAATATAAAGCCCAATTGCTTCGCACAAACGTATGGATAGACAAAATACGAGCAAATTACCACAATAAAGTTCAAGAAGGTCACACAGAATTTATGAATGAAGATCTTGCGATGACATTAAGGCGGGCAAGTTATTCATTACTTGACTCTTTGAATGTACATTTTGATAACGAGTGTTATTTTATATGTACAATAATCCTGTTTACACTAAAACTATTAATGTTTCTCAGTAACTTAATGTTTAGACCATTTGTGTCCTTTCCGCGATGTAAATAATTCAAATAACATATGAACTTAAAAAAAAAACTCAAAAAACCGGTTAAGTGCGAGTCAGACTCGTGCACCGGGAGGTTACGTGCCGCCCTAAAAACTAGTCTTAGATGATTTTCAGTAAGTATATATTTAAGTCGCCTGAGGCTGTAACTCAATAACCAATGAAGTCTACTTGTTCGTGATAAAATTAGTTTGAATTATGTTAATACAACACTCCTACATAAGCAGAAACCAAGAAATAAACCTAACCTAACCTAATTTCAAGTATCCATTTGTTGAGGTACTTAACTAAATGTAACCAGCCAACTAAAACGTTTTGTAGAGTTTTGACATACCTAGTTTCTGCTTCTATTAGCTAAAGTTCATAATTACTTTGTTGACATAATTATTGGTAGTCATAATTGTTATACGAGTATCGCTGAAACCGTAAACTTTATAGATTTCAGGATTCTTAGAGGATTTCTGAAATATCTTTATAAAAATCCTGAATAATACCAGTTTCTTGAAAAATGCGTTGTGACTTACGGTAATTATGACTTAAAACAGATTATGGCTAAAAGTAATTATAGCAGACAATATACTGCAGGCAGGGTCTGACGGTCGCTACTGTCATCTAAGAAGCTTGCTCTGGCGTCAAACATGTTTGCATTTGCATTGTTGTGTTTGGGGTGAAGGATAAGATAGCGGATGAATTGAACGATGAAAGAGTTTAGGCATTTTGTCTTAGTTTTCTGCTCAGAACTCACAGCCCTCTTACCGCCATGACAACAATAAACAGAATACATAACATTACGCCATCATTCTCAGAGTGGGGTAGGCAGAGTTACAGAAATACCAAGAACTCTTAAAAATAATCCTTGATAATTCTGTGACCACATTTTCCATAAACAGGCTAAGTTGTGTAGTGACAGGTTGCAAGCCCATTACCTAACAGTACTACAAGCCTTTATTCACCTAGTCGCCTCTAACGACATCCACGGGAAGACATAGAGTGGCACTATTCTTACCCGGCAACCACAGGGTACAAATTAATAAATATAAATAAATAAATAATTATAAACAAACAATTTTATTAACATACATACGTGTGTGCTCCAGAATGGTTTTCAGTTTTTTACAATTGTTCGTGTTTTCTATTACATACAATCAATCTAAGAACATAAAACGGCTCTAACGATTTAATAAATTTTAGTACGTACTTAAAGAAGAGTTTTCTGAAATCAAATCTGAGATTTAGGGTATTGGTTTCAGGAACTGAGATAAAATGATATGATATGCCTTTGGCCATTAGAGGTTACATTATTTTAATATTATTATGCAGGGTAATTATTTTACTACTTTTAGTGGTGGTAGGACCCTGTGCAGGGTCCGTCCGGATCGCTACCAACATCTTATCCATTAACCACCCCCGCCAAGCAACAGTGGGTCGCACAAATTTTCAATATTCATGGCCACTAATGCGGGTGTGACAGGATCGATAAATTCTACATAAAAAAGTGCAAGTTTAGTTGAAGCGTGACCATAGCAACCATATTAAAACGACCAATAACGACTTTGTCCATTAACACTATTAATGTGCAACTGCTGGGGCCCCGTTTCACAACAGCTTGTTACTAGTAATACATATTGTTGGAAAGATATTACCGCTTATAATATGAGGTATTATTTAATATATTATAGGCCCCTGGGCCGAGATACGGTAAAACCGATATTGCCTTTGACGTGTTTCCGTATTGTCAACAATTTGATAACTCTTATTTACTTGACAGTAATGGCGGCCAAGTTAAAAACAATGCTGAAACACGTCAACCGCAATATCGTTTCAACCCAGTAGAATAGAGGCCCTGTTATCATAATGTCATAACAGGCACAGATTGCTCAGGTTTCAAAAAGTGATTTCGTAGTATCACTCGGTGCTCACACTACCGGATAAGTTATAACAACAAAAAATAAGTGAACTATGTTTTTACCATCGTAATATTATGTCCTCTTAACAATACCAAACCGCTTAAAAATTGTGTATACTGATTAAAAATGCATCCTGTATTTGTACCGTCAAGATAATTCTGAAAAACAACATTATGATTATATTAATATGTACTTTTATTTTACAGATGAGCCCTCTTGATTCCATCTCGCTTAAGCAAATCTTAAAGAGATCCAACGGAACTAGTTTAAGTGAGATATTGCAGAGACACAACTTGACTTTGACTGATTTGCTGCAAGGGAAAGGTGAAGCTATCTTTTCGAATGACAAAGTTCCGGAGCCACCACACGATACCTCAACGGAAATCGGAGACCTATTAAATGAAGAGTATCATGAACACACGCATCAATTAAAAGAAGCTGAAAGTAAATATACACAACGAAATAAAATACCAAGAAAACCGCAAAAGATACAAAAAATAAGCACAACTGATGAAGACGCGGTTGAGACAACCACTGTACTCTTAGACACGAATAGTTCTGAAAAAAATGACAATATAGACTCTGATAGTCCAGAAATAAGGGTTAGTGATGTCAAAAATATTGAGCAGGTTAGTGAAAGGCCACAAATGATCGCTAAACGTCGGTTTCCTGACGGGATACGACGAATACTAAGAATGAGGCCAACGTTTAATACAACTCTTAAAGCCCAACTAAGCAGAGATCTCATAGCATTAAGTGCAAGAAAATATTCGCTGAACAACACGACTGTTTCTAAAGCTATGGAATGGAAAGACATTATTCCAATGATGAAAAACAAAACCGCTTCTAACGAATACAATATAGACCATGTGACTGAAATTGCACCTATAACTACAGAGACAGTTGTTGAAACAACAATATCCGACTGGGAAAATTATAATACTTCGTATCCATCTTTTACTGCAGCCGGTAACACTAAGGACAATGAAGTCGAAAATAACAGCATATCAGTAACCGAGTCGACCACTACCTTAATACTAGACGTGGTACCTGCGGAAATAAAAAGTAATACTAATAAACCTACAGTTGTACCGATTGTAAGACCTGCGGCAAATAACTCAGTGTTGAGAAATCAGGCGTTTAATAACAGGTTAAAACGTAAACGGCTAAAACTAAAAGCTAGACCTAATGCAGCGGTCGAAACGAGTAAAAGTTTTTATGGCATGCCGAATTTAGTTTCAGCTTCGGAATTTATTGAAAGAACGCAGAAGCCTTACACTACGGTTACGCAGAATAGCACTGAGAATGTTACGGAACTGGAAGATTTTATGACCACCCAGGTCCCACAACCTGAGGAAGTTAGAGAAAAACCCACGCGGATTACTAAGTCCAGGTTTATGTCAACTTCGATGACTAAGGCTCCAATGTTACCAAGAACTACTGAACAATCTGCGAAATTCGAGATAGAGGAAATATTAAACGACACAATGAGTGAGTAACACTGCAACATTACTCGTAAAAAATAAAAAGTATGTAGTTAAATTTAGACAGTAAATATTTTAAGGCTTTAATATTTTAGGTAAATATATTTTTCAGATGAACTTCGCATAGTCTAATATTGAACGTTCTATAATTTTTCGGTCGAAAATGTTTCGTATAACGTTTAATTGTATACTTACTTCATTTTTATCATAAAAATATTTGTGTATACATGTTTTTTGGTATATTATTTAATAATCTCTAATAACAAATGAATAAATTTACAGCATTGTTAGATGAACAAAATATCTTGAACACACAGACCATACACCTAAACATTATACATAGACCTAAATTTAAAACACCTAAAGTATTTAAGCTTTCAAAATATTATCATCTAAGAACAATTAAATCACGAAACAAAATCGCTTTCTCTTTCTTAATTATTTTTTATTAATTAGCATTTGAATTATCAACAAGCTTTTTTGGACTTGTTGGTAATTTTGTAGCTTTGCCTACCCTATTCTGGGAATGAAGGTGTGATGTTATGTATGTAAGTATGTAGTATATGAGGATTATGACGATTAAACAATATTATGCGAAACAATTTCGAACCCAATCGTCAGTCAAAACGTTATTTTACAAAAGTAGTAGTGAAAAAAAAGCGAGTCGGACTCGCGCACCGATGGTTCCGTACAAACTTGTAAGAATTTAAATTTGTATTGAGTAACAAGCTTGACTTTGCAATTGAAAACTCTCTAAACATCCATATAGGTCGCGATTAGTTTACCAACTGAAAACAAGTTTGCAATCGCAGATATATATTTTTTTAACTATTTCCGGATTTTTTCCTTTACTTGTGCTATAAGACCTTTAGGGTCTTGACAGACTCACGAACAAACGGACGGACAGCAAAGTGATCCTAAAAGGGTTCCGTTTTTTTCTTTTGAGGTACGGAACCCTAAAAGAGACGAAAAATGTTAGACAACCCAATTTAGACCCATATTTTTTTTTGCAGCTAGCGAAAGACTTGGCAAAATACTCAGAGAGCGAAACATGACTCTGGGTGAACTTGTTAAACACAGGGAGCGAGGATCGAGTCACGTGCATCTAGCAGACATTTTCCACAACGCTTCAAAGGAACCAAATCCACCAGAGCCGTTCCTGACCAAGTCTTCGATTGAACCAATATCGAAAGAAACATATCCACTGCGAGCTATCCTTGAAGCCAACACTCATGACAGTTTACCGAAACCAACTAATGTACAAACCACTACAGCTCAAGGAATAAATGATCATATACCAGTGGTTATGAACTTTGGCAATAATGTTAATGAGAATGGGGAAAACTTGGGTATTATATCATTGTTTAAAAAACATATTGGAAATAACAATACCGCTGCCACGACGATACGACAAGATTCCGAGGGGACCCCATATGTGAGTTCAGTTGTTACTCTTAATGTAAATGACAACGAGACAAACAGAGAAAGCAGAGTGTTGAGTGAACATGAAGATGAAAAATGGAGTAAAATATTATCGATAATGAAACATCACGCTATAACTGCTACGACGAAAGAATCACAAAAAATGACTACAGGTAACCATTCGTTATTATAATTTGTATCTTTTAGATTAGTAACAACACATGGTATTTCTATAAAAGACATAATTACTTAGAAAATATTTTTCAAGCTTTATCAAAAGTCATTTGGGTGCAGCAAAGTATGCAAATTTATTTTATAGTTTTTAGGTACCTAATTGATAATTTACGTGCTGCAATCGATCAATCGATGTTTCAGAGGTTATCGATTCATTTGATCCTAATTCCATAAAATTACAAAGCTGAACTAAAAACTAAACGATAGGTCAGTCAAACTGAATTCGGGTTGTAGTTAAAAATATTGTGGAACGCCGACTTCAGTTAGACTGACCTTACGTACCTATCATTTTAAAAGAAGTTATTTCTTGCTTTTTGAAGACGGTTTTTAGTTTTTTTTTAACATTTATTTTATTTCATACCTTTTAGTGATCATAATAATACTGTTATGTCGTCCACGTATATTTATTCCTATTATAATTGAGGAGTTATTTCTCCAAGACGTACTGGGAATGGGACCAACTAGAAAGTATAAACAATCGAACCAAAAATATATTTTCAAATCGGTCCAGCGGTCATTGTGTAATCGGGGAACATCTAAAAGGAACATTTAAAAAAAAAACCCGATGAACTGAGAACATCTTCCTTTTTTTTGAAGTCGGTTAAAAACGAGGATCAAATTTGTTGTATTTGTTTTATTTGTGTTCCCAAAAAGTCTCCTTTACCGTCTTATTTATTATTACCTCAGGTTAACCTTATGCGTCAATTTCAGAAACGCCACTGCCTCATAATAGAACATCTTTCGAAGAAGATTTGGATGGCGATGGTTTGATTATTTTAGAAGATTTACAGCACCTAAAGGATTTCGAGAGCAATATTGCCTCTGGGTCAGATGAGAAACTCGAAATCAAAATGTACGAGAGAAGTGAAGTTATGACGGACAAGCCAGGTATATTGAGTAAATTTCCTAGTAACGCCAGATCAATTGCCATCGCCACAGCAAGTATTCTAGGGCTATCCACAATACTGTTCTTACTCACATATATTGCGCTAAAATACAAGCAACAAAGAAATGGTGCAAGAAAGAAAGACAGTTTCTGTGACGAGAAAATTCCATCACCAGTGTTTGAGCATAGGAAAAGTCATAAGAACAACTGCAGTAGTCGAAGCATTAGCCCAATGATTTCCAATTCTAATATTTATACCATGAGTACTTTGGATTCGCATAATGGCAAAGATTCGCCGGAATACATGTGGAATTCTTTAAGAAAACCATTCCAATAGAAGATTATGTTCTCAATATTATAAGCATGGACTGAAGTTTTATGGATATACCCCTACAACATTTTTTTTGTTTTAAGTCTTTTTAATAGTGAGTGACCTGATTTTACGTGTAAGAACTATATAGTACATTAATTCTAGATTTCTTTGCGGCGAAATTTAAAATGTTCACCTACAAGTGAAAATATTCATATTCACAATTCTAATCCCTTCAATGTTTCGCAAAATCCCCTTTGTAAAGCGTGGCCCTTAACATTATTTTTAGCTTCTATGAAAACGATACGAGCTAGGGCAAAATAAACAAGAAGTAAATCAATCCTTACGAAATTACCTACTAAGTGATAGGTAACCCTAACTAGGTAAAGGTAAAAATGAAACGTGTAATATACTTATTACAGGAATAATATCCAATATCCTCTAATATTTATACATCCATTTGATTTTTTAATAATACGTTTAGACTTCTTATTTTGTAATATTATACCTACTAAAATTAGAGATTAAAAATATTGAGTCAGGAATGGTCGGACATTTCAATTTTAATGTCTTTATCTCACCAATGTTTCGATATTATCCTCTATCCTACTAATGTTTAGATGATTAAATGATTATTTTTCGTTTACGCAAGAATGGATTTGGTTGTAATTTAGAACTTGAAAATTAATTTCGTTGTATCATGAACATTTTCCAAGTAAGTTTGTTATTTTCCAAGAAAAAACAATACGCGGGAAAAGGCTTATTAAAGGCGTGCGAGATTTAAATTACGATAATTTTGCAGTCCTCAACTCTTATTCAAATTTAGAAAATCAAAGGCGAACTAATAACAATAAACTTATCTGTAGGTATACCTAATGAGTTTTTTTTTATTTTGGATTTTTTTCTAGCTTGTAAAATTTTCCTAAATATATGTGTAAAGGGCAGACTTTCTTTAAGGGGAGGGATGAAACAGCAAGTGAGTGGCAAGAGAGGTATGGATTTTGATGTACTCACTATTATAGTAAACCAGAGTATTAATAGTATTGGGCTATCTATAGCTGTGGCACTCTCTGGCATTTGTTATGTATAACCAGAGTGTGAAAGCGATTAGACAGAAGAAGTTAAATCTAATTATAAGTATAGCCAGTTTGATCATATGTTGAAATCTAGAATGATGACACTACTATAGTTATTATTAGAGGCAACTCTTGACAGTTGCTTGAGGTACAGTGGACTACAAAAGATGTATCCACTTTTGGACCTTATTACAATGCAATAAGGTGAAAAAGTGGATACATCTCTTTGTAGTCAACTGTACACGTTAGTTTGCACATGCATTTTTCGATTTTAAGAATTTAGGATGTGGAAATATAATTTTTCATGCACAAATTAGGTAACTTTTGTGGTAAAATAGGTAGCCTTCATAGGATGCTAGTTTAATAATTATTATTTAATTACCTATAAATAATAGAAAACATATTATTTATTGCCTGTATATAAAAATAATAGTTTTAACTATTGAAAAAATATAAAACTTATTTTTTCACCTATTTGTTTTTATTTACTACTTTTCAGTATTATGTGGCAAGTGCAATGTGGCATAAGATCTTTTATGTATAATTTTTGTATTGTTTAGAAATAAAAATAATATAAACCATTCACATTGAAGTATTAATATCTTACCGGTAATTTTCAAACGTAAATACATCTTGGAGGGTTTTCAAAACAGGCAGGTCTTGAGTATGAATCTTGTTGTAAAAATATGCGTACTGTCTGGCAATGCTTCTATAAAGTTTCAGTGATGACTCAAATATTGGCGAAGGCTGAAAATTAAAAAAAAAACCCTTTTACTCCTCTAAAGTTGGTAATGGGAGTTGATTTTTGAAAGGCTAAGTAACTTAAAGTATTTATTTGTTCTTGTATTGAATGCTTATGGATTATTGAGGACAAAACAAAATTTCTCTGAATTTTGCAGTTTTATAGACATTAAAAAAGGTATAAAATTCCTTCCTGGTATTCAAAAAGCAACATGAATACTAACCTTCAGTTTTAATAGCTCTTCTGGTTTAAAATACAAAACAGTGGAATACTTGTCAGGCAAAACATCGATGTAAGGTTTCCAAAATGATTCTGAAATAAGACCATTCCATGTTATACATAAATAAATATTAGCGGCCCATCTCATACAAATTGATGTAGTCCCCAACTAAGCTCTAGGCTTGTACCATAGGTCAGGGCTCGGAACTGGTTTAAAAAATAAAAATACCGGTTTTGCTCTGAACTTTTCTAGGGAAAGCCGACAATTAAAAACTTTATTTTAACCTTAATTAACCGGTATAATCCACAAATGGCGAGTCAAGAAACCAAAAGTGTTTTACTGAATAAAAATGCTAAGTGGCGCTTGTTTATCGCGCGTGACGTGCATTTGGAGTAACTGTTTTTTTAGCTCTAAACCAGTTAATTCGAAAAGAACTTTATATAAAGTTTCCTCTGAAAACTGGTTAACACGTTCGCGGACGGAAATGCTATAGCATTCGAATTTAGCAAACTGTGCCCAACAGATGTGACTTTACTGTCCGTGAACGTGTTAAAAAATCTGGTTTATGTGAACAGAACCGAAATAAGGTTTTGCATCAAGTACATAGTAACAGTTTGTAAATTAACAGGTATCCAAGCCCTGCTAGGGGTGCTAGACAAAACTAAATACTAACTAACAATAAAATTTATAGAGAAATTACATACTTAATATATAGAAAACATCCAAGACTCAGGAACACATATTCATGCTCATCACACAAACTGCCCTCATTTGTTGTAGCCATGCTACCGACACAGATATAAATTAATAATTATTTATTAAGAAATAGAGCTTCAAACATTTATAAAAGAGGTCAAAGTTGTATATATAGACTCTGTAGCATTATATTTTGTATTACCTGGATTATTCTTCTCTAACAATAAAAACAGCGCCAGCGTGATATTTGGCATGTTCTGCAATAATGGGTCCACAGCTATAAAAGCTGAGAGGATTGAGTCCCTGGCATCCTGCTCTGTCATCATTAGCTTGCGAGGCACTGTCAGCACCAGGGAGCCTTCAGTAAATTCTTTAGTCGCCACCAAACCCCAGTCATACCCTTCAAATTCTTTAATGTCAATACCTGTAAATATTAAATATCTAATATAAAATACAAGGACATTAAGAAAAAGACTTAACTAGAAAGCATAACAACCAAAGTAAAGAGACTAAAATGGCAATGGACAGGTCATATGCTAAGGGGAAAAGAAAAGTGGAGTCAAACCTCCATATGGTACCCAAGAACTAACAAACGCAAACCTGGTTGCCCCTGCAGAAGATGGGAAGACGATTTTGCAAAACTACTGGGCAAAACATGGACCAGATTAGCACAAAATAGGCATCAGTGGAAAAAATGGAAGAGGCCTTTGTCAAAAGACAAACAAACAATAAATTATTAATTATTAATGTAAACATAAACATTATATGTATGATTGTTTGTAATAAAGGCTTATACTATTATATTATTGTTATAATAGGAAATACCAATTTTTCAATGAAGCTTATTTCTGTATACACTCGCTTTATTCGAGGTCCATAAAGCTATGATAAAGTAGGTAAAGTAGGTCCAAGAACTAGAAACGGTGAAACATTACTATAAATTTGTTTATGCAGAATAATTCCTACAATTTATGTTGAAGAATGAAGTTCAATTTTTACCTAAGTGTTTTTTATAGATAGATTTAACAAACGTATACTAAATTTCCGATTTATAGGTTATACTATACCTTCATAAACCGCCCCATTTTCGTTCAACCAACTGAAAAAGTTATCTTTCCTTGATTGACGTGACTTTGATGATTTAAAACTGCTTAAAGGAGACTCAATGTTCTTTATCTCGCGTAGAATCGCTACAATATCAGAATGATGGTCCCAACTTTTGGCTATGTTCATCGACGTTTGAAATACACTAGTTAACTTAAGCAACTTGTCTACATAAAGGGACAGTTCTTTTCGAATAGTCTGACTTAGTTTATTATTTTCTTTCCCTGAATTCTTTTTAGGAGCATGTTTTGAATTTGATTTACGTCCCATTATGATTAATTAAAGTCAAGTATTAAAATAAACTCCTCCGAAATATAATGAACTATGTACACTAAAAATAGGTTTCTAAAATACTAATTTTGTGTAAATTTGTTTTCATGAAAGACGACACTTTGACAGTTCCCATGACACGGCGACAAATTGAAAAGATATCCATTTTATAAATTTTCAAAACTTTGACAAGTGAAAAGAAACCGTCTCTACTGGGTTTAGAGTTGAAATTGTATTCACGTTTTGTTTTACAAATGGCACAACCAAAGGAAATTAGCATCTGAGTGAACAGAAAATTATGTTGACATTGACAGTTCCTTCTCGTTCAGAAAGTTTCTAACTTGTATAACAAAGTTTTAATTAATTCTTTATAGCTTGACAAAAAAACATTTTGATGTGGTGCCAGGGCCTCTATCTTATGAAGCTTATTATATGACACTGGAGATTGCACGGTTAACAACGAAATGAAGCCTAGAAAAGTGACCTTGCATGACGTCGCTTATGTTTTTTGTCCCTTTCTTTTTCTTCTAAAGAAAGGGACCAAAAACGTCGCTTATGTTGCTGTCTCTTTCTTTTCATCCTAAAGAAACGGACAATAAATATAAGCGACGTCATTCAAATTCACTTTTCTTAGCTTTAAGGCGTTGTTCGTCGTGCAATCTCCAGTGTCATAGCTTATTGGCCTCTATTGAACATGGTAAAACCGAATTATTATTGACGTGTTATCGACTTATCGTAGAGCCATTAATGCTTGATATTTTTTTGATAGTAATGTCTTTTCTTGACAGTAAAGCGGAAAGTTAAAAAAAAACAATACCATAACACAATATAATCATTAAGTCGGTTATAATATAAAGCAACATGGTTTTACCGTGTTGAATAAAGGCCCAGGTGGAGCTATAATATTCCCAAATATCAACATATTTGTATGTTTTCAATTTAATATTATTATGATTATTATTATTATTTATTTATTTCGTGTAACATAATTGACACATAATTTTGTTAGTAAGAATAGTTACTTAGTCTAAGGTGTTAGTTGCATTAACCTAAAACAATATGGCACTAGTTAGTAGGGGAATGCAGTGCAGTGCAGGGGAATGTAGGGGAATTATGTTGACATTATAATTGTTGTAGCATAGTCAGTAGTGACCCTGCTTATGAAGCTAGCGGTCAAGGGTTCAATTCCCGGTAATGGCAAATATTTGTGTGATTGGCTAGGCGTAGAATTTGTGACTGAGTCAGATGTACTTTTTATGTAGGTATATACAAACATACATACATAAAATCACGCCTTCATTCCCAGAGTGGGGTAGGCAGTGCTACAGAGATACCAACAACTCTATACCAAAAGACTTGTTGATAATTCTGTAACCATATTATGCAATTCTTTTATGTATTTAAGTACATACTTATGTCTCTCCCTCTCTGATACTCAAATGTGTTTATCGTTGTCTAGAAGAGAGGTATGTACTTACCCATAAGTTTCGTTTGGTGCTACTAGGTATACATTATATGGTTTTTATTTCAACTCGATACCTTCACGCGTTCCCGAGATAAAGTCTTGACAGACAGACGGGCGGCCGGACGGACTACAAAGTGATTCTGTAACGGTTCCGGTTTTTTCGATAAGAAAGCACTTCACCGGAGTCGATTTTTGAATCTCACTGACGATTGGCGAGTATACGCGGTTATCTCGTTAACAGTTAGCATTCGTGATATGATATCATAAGAGTGAAAATTAAGTCACCAGGGCCTCTATTCAACTGCGTTATAACGATATCGTTTTTGACCTGTTTCCGTATTGTCAACTCTTATGTCATTTACAATAATGGCGACTGTGACATAAACGATTCTTAAACGTGTCAAACACGATATCGTTTTAACGCACCTGAATAGAGGCCCAGATAATTCAAAAACAAACGTGTTGACTCTTAACAAAAATTAGCGCTTTAAAGCTTTAATTCATAACCTAAAAACCTATCCAGCGACACCCCACACTATGGGGTACACGAGAAAAAAAACATCCCCACATTACGTGTAGGACCTTAAAAAAACATGTTTTTATTTTATCACTTTGTTGGCATGACTAATATGTATATTCATGCCAAAATACATCATTCTAGTAATAAGAGTCTCTGAGCTATGCTGCGGACGGATATGGCGAAAATATAAGGGTTCCTAGTTTGACTACGGAACCCTAAAAACGGGACCCTATTACTAAGACTCTACTGTCACTGTCCGTCTGTTTGTCTGTCTGTCATCAGACTGTATCTCATGATCATGTTGCTAGACAGTTGAAATTTTCACAGATGATGTATTTCTGTGGCCACTTTAACAACAATATATTAAAAATAGAATTAAATAAATACTTGAGTGGGGTCCCATACAGCAAACTTGATTTTTTGCCGTATTTTGTTAGTTATTAATAACGGCAACAGGTAGACGCTTCAAATATTCACAGAATATTTCGTTGTACTTTAAAATAAATAATTAAATTAGAATAAAATGAATATTTAAGGAGCTCCCATACAACAAAAGTGTTTTTTTTTTGTTTTGCTAGATTTGGCTACAGGCAGACACCGGACAGGTGAAACTAAAAAAATGGTTATAATATAGTGTCTAATGTTGTACAGATAGTGATACGGAACCGTTCGTGCGCGAGGCCGACTCGCACTTGGCTGGGTTTTTTAAATGCCAAACATGCCGACAAATATTATATGCCCGTACCTATAGCCTAGGTAAGTACCGAAAGTCGAAATTACTAGGTACCTAACCTACTACGATTATCATAAATAAATAAATCACAGGACAATGTCACACAAATTGACCTAGTCCCAAACTAAGCTCTAGGCTTGTACTATAGGTACTAAACAACGATAAACTTACTTGTATAGAGTAAATACATAGAAAACATTCAAGACTCGGGAACAAATACTCGTGCTCATCACACAAATATCTGCCCTTACCAGGATTTGAGCCTAGGACCCTTAGCTTCGAAAGCAGTGTCACTACCAACTAAGCTAGCGTGTCGTATTATTTAGTGTAATTAAATAAAACTCATACCGATAAGCGTCGCTTAGCGCCGGTTCGCATTCCATAGGTTGAAAAAATGCAGACCTTACAATGTCAATGCGTATCGACAGCCGAAGCTTGGCAATGGCAATGGTGCATCGGGCATTTGGCAGCAGCGCTGCTCTTCCCAGAAATCTTATTTGAAATCGCCCCACTTTCGGCCGAAGAATGCTACTAGGCATTCCTACTAACTGCTTTGATGTGAGATAGTTTTTTAAAGCCACCGTTTACTTTAACATATACGCAACGGCAATAAAGTGTTTAGCTATGTCCAATACAACATTGAGAAAACAACTTAGAATGCTGTTATAAGTTATGAGGTACCTAACCTAAATATATATCTGTTAACATTAACTAGAAATTGTTAAAGGAAATTGTACCTGCTGTGTGAGTTGAGCGCTAACCTAACCTAACGCAACCTGATACACATATCAGTAGTAAATCAGGTAATAGGTGCGCAGGAAGAGAGAGAATCAATGAGAGATCAATCACACGTTCGATCGTCAAGTGAAAAGTGTTAGGAAGTGAAGTGATGCGTAGGAGCGCTATCGCACCAAGTCTCATCCTAATTCGAGAAAATAGGATTCGAGCATTTCGAATCTGAAATAACGGATCTAGTACGCAACTGCTCTTGCAGATAGTCGACCTCAACTAAATGGTTTTCGGATGTGGTACAGTCGAGTGCAAAGACATGTTAACATGTTTGTATTAAAATAAAATGCGAAAGTGTATACATATCTTTATACTCGACATATCGCGCTCAGGTAAGAATTGAATCAGCTTTTCTTTATTATGTGGTCTCAGTCACTGCAAAACGTTTAAAATTAATTTACTTTCAATGCTAATTTAATTTGTGACCCCTTCTAAGCCAAACGTTCTATTCTGCGTCGGTCAAATTCCTCAGCGACACACCTTTCATTATGAAGTCAGAGCTAGGTTCGGCTTAGTATCCCAGCGTCTCCGCTGGCTATTATGTGTTTGAAATATCTGAATTGATTAAGAATTCTATAAAAGGCTATGAGCTCAGTGAACGCGGCTTGCATTAGCAACGCGTGAACTTTATGTTAAGTAAGCTAACGCACTTCACGTTAATTGGTACATTGCCTTTAAGTTATAGTTTTGAGACACAGTTTTAGTACTGGGATTGACATTTTGCTGCATGTTATGCAGATGTGGTGAATGAATATAGGTACGACATGGTTTTTGGTCGGAGTAGTTCGTATTTACCTTGCTTTCTCAGTCAGCTTTACCCATTGATGAGCTAATTAAAAAAGCAAGACGAATACGATTTCGTATGAAGGAAATCAGGGCTGAGATTCTGCTCGGTGAAACTTGGTTGATTTTGACGTGTTATCGTATTGTTTCTAACCCGGCTGCCATTACTGTCAAATAAAAAAGAGCTATCAAAACGTTGACAATATGGCAACATGTTAAAAGCAATATGTATGATCAAATGAGACAAAATTACGATCGGTATTTTCTATCCCTTTCTGTAACAAGTGTTTTTGGTAGTGTACCTATGTACGTTTGATAATAATATTCCTGAAGAAGGTAATGTAAATTATATTTAGAATTTTCTGTACCTACGAATAGCTAAGTAAATCAAGTAAAAATAAAATTATTTTTATTTTTCAAATAAGATTTAAAGTGAAATTAATGAAAATTATAATTTAAAATATATGAAGGACAACGCGCAGGTAATACATATACACATATCAATAATGTTCCTACATTATTTGAATAGCTGTAGTTATTCTGCGTTGCGATACATTACAAAATATGAAAATAGTATAGGGATATTTTATATCCTTAGAAATTTTTGATGTGTATTAGGGGGTTATTCATCACTTTATCGAATTTCACTTCATCGAATGTATTATTTCATCGAGCTACATTTCATTGAACGCTATTTTCTGCTAATACAATACAATAATGTTTTCAGGGTATCTTAAACATTAATTACGTAACCTAACCTAGGTTAGATGTTTAGGAAACCCTGAAAACATTATGGTTTCAGCAGAAAATAGCGTTCGATGAAATGACATTCGAAGAAAAGATACACTCGATGAAACGATAGACACCCGTATTAGGGGGCGGGGTCGCTAGGCAGGCAAAAGTAAACAGTAAGAAATTTTGGTCTAACGCAGTTCCACAGGCTTAAATGATTATCTCATCAATATCATTCATTAATATCATTCATCAATATTATCATCCCATTCTTATTACAGACTCTCAGTGGTTGGTAGTACACCTTATGCCGAAAAGTAAGTCTATATAGGTACTACTAAAATTGTATATTTGTTAGTTAATAAATAAGTAAAACTATAATAACTACTGAACCAACTGAAATGACTAAATTGGTAACCAAGTCAATATCGTCCGGCATCAAATTCTAATTCAAGTTAACTGAATAATACATTTTCATAGGCGTTTGTTTACTTTGTAGTAATAAATCAATTGAATTCATTCGAATTGAGGCGTATTCATTCATCCGATTTAATATTCATAATTAACGCAATTAAACAAGTGCTTAATCCAATACGGATATGACCTTAGATATTAAGAGGCCGCATACGAAATTTTGCCAGTTTTGCTTATTTTCGTGATTTTACAGTTTAAACATTGCATAATGCATTAAAACTTATAGAAATGCAATTTGCATTTCTATAAGTTTTAATGCACATCATGATATATCATTTCAGTTATGTTATGATCGAATAAATGAGTTACAAATGAATGAGCTACTTTATTATCTTTGTCAAGAATTTAACATATACTTATTGCTATTTTTTTTATATTTTGGAAGTGTTTTTAAGGTAATGGATTGATTTTGAACTGATGTTTATTACTGTTCTTTTAATTTTATGAACGAGTGTTTTAAGAAGCCGAAATTTAAAACTATTTTTTGACAATTTAAAAAAGAAATTATCAAGTTAATAATTGATTTACACAAAAAAAAATATATATAAAGGTGGTAAAAAGTAATTCATAAATTTTTTATAAAACTTTTACAGCCATTAATTGTAATTTTTTCATACCTTTAAGACGTCAAAACGATCCGTGAATTATGCGATATTCTAAACCTCTTACAGCAAAACTCACGAAACAGTCGCCGGTTTCACGTCGATTCATCAAAATTAAATAATAAAATCAAAAAAGTATTTCATACATTTGTTGAAAATCGAAATTATCTTTCGTGTTGCGCTTTAAAATTTGTAGTAATAAGTATTTCAACAGTAAAATCACGAAAATCAGAGAAATCGGTAAAATTTCGTGTACGGCCTCTTAAGATTGAGTGAACGACGAAGATTTGACCTACTCATTTGTTTATGCTTCACTTTCGTCGTCGCGTATTTTTCATAAGAAGCACACTCATGTTAGTGACATGGTAAGCTGCGGTTCAGTGACGCCATAACATTTACCTCCCAACAGTGACGTGAGACGAGGGACGGGCGAAAAAAACAAGACGACAGCACCGCCTTACGATAAAACGGGCCAGAGAATGATCTCACTTCTTACTTACCTATTCAGTGTATTAATCTCACGAATATAATGATCGAGAGGATACTAAACTCCTTGTTGTAAATAAACATTTTGAAGTTTTACTCACGATTCAAATCGTTTCTCGATGAAGTCATTATTTATTAGGCACTAATCGTGTAACCTTTACTTGATATTTTGATGGATTGACATTGTGTTGATATGTTCAAATTATACTTCTATTGTGTATTTTTTACAAGAATTAAGTGATGACATGAATCTACCTATGTGTAATAGTTATATTGGATTATCTGCCGCTAGAACAGTAATTCTACTGAGTAGTAACCTCCATCAGGTAACGTATGTAAAAGGACTCCATGAATATGGGTGATAGTCACATATTCAAATTTAAGCTCTATCTTCTCTAGGCACTAGCATCTAGTCTAAAACTTTTTTGTTGATGCAAAATCTGTCGATGAAAATGTTGTCCTAACATCACTATTTCAATCGTAATAAACGAATCATCGCATCCATTACGAGTGATTGCATCATCGGTCGATTGAGTCACTGTCACGACGCAGTCCTGGCCGTAGGAGGATCCTGTTACTTAGTCATCACACGATATCACTGACCACAATATTCCACAACTATTACACGAGGGAGTGCATACAGTACAAGGGAAAGGACATTGAAAAAATTTGGCAATAGGAAGTATGGGAATTATGGAGCTGAGCACCGAAACTAAGTTCATTCATGGTCAATTATGATTGTACCTACTTATTATGAACACCGTGGCTGGTTTGGAAATTTCCGATTCACACTCTATATCCCCGGTTGTTTGCAATGCACGGGTAAGTATAGCTGAGTGGCAACGTCCAGAGTAATAATAAAATAATAATAATAATATCACGGGACAATGTCACACAAATTGACCTAGTCCCAAACTAAGCTCTAAGCTTGTACTATGGGTACTAGACAACAATAAACTTACTTATATAGAGAAATATATACTTAAATACATAGAAAACATCCAAGACTCAGGAACAAATACTCGTGCTCATCACACAAATATATCTGCCCTTACCGGGATTTGAACCCAGGACCCCTAGCTTCGAAGGCAGGGTCACTCCCAACTAGGCTAGCGTATCGTCAGTAAGCAATACATTAACTCTTATCAATTTAGCGCCGCTCACATCTTGCAGCGGACTCTGCTGCTAGTTGCATTGGCTTGGGCACACCGCTTTGACTTCACATCGGTAAGATGCACGACATCAATCTTGAACCTAATTTGAAATGTCATAACAAATTTCAAATATTTAGATATCGCATCGTCTACAGTCGCTATCTATGCTATAATATCGAAAGTGAAAGAAAATGTAAGCAGTATGCTACAGCAGGCTCCAGAGGCAGTAAAATCTTCCTGTATTATAATGTAAGTATGCTAATACAAGCATTCAGGAGCATGATTATTCCTAGCCGTTTTCTTTGTTTGTGTACACGTTAAAGTAGCAAATTTTGTAGAATCAATTTGGTTTTAATCTGGTTTTTCGTTCGTGGTCCTTGACCTACTTTTCCTGCGGAGTGCATTTTGTACACTACACAGATAAAAAATGTAGTAAGTGGTTTCCACAGATTAGGACAGATTAGAAGGGTATGTAAATTATATAATTGTCACAGAGTAATAGTAATAAGGGATAAGTTATTGTTATCATATCATAGATAAGGTCTACTTTAGTTTCTTATTTTCTTATTTTATTTATCTTGTTTTTTTTAAACCAACACACTGTATGGTGCTGTGTAAAGCGGTGTTTGCACGAGGAAATTGTATAGTTACGTGGCATACCTACTGTATGATGTTCTTGTCTTTTAATTGTTTTTTAGGGTTCCGTAGCCAAATGGCAAAAAACGGAACCCTTATAGATTCGTCATGTCTGTCCGTCTGTCCGTCCGTATGTCACAGCCACTTTATTCCGTAACTATAAGAGCTATACTGTGGAAACTTGGTAAGTAGATGTATTCGGTGAACCGCATTAAGATTTTCATACAAAAATAGAAAAAAAACAATAAATTTTTGGGGTTCCCCATACTTAGAACTGAAACTCAAAAATTTTTTTTTCATCAAACTCATACGTGTGGGGTATCTATGGATAGGTATTCAAAAATGATATTGAGGTTTCTATTATAATTTTTTTCTAAACTGAATAGTTTGCGCGAGAGACGCTTCCAAAGTGGAAAAATGTGTGTCCCCCCCCCCGTAACTTCTAAAATAAGGGAATGATAAATGTAAAAATAATATATGATGTACATTACCATGCAAACTTCCACCGAAAATTGGTTTGAACGAGATCTAATAATTAGTTTTTTTTTAATACGTTATAAATCGTACGTTTTTTTGAACAACAATATGCCAACATTACTTTTTGGAGACTTCAACGAAGATTTTTTAAAAGACAATTGTTTACTGTCATTCATGGAGAACGCTGGATATAGGACGTTATTACCACCTTGTCCAACTACGCGAGGAGGCACACAAATTGATAATATTTTTGGAAATATTTATTGTCAAACTGGAATATATATTAGCTTGTTTAGCTATCACAAGCCTATATGGGCTCGCATATAGTACCTAATTATAATGTTTACTTATCAATATCTTATTTAAAAAAAAAACACTATTATTAAAACATCGATCAAAGTTACAACGAGGTACAAGAACTTTTATATTATGTATTTTTAATATCTACGTTACAAATCCTAAACCGCATTTTACCTTTCATTCAATCAACTCCAATATAATAAAGAATAAAGAAAAACATTTATTTAGATGTATAGTTGTACGGAACCCTACGTGCGCGAGTCCGACTCGCACTTGGCCGGTTTTTTTATTTTATTTTTATTTTTATAAGTGTTTTGCATGTGCGATCGTGGCGTCATTGCGCCGTGTCTTCACCAATTGGTCACAACGGAAGAACAGCGCTGGCCATGCCAGCACCACGCTGAGTTGTGACCATTTCGTGACAAATTATGTTTTAATTTCCGTTAATGTTTAAATTGTTTGTACTTGTTTGCCAGTTTTGTCTCGAATAAACTATTTCTATTCTATTCTATTCTAATCAGAGTAATCAATTGTCATTTTTTTTACTGCAAGTAAAATAGTACGCCGCGATACAGTCAGTGAGTATGATTTGCGCACTGTGTTTGAGTCTGGTCGCATCATATCCTTCTGCAGATGTATTATTACATGTTTTATTATAGTCTGCTAACGACCTGCCCTCTTTTCGCTCCGGGTACTATTAATAATTATTATAAAAGGGAACATGCATAACTTTTTTTCTTACGCTCTCTGGAAAGTGCTATGAAAGAGAGGAATAACTGTATATGCGAAATAATTGTTGGGTATTTTTTTCATAAGATATGAAGCTTTAAAAAGTCATAGTTCAGACCCCCTGCAAAAACACTCTATATAAAATCGACGACAGGAATGACTTCACAGCTGTTGTTCCTTATAAAGAAATTTGCATTTTATTTTGTAAATTACTATGTATAAACCAATATCGTAGAATTAAAATATATCGTAAATAAAATGAAGATGTCGAAAAAACACTCTAAACATTAAAAGAAGTTTTAAAACTTTAACAAGTTTTGATTCTAGATAAAATCTTAATAAACGGGTCAAAACTAAGTGTATTGCGTTTTATGCTTTTAACCCTTAATTTGGCAGTGTGCACCACAGTACAAGTACTATAATGCTCACTTTTTGTTTTTTTTGGATTGATATTTTTTTATGCTGGTTCGAAATCAAATAGGGTTTGAATTCACGACTTTTTTAATTTTTGCCAGATTTTTTTTTAACCCTTAAGGTTAAAAAAATATCTCCTGAATCGTATCAATGAAACTCAACTCTGATTTTCATGCATGTTCTCTATTTATCAACAATTGGTATTTCTGTAGCTCTGCCTACCCCACTCTGGGAATGAAGGCGCGACATTATGTATGTATATAAAACTTTCCCTTGAATATATTGATGAAAACCGCATTAAAATCATACGCCGAGCTTAGAAGATCTAAGCGTATATAGAGAGGGACAGACGGCAGCGACTTTGTTTAATTAAAGATAAAGCTGTTCCTTGAGTGTATATCCATACAAGTCTGAAGTAAACCCTCTTATGTGTTAACCTCGACATTTACGGAGATGTAATCACTAATTCTGCAAACGGCTGGTGTCAAGTGTCATGTGGTAATTCTGGTCCGTGTAAAACGTTAAGCGATAGTGGGTGGACATTGGCTTGGCAAAAATATTGCGCTACATCATAAGGAACCGTTCGTGTCCTAGGATTGTCACAGATATATACACCTAGATTGGCAACATAGTAAGATGTGGTGAAAGATGAAATTATAATGGTCATAGTGGCAACCAAATATCTGAAACGCTCGTATGCCTCTAGCAATAGAGACGGCTCACATAATGCATGAGCCCAATGTACTACAGACAGACATCATAGTCAACAAGTTTTAGCATCTTGGTTTGTTGACTCTATTTTAATGGAAACAAAGTATTTTTTTCTTGTTACATTGTTAATGGCGCAATGGAGCAAAAGTAATTGAACTTATTTCTTGTTGGTATCTCCATTCACAAAAATCTTCATGTTTCATTGTAGTACGGTGGGACTCACGAGAATTGAACCGTTGGATAATCAATTCAGTATTGGTGCCAGTGTCCAGCCAGACAGACTAGGTGCTCTTAACAAATCACTTCAGCACCATTTCAATGAGCAGTAGACCACGTGGGCTTCTCGCCATGGTTCCCTGGGCTATGCTTTTATAACTGTACTAGCGACCTGATCTCGCTTCGCTCCGGGTTAAAGTATATATAAACCCTCCTCTTGAACCACTCTACCTATTTAAAAACACGGCATCGAAATCCGTTGCGTAGTTTTAAAGATCTAAGCATACATAGGGACAGACAGAGGGAAGCGACTTTGTTTTTTATACTATGTAGTGATATTGATAACTTAACAGTGAGCTGGGGTATACACATAACTTGATGCTCAGTTTACTACTCTTTCGAGGCAATAGCTAATGACATTAATCTACAGACTCTTACTTATTTTTGGATATATTAAGTAGTAGTTGTTGCATGATTTTAAAATTAATTATTGCCGATTCACAACAATTATTGGCACATCCATATCTTTCACGTCTAAACCGCTTAACAGATTTCGATAAACTTTGATATGGAAACCGCCCGCGAAAGGACATTGGAAGCTTTTGATCGTGGGAAGTTTAATAGTTCAGGGAATACCGATAACCGACTTCTTCGCGGACGAAGTCGCGGGCAACCGGACATGGAAAAGTTAAATTTTCTTAACTTTGTCCTTAACGATGTACACTTTTTTTGGAAAACGCCCAGTCGCGTTCCTAAATATTTATTCACATTTGCACCTTATTTAAATGGAAGTATAACTTTTCAAAACGTTTAAATAGATATACTACAGAACCTGCACGTTAAGTTAGGTTAGGTTAGGTTAGGTTAGGTTAGGTTAGGTTCCCCCCCGATTGTGCTGCCACCTTGCCGTGGTGGGGGGGCTTGCGTGTCTCTATGATCCTCGTGGCTATACCGGACAGGGCTACCCATACCGGAAAGGCTCGGGGTGAGGGGCCAGACTAAGAGCGGCACGTCCCTATCCCATTCCCACCTTCCCGATTTCCCATTCCTTCCCAGCTCCCATCCTTCCCCCCTTTTCCACCGAACCAGTGGCGGGATATCCACTTTTTTAGGGCCAGCGCGGGCCCGGGGAATTAAATACTCCCCAAAAGAGCGCCCCCTGTATGCGGTAGGTGCGCGGCGCCTGCAGGGAGAAAGTAGGAGGAAGACCGCAAACGGCCGTTGTGGGCGGCCCTAAACGTCACAAAAATGCAGTCTGATAAAAATTTACTACCCCAGGAGGGTACCGGTTCTACCGGAGAATCCCTCCCCGCGTCTTCGGACGCGGGCTGCCCCTCGTATTCTGGGGGGGGCACCAGCTGCATCGTAGGTCGCCAAGCTGGCGACCTTCGTGAACACGACCTTGGCTTTGGAGATATGGACACCGAATCGCGCACATTGATATTCAATGTGGACAAAATGGTACGGAGGAAGGAAAGGAACCGGGGGGTTTTACCGAGGGGGGGGGTAGTTATCTCCGACTCCAGTTCGGAGTCGGAGGTAGACGACCCCGGTTCGATCGAGATGGGCGAGGACGCGCCTCAGCCCGCAAAAAGGGCGTTGGAGGAGACGGGGGACGTCGAGGTGGTCGTCCCCGTCAAGGTAAATACGGCGCGGAGGGGCATGCCCAAGGGGGCATATGCGGGACTGGCTGCGGCAAGGGCGAGGGCAAGGCAGTACCTCCTCGAGCCGCACTTCGAGGAGGGGCTGGAGGCCGAGGCCGACGTCGCAGTCAACTACCAGAGGGACTTCCCGGAGCTCCGCCCCAAGGGGGCAAAGGAGGGGAAGGCGAGGAAGGCGAGCGTCGATGATCACCAACGCTTCCGCTCGGGCTCGCGTTCCCCCGACGCGATGGAGGTTGGTGAAGGTCTGGAGGAGGCTGACCCACTAGACGCGGCCCGCAAGGCGGCCAAGGACATCCTGGAGGCGGCCAGGGTGTCCAGCAACCTAAAAGGGGAGGTGAAAGGCCGCATGTACCGGGCCTGCCAAACGATCCTCGGATCTATGGACGAGGCGGAGGCGGCCCGGTCCGAGAGCGAGGAGGTCCGCCGATTAAAGGCGGACAACAAAAGGATGAGGGAGGAGCTCGCGCTCAATACGGCGGAGCTGAAGGCGCTCCGCACCGCCTTTAGCGAGCGCGAGATCCCGGCGGCGCCTGCTCCGGCCCCTCTTCAGTTTGGAACCGTTGAACTGACCGAGGCCATCAACGAGATGAAGAGAGATCTCTTCCTTAGCCTCGGTCGGATGATTAACGACCGGATTGAGGAGGTGAACAGGCGCCTCCCGGCGGAGCCGATCCTCCGTCCTCCGCTTGCCCACGAGAGGAGGGCCGCCACTGCCGCCGCTGCCACCGCTGCCGCCGCTGCCGCCGCCCCGGAAGCCCCTAGGGCTGATAGGGCCGTTAGGCCCGCTCCGCCGCCCCCGGCCCAGGTTAGGGCCCCTGCCCCGGAGCCGGAGGCCAGGGCCAGGCTCGGCGATGGCCGGGCCAAAGTGAAACCGGCCAAGAAGGCGGCAGCCCCGACCCCCGCCCCTCGCAGCCGCCCCCAGAAGCCCGCCAAGGCGGCCAAAACCGCCCCGGCCCCGAGAGCCACCCGGCCCTCGGAAGGTGGACCCGGCCCATCGGGCCAAGCACCACCTCCGCCCGCGAACATGTCGTGGTCGGAGGTGGTAAAGAGGAAGGGGAAGGGGAAGAAGAAGACTAAAGCCCCCCCCCCTCCCCCCAGCAGGAACTCTCTCGAAGGGAGAAAGGCGGCGGCCGCGCGCCCGGCCAAATTGGCCGTCCCCAAGACAGCGGCTGTGGTGGTGACACTTAAAAAGGACGCCACCACCACCCTCCAGGCCACCATGGCGAAGGCCATAAACGGCCTTAGTCTTAGAGAGGTGGGCCTGGAGCACGTCCGGGTCCGGACTTCTATGACCGGGTCCCGGGTCATAGAGGTCCCCGGGGAGGACGGCCATGCGCGGGCGGACACCCTAGCCGCCAGACTTCAGGCCCTGGTTGGCGACGTCGCCGATGTTAGCCGGCCTGTCAAAATGGCCGGCGTACAGATTGCCGGCCTTGATGAGTCGGCAAGCAAAGAATCGGTGGCGGAGGCCGTGGCGGCTGCGGGGGGCTGCCAGGCGGCCCAGGTTCGGGTGGGGGCGGTGCGCTCCCTATACGACGGCACTGGATCGTGCCTGATCCAGTGCCCCGTGACGGCCGCACTGGCCCTTAAAAAGGTTGGTAGGATCCTGGTGGGATGGGCCTCCGCCAGGGTCACTACGGTGGGGCCGACACCGATGCGCTGTTTCAGGTGCTTTGGTGTCGGCCACGCGCGGGAGCTGTGCCCCTCCAAAGAGGACCGGTCCGGCTGCTGCTTCCGGTGCTCTAAGAAGGGGCACACGATGAGCGAGTGCTGGGAGAAGCCCTGGTGCGCGGTCTGCGCCCAGGCCAAACTCCCGGCCGACCACCACCTCGGGGGGAGGAGTTGCTTCCCCCCGGAAACCAAGGGCCGGGACGCTAGGCCCCAGCGTCCCCGCCCGGCGGCACCTGTAGGTATTAGTGGAAACGCCCCCCCGACGAATATCGCCGACCGGGCCGAGGAGGGAACCAGCATGGAACTCTAAATGCCAGCACACCGGCATTTAGAGTTCCTGCAGGCCAACATCAACCACTCCGCCAGAGCACAGGATCTGCTCATGCAGACTATGGCGGAGTGGTCGATAGACGTGGCGGTGGTTGCGGAACCCTACTTTGTCCCGCCCCTACCCAATTGGGTAGGGTCAACGGACAGTAGGGTTGCCGTAGTGGTTCCGGCGGTCGGCGACGGTCCCCCCCTGGTAGGCCTCGAAACGGGCCTGGGGTTCGCGGCGGCCAAATGGGGGAACGACACCGCCCTATTGGCGGTGTACTTCTCCCCCAACAGTTCGCTTGCGGACTTTGAGGCCTACCTGGGGGTCCTTGGGGGGGTGTTAAGGAGGGTGGCCCCGCGCCAAACAGTGGTCCTGGGGGACCTCAACGCCAAGAGTGCTGCGTGGGGTTCCCCCGTAACGGACGCGCGCGGGGCGGCGTTGCGGGATTGGGTGGCGGCATCGGGCCTGGTCGTCCTGAACCAGGGCTGCGCCAATACGTGCGTGCGGCGGCAGGGGGGGTCCATCGTGGACATAACGTTCGCGACCCCTGCCATTGCCGCACGCCTCACCGACTGGCGCGTCCTGGAGGACGTGGAGACCCTCTCAGACCACCTGTATATCAGGCTGAGGGTCTCCAGAGGGGGGCAGCCGCCACCCGTCCCGAGGGGGGGGGGAGGAGGAGGAGGGAGAGGGGAGGAGTTCCCGAAGTGGTCCCTGTCCCATCTGGACAGGGCCAGGGCGGATGAGGCGGCGATGGTGGAGGCCTGGTGTGCCGCCCCACCCGCCGCCTCGGGAGTGGAGGAGAGGGCGCGCCGGTTTCGCTCCGCACTACAGGCTGTGTGCGGAGCGTCTATGCCCCGGGCGCGGCGCCTCTTCTCCAGGAGGAGGGTGTACTGGTGGTCCGCTGAAATTTCGGCCATGCGGACCACCAGCAACTGTGCCCGCCGCGCCTACCAGCACTGTAGGCGCAGGCGGCACACGGCGGAGGAGGAAGAGGGGCTCTACAGGGCCCTCAAAGTCGCCAAGGGGGCCCTCCAGCTGGGCATAGCCAAGGCCAAGGACGAGGCGCACGCCTCGTTCTTGGCCACGCTGGACCGGGATCCGTGGGGGCGGCCGTATAGGGTGGTACGCAACAAAATGCGTACCGCCCCCCCCATGGACTCCCTGGAGCCCCCCCTCCTCAGGAGGGTCATCGAGGGGCTGTTTCCGCCAGCCCCCTCGATAACTCCCCCGGTGATGACCGAGCCACCGGGGGACTTGGAGGACCCGACCGAACTCGTCGTCGCGCCGGTAAGCGACGACGAGTTCGAGAGGGCGGTGGACCGGCTCCGGGGCTGCAAGAAAGCCCCGGGGCCCGACGGAGTACCAGGTCGGGTACTCCCCATCGCCCTAAAACACCTCGGGAACCGACTCAGGCAGATCATGGACGATTGCCTGAGGGAGGGACGGTTCCCGAGAGTGTGGAAGGAGGGGAGGTTGTGCCTCCTGCGGAAGGAGGGTCGACCCCCGGACAGTCCGTCCGCGTATCGCCCCATCGTGCTGCTGGATGAGGCTGGGAAGATCTTCGAGAGAATCCTGGCCTCCCGGATCCAGCAGCACCTAGGGACCGCCGGCCCGGACTTGTCGGAGCGACAGTTCGGGTTCCGTGAAGGGCGGTCCACGCTCGACGCGTTGAAGTCCCTGAGGGACTTCTGCGAGCACGCGTCGAGCAGAGGGGAGGGTGTAGTGGCGGTGTCGCTCGACATCGCCAACGCGTTTGGTACCCTCCCCTATGGGGTGATAAGGGAGGCGCTTCGATATCACGAGGTGCCTCCCTACCTGCGGCGGGTCGTAGAGCACTACCTCACCGAGAGGGTAGTGCTCTACGAGCGGGCGGACGGTCGGCGGGGGTCGACGGGGATGGCCTGTGGTGTGCCCCAGGGTTCCGTGCTCGGTCCACTCTTATGGAACCTGGGGTACGATTGGGCCATCAGGGGGGCAGTGCTCCCACGGACGGCCACCATCTGCTATGCAGATGACACAATGGTGGCCGTGCGTGGGACCGAGGCGAGAGAGGTGCTTTGCCGGGCGGAAGCGGCGGCCGAGCTGATGATTTACCGGATCAGTCAGCTCGGCCTGAAGGTGGCCCTCCCGAAGACTGAGGCGATAGTCTTCGGGGGGCGGGGGAGGGGGTGGAGGCTGCGCGCGGGCGCGGCGCTCACGCTGGGGGGGGAACCGGTCCAACTAAAGCCCCATATCAAATACTTGGGGCTTGTTCTGGACCGGAAGTGGGACTTCGGGGAACATTTCTCCCAACTTGCTCCCCGAATCGTGGGCGCCGCGTCGGCGCTGGGTCGGCTTCTGCCGAACGTGGGTGGGCCTGGCTCCTTGTGCCGCCGGTTGTACGCCGGCGTCACGAGGAGCATGGCTCTGTACGGGGCCCCCATATGGGCGGACAAGCTGTCCGCCCGCAACCGGGCCCTGCTACAGAGGCCGCAGCGGGTGGTGGCCCTCCGTATTGTGAGGGCCTACGTCACGGTGGCCCACGCCGCGGCTTGCCTCCTCGCCTGCACCCCGCCGTGGGAGTTGGATGCGGAGGTGCAGGCTGAGACCTACGCTGTTAGGTCCAGGGCCCGGGCGCGGGGTGAGCGCCCGGACCCTGAGGAGGTAGAGGAGACGCGCCGGATGACGGAGCGTCGACTGCGGGACAGGTGGAAAGCGCACCTGGAGGACGCTCCCTATGGAACTCGGACCATAGGGGCGATCCTCCCGTCGTTTGACACCTGGTTGGGGAGGGCAGTCGGCGCTACGTCGTACCGGCTTGTGCAGGTACTGACCGGACATGGGTGCTTCGGTCACTACCTGCACAAAATTGGGAGGGAGCCCGGCCCGCAGTGCCATCACTGCGGCGATCCGGACGACACGGCTCAGCACACCCTCGCGGTGTGCGACCGTTGGAGTGCGGAGCGCTGCAGTATGGCACTGGCCATCGGGCAGTGGGACCTCTCCCTGCACAGCGTTGTGTCTGCAATGCTGTGCAGCGACAGGTCCTGGAGGGCTGTGGTCTCCTTCTGTGAGTGTGTCATCTCGCAGAAGGAGACTGCGGAGCGGGAGCGCGAAGAGTCTCCTCTCGCGCACCCGCTCCGGCGCAGACGGCGGGGATTGAGGCGCAGGCGTTTTGCCGCCCGCCTCAATCCTTAGTGGCTGCGGGCGGGGGATGGGAGTCCCCTTCCCGCCGTAGGTGATAGCCACTTGGCGGTCTGGGAGGGAGGCCACGCGTGCTCGGCCTCCCTCTCCTTTGGCGCGGGTAGCCCCAGCGGTGTTTGGCTGGGGCTGCCGGAAGGCGTCGTGGGCAGTGCTTCGGCGGTACCACGGCGTCTTGCCTAACCGGCATGAGGGTACGCCAGGGTGGTTTTTAGTGGGTAACGCTCCTCCCCCCTCTCACTCTGAGAGGGGGGGCGCATAGGGGTGAGTCCCACATACCCCCCCGCCACTCCCATGGCGGGGGGCATGCGTAACGCATTTTCCACCCTGTCAAAAAAAAAAAAAAAAAAAAAAAAAAAACAAAAAAAAAAAAAAAAAAAAAAAAAAAGGTTAGGTTAGGTTAGGTTAGGTTAGGTTAGGTTAGGTTAGGTTAGGTTAGGTTAGGTTAGGTTAGGTTAGGTTAGGTTAGGTTGGGGTGCGGGCCGGATTCCTCCACGTTGGCTTGGGGGTTGCAGTCTCTCTTGATCTCGATCCGGAGAGAACGCAGCTTCTGGGCTGGTGCACCCTGGGCATTGGCTGAAACTTTCTCCTTATGGGAGATTCTTTCGGCCCATGGCAAATATCCGGCGGGGGGGTTGGGTAACCGAACAAGTGGCGGGATAACCACTCAACAGGTCCAGCGCAGGCCTCGGGATCTAAATACTCCCGAAAAGAGCGCGTTGGTTGTGGAGGTTGCTCCTTGTTACTCTCCTCGGAGAGTAGGCTGTTGATGCAACAGTTGTGTGGGTTGTCCTTGAGAGAGGTTCAACGGGTGCGGCGATATGCCAGGTGCATTCGGCTTTAGTCGACGTCGGACCAACTCGTTTCCCGTTCGGAGTGTCGTGGATCACGTCTCGCGGCTTCAGCGGGCCGAGGATCTTGCCTTTATCGGCCGGGTCGAGAGGAAGAAAACCTCACTAAAAAATCCCTCAATCCCAAGCGGCGCAGCACCGTGAGGGGATGCATGACTGTGAGGTAGTCAGTCATTAGTGCTTGCACCGTCAGAGAACCGGCCGACTCTCTGGCGTGAATAGGCTTGTCCAGTTGCAGGGGGCACCCTCTGGATTGACCAATTTCCCCCATACTCGTGGGATCAAGTATGGAATTTATGAAAAACAAAAAAAACAAAAAGTTGATGGACGGTAGTGAGGAGGGAGATAGTGACTCTATGCACAGCGTTGAGTCACTGCCGGAGACCAGTCTCAGGACTAAAGAACGGCGGTACATAAACAATGGAGGCTCGGACCCAGAAACAAGTCTGGATGGGGTTGTGAGTCCTACAATGCGGAAAAGACGAGGACGACCGCCAACTACAGGCCACTACGTTGGCCTAGCTAAGGCTAAGTTGGCGCTCATAGAAGCGGAGAGGGAGGAGGAGTTGCGGAGGGCAGAGGCTGAGGTCACTGCAGCCTCTCGAGAGGTCAGGGCCCGTACCAGGACCCTTTCTTTGTCGGAGTCCTCTTCAAATGGAGATGACTTCCAGACAGCAACCTCCTTAAGCCGGACGATAGAAGATAATATCAATATTATCAGGAAGGTTGCTGTCACCTCGAAAAATCTCAAAGGAGGTTTCGTTCGCTCTCTAAAAGATGCTGCGGATGAGATCAGCAAAGTTGCTCTGATCTTACAGAGCCGCTGCACATCCGAAGAGACTAGAGGGCTGCAGGCGGACAACACTCGCCTGCAATTTGAAGTCGCACAGCTCCGCAAGGAGGTAGAGGAAATGCGGGAGCGCTTTGATCGGCCAAGTCAGCCGACTACTGTGGTTCTGCCTAGTCAGCCGGTACAGAAACCTCCAGATACTGAGGAGCTAGTGCGGAATATCCTTTGCCAGGTGGGCACAATGGTGAATGCCAGGTTTGAGGCTCTTCAGGATAGGTTGCTGCCTGAGAAGCGACTACGCCCTCCACTGGCAGCTGACAGGCGGGCCAGCAAACTCCCCGGGATCTTTCCCGGGCCATCATCTGCTCCAAGTTCTGTTACGGCGAAGGGCCTGAATAAGGTGGCTATTTTAGGTCAGGACAGTCCTGGAGGTCCAGAGGCTCCAAAGCCGCGCAAAGGGAAAAAGAAGAAGAAGAACAAGGCGGAAAAGGTGGGACAAAAATCAGTCGGTACTCCTCGCGAGAGGGCAGCAGAGCTCCGACCCCTGCCTCTGACGTCTCAGCCCGTGGAGCCATCAACCTCAACCCAGCCGATAGAACTGCCTTGGAACGAGGTGGTGAAGAAAGGGCTCAGAACCAAAATGCCTGCTAAGCAGGGTCCTCGTAAAAGCGCCACTGCTGCTCCGAGACCAGCAAGACTCAGCCCCCCGAGGTCGGCTGCCGTCGTGGTTACACTGACGCCGGAATCAATCGCAAAGCATGTAACCTACGATAGTGTTATTGCAGAGGCTAAGGCGAAAATCAGCCTACCTGACCTCGGGATCAGGAGTGGGGTCCGTTTTCGCGTGTGCGCCACTGGAGCGCGTATGTTCGAAGTGATGGGTGCGGATAGTGGTCCTCAAGCTGACGCGCTAGCCGAGAAGCTGGGGCAGGTGATTAGCTCAGACATAGCCCACGTCTCCAGGCCAGTCAAAAGCACGGAGATTAAAATCTCTGGGCTAGATGACTCCATCACTGTGGAAGAGGTCCTTAATGCAGTTGCTGAGGCAGGGAGCTGCACAAAAGAAAACCTAAAATGCGGTGGGATTGTCGCGGACCCATTCGGCGTGGGGCACGCTTGGGTTCTCTGCCCGGTGGCAGCTGCCAAACGGATTGCAGCTGCGGGCCGTCTCATGCTGTCGTGGGTATCGGCCTCGGTTAAAGTTCTTGAACCCAGGCCTCTGCGGTGCTTCCGATGTCTCCAGATCGGGCACGTAAAAGCGCAGTGTAGTGCAGACATTGACAGGAGCCAGGATTGTTTCCGCTGCGGAAATCCTGGGCACAAATCGAACGAATGCCTGGCCAAACCAAAGTGTTCGATCTGTGCTGCAGTTAATAAACCAGCTGACCATGTTTTGGGGAGCAAGTCTTGTTTCGCCCCCACTTCAACAAATGGCAGGAGAAGGACGGTACTACGGTCACAGACGAGACGTCAGTTGCCTGCAGAGGTTTCAATGGAGACGGACACACCTACAACCAACGATAATGGCCCTACAAGTTCTACAAGCCAACATTAACCATAGTGCCCGGGCCCAAGATCTGCTTCTGCAGAGCATGGCTGAGTGGCTGACTCAGGTGGCCGTAGTCACGGAGCCCTATTTTATAGCTAACAGGGATGACTGGATAGGAGACGAAGACGGCCTGGTCGCTATCATTGTGCCTAGTGCTGCTGGCTCTCCATCGCTGGAAAAAGTGCAAAAAGGTCGTGGCTGCGTTGCGGCCTTGGTAGACGGAATTTTGACGGTTGGTGTGTACTGTCCCCCAAGCAAAAGTCTTGCAGAGTTCGTAGGTCTCCTTGGTCAGGTGGAGACCTTTATTGGCAGAAGTCACCCTCATCCAGTACTGGTAATGGGTGATTTTAACGCCAAGAGCTCTGCCTGGGGTTGTCCAGTTACTGATGCAAGGGGGACAGTACTGGAGGAGTGGGCGTTAACGGCGGGCCTTTGTCTTCTGAATCGAGGTTCCCAGCCAACCTGCGTCCGACCCCAGGGTAGCTCCATTGTGGATCTATCGTTTGCTAGCCCTGCGTTGGCATGCCGGGTTCACGGTTGGCAGGTCGCGGAGGATGTAGAGACACTATCGGACCACCTTTACATCCGTTTCAGCGTATCTTCATCCAGTGCGGCTCCGATTCGGTCGGTACATGCCCGGCTGCCTGGTGACGGCCCTCGGTGGGTAGTCAAGCGTCTCGACAGGGAAATTCTCATTGAAGCTTCCCTGGTTGAGACGTGGTCGCCCACAGAGAATGTTATTAGTGTCGATGAGGAGGCTGCGGCTTTACGCGAATCAATGACTCGGGTCTGTGATGCATCCATGCCACGTCAGGGTCCTCAACCGCGGAGAAGGCAGGTGTACTGGTGGTCTGCCGAAATTTCTGAGCTGCGCACTGCGTGTGTAGCTGCCAGACGCCAGTACCAGAGGCAACGCCGGAGAAGACGCCGTGATGAGGATGCTGAGACAACACTACGCGACGCCTACAAGCTGGCAAAATATACGCTTCGCATCGCCATCAGCGAAGCAAGAGATGGAGCTAGGGCAGAAATGCTGGAGACTCTGAATCGAGATCCTTGGGGTCGCCCCTATCGCATGGTGCGAGGGAAACTTCGACCGTGGGCACCCCCTTTGACGCAGAGTCTCCAGCCTCAGGTTGTGGTAGCTGTGGTGGAGGCACTTTTCCCACATAGGGAGGAGCATAGGCCTCCAACGATGGCTCCGGCAATAACGAACGAGGCTACCTCCGTATCTGAGGAAATACCACTGGTATCCGCTGGGGAATATGGGGCTGCGATCCTTCGGCTTCGTGCAAAGAAAACGGCCCCAGGCCCTGATGGTATTCCTGGACGTGCGTTGGTGCTTGCTGCGGATGCGTACGAGGAGAGGGTTAAAGCCCTACTGGATGCTTGTTTTTCCCAGGGACGCTTTCCACAGTCGTGGAAGACTGGCTCACTGGTCCTGCTGAGGAAGGAAGGGCGTCCGGCCGATTCACCATCAGGGTACCGCCCGATTGTGCTCCTTGACGAGGCAGCGAAGCTTTTCGAGCGTATTATTGCCAATCGCCTCGTCAAGCACTTAGCGAGAGTCGGCCCGGACTTAAACACTAATCAGTTCGGATTTCGGGAGGGCAGGTCAACCGTGCACGCAATCCTGCGAGTAAAAGAGATGGCGGAGGAAGCAGTTGCCCAAGGTGAAGTCGTCTTGGCGGTGTCTCTTGATATCGCCAATGCCTTTAACACTCTACCTTGGAGTTGCATTAGGGAGGCATTGCGGTATCACCGGGTGCCGAACTACCTCCAGGCTATAGTAGCAAATTACCTGTCAGGAAGGTCGGTCTGCTACAGGGGTCGTGAAGCATGGCACAACCATGCGGTCTCGTGTGGCGTTCCACAGGGGTCGGTTCTTGGACCGCTCCTGTGGAATATTGGATATGATTGGGTGTTGCGTGGCGTTCTTCTCCGCGGTGTTAGCGTTACCTGCTACGCCGACGACACTCTTGTTACGACCCGGGGAAGAACATACAGGGAGTGTGCAATTCTTGCCACAGCTGGAGTGGCTCAAGTGGTGAGCCGTATCCGAGTGCTTGGCTTAGAAGTGGCCCTAAGCAAATCCGAGGCTTTGTGGTTTCACGGGCCTCGGAACAAGCCACCCTCGGACTCGCACATAACAGTGGGTGGAGTGCGAATCAACATAGAGCCTCAAATTAAATATTTGGGACTCATTCTCGACAGCCGATGGACGTTTGAAACCCACTTCCGACGTTTAGTGCCCAAGCTGTTGCGCGCGGCGGCCGCACTCGGCAGCTTACTGCCGAATGTCAACGGTCCAAAGGCGGCTTGCCGGCACCTGTACTTGGGCATTGTGCGGTCGATGGCGCTGTACGGGGCACCAGTGTGGAATGGCGCTCTGAATAGCCGGACAATCGCACTTCTGCATAGACCGCAAAGGGCGATGGCCATCAGAGTCGCCCGGGGGTACCGCACGGTGTCCTATGAGGCGGCATGCGTGCTGGCAGGCTCCCTGCCTTGGGACCTAGAGGCGGAGGTCCTCGCATCAGTCCATCGATGGCGGGACAGTGAGATTGCCCAACATCAGCACCCTCCGTCAAAGGAGGAAGTAGAGGCAATGAGAAAGGAGAACCGTAAGTCGATGGTGCAATTGTGGCAGAACAAGCTACAACAGCCCATTGCCGGGGTTCGGACTATAGAGGCAGTACGTCCAGTCCTCACGCAGTGGCTGGACAGGGAACACGGTGCGCTCACCTTCCGATTGTCGCAGGTGCTTTCGGGGCATGGTTGCTTCGGCAAGTACCTACACCGGATCGGAAGGGAGCTAACTGCGGTGTGTCACCACTGCGACGGCTGCCCCGAAGACACCGCCCAGCACACGCTGGAAGAGTGTCCGGCGTGGGTGGATCAGCGCCGGGAGCTCATGACTGCCGTAGGTGGAAATCTTTCTCTACCGGTCCTAGTCGCCGCCATGGTGGCAACGGACCGAGCTTGGGATGCCACTCAAAAGTTTTGTGAGTCGGTCATTGGGCTCAAAGAAGAGGCGGAGAGAGAAAGGGAAGCAAGCGCTCCCACCACAATCCGCAGCCGCCGCATAGGGAGGAGAAGACGAGCGTACGCCCTCACACTTCCACCCTAACAATGACTCGAGTGACGGGCTAGGGGAAACCCGTTACTCACTTGGAGTCAGCGAGGTCGCGCCTGAGTCTTACGTGCGCGAACGAAGCCGTCAATAGGGCGTTAAAACCCTCAAGAGAAAGTGGCGTTGAGCTAGGTCACCACCGGGACGTTGAAGAGTGCTTTTATAGTGTGCCCACATCCCGGTGGACCATGACACTGACGGAACCAGAGGGGTTTTAGTGGGTATGCTTCCCGTCCCTTTGCCACAGGGAGAGGGGATGGGCGGAGAGTCCCACATAACCACCGTGCCTTCCCCTGATACGGTGGTATGCGTAATGCATTTCCCCTCTTAAAAAAAAAAAAAAAAAAAAAAAAAAAAAGGTTAGGTTAGGTTCCCCCCCGATTGTGCTGCCACCTTGCCGTGGTGGGGGGGCTTGCGTGTCTCTATGATCCCCGTGGCTATACCGGACAGGGCTACCCATACCGGAAAGGCTCGGGGTGAGGGGCCAGACTAAGAGCGGCACGACCCTATCCCATTCCCACCTTCCCGATTCCCCATTCCTTCCCAATTCCCATCCTTTCCCCTTTTCCACCGAATCAGTGGCGGGATATCCACTTTTCAGGGCCAGCGCGGGCCCGGGGAACTAAATTCTCCCCAAAAGAGCGCCCCCTGTAAGCGGTAGGTGCGCGGCGCCTGCAGGGAGATTGAAGAAGGTAGACCGCAAACGGCCGGTGCTAGGCCTGAAAAGCACAAAATGCAGGCTTGTAAAGAATTATTACCCCAGGAGGGTACCGGTCTCTTCGAGACCGGAGAATCCCTCCCCGCGTCTTCGGGCGCGGGCTGCCCCTCGTATTCTGGGGGGGGCAACACCTGCACCGTGGGCCGGCACTCTGCCGGTTCTCGTGAAAACAACCAAGGCTTATTCTCTACGGACACCGATTCACGCACGTTGACATTTGATGTTGACAAAATGGTCAGACGGAAGGAAAAAAAAAAACGAGATGCTTTACCGAGGGGGGGGGTAGTCATCTCCGACCCCAGTTCAGAGTCGGAGGTAGATGACCCCGGTTCATGTGAGACGGGCCAAGACGCGCCTCAAACAACCAAGAGGGCTCTTGAGGAGACGGGGGATGTGGAGGAGGTGGTCCCCGTCAAGTATAACACCGCGCGGAGGGGAATGCCCAAGGGGGCATACGCGGGGTTGGCTGCGGCGAGGCTTAGAGCAAAGCTCTTCCAGCTCGAGCCTCAGTTTGAGGAGGGGCTAGAGGCCGAGGCCAACGCCGCAGCCATTTATAGACGGGACTTCCCGGAGCTCCGCCCCAAGGGGGCGAAAAGGGAGAAGAAGGGGAGGGCGAGCGCCGGTGAAGACCGGCACTCCCGATCGGGCTCGCGCTCCCCAGAGGAAATGGACTGTGTCGAGGGTCAGCAGGAGGCTGACCCACTGGACGCAGCCCGTCTTGCGGCCAAGGACATCCTGGAGGCGGCCAGGGTGTCCAACAATTTGAAGGGGGACATAAAAGGTCGCATGTACCGGGCCTGCCAGACCATCCTGGGCTCAATGGATGAGGCGGAGGCGGCCCGGTCAGAGAGCGACGAAATCCGGCGGCTAAAAGCCGACAATAAGCGGATGCGGGAGGAGCTCGCGCTCAACACGGCGGAACTAAAGGCGCTCCGCACCGCCTTCAGTGAGCGCGAGATCCTCGCGGCTCCTGCTCCAGCCCCCCTCCAGTTCGGGACCGTTGAGTTGACCGAGGCGATCCAGGAAATGAAGAAGGACCTTTTCCTGAGCCTCGGTCGCATGGTCAACGACCGAATTGAGGAGGTGAGCAGGCGCCTCCCGCCGGAGCCCATCCTCCGCCCCCCACTTGCCCACGAGAGGCGGGCCGCCGCTGCCGCTGCCCCGGCAGCCCTGCAGGTTGAGAGGGCCGTAAGGGCCGCTCCGCCGCCCCCGGCCCAGGTTAGGGCCCCTGCCCCGGAGTCGGAGGCCAGAGCCAGGCTCGGCGACGGCCGACCTAAAGTGAAACCGGCCAAGAAGGCGACGGCCCCGACCCCCGCCCCTCCTAGCCGCCCCAAGAAGCCCGCCAAGACGGCCAAAGCCGCCCCGGCCCCGAGAGCCATCGGGCCCTCGGAAGGTGGACCCGGCCCATCGGGCCAAGCACCACCTCCGCCTTCGAACGTGTCGTGGTCGGAGGTTGTAAAGAGGAAGGGGAAGGGCAAAAAGAAGGCCAAGGCCTCCCCCCCTCCCCCCAGCAAGAACTCCTTCGAAGGGAGGAAGGCGGCGGCCGCACGCCCGGCCAAGCTGGCAGTCCCAAAGACGGCAGCGGTGGTGGTGACCTTAAAGAAGGACGCCACCACCACCCTCCAGGCCACAATGGCTAGGGCCATTAACGGCCTTAGCCTCAAAGAGGTCGGCCTGGACCACGTAAAGGTCAGAACCTCAATGACCGGGTCCCGGGTCATAGAGGTCCCCGGAGAGGACGGCCATGCGCGGGCGGACACCCTAGCCACCAGGCTGCAGGCCCTGGTGGGGGACGTCGCCGAAGTGAGCCGGCCCGTCAAAATGGCCGGCGTCCAAATTGCCGGCCTTGACGAGTCGGCGTCAAAAGACTCGGTGGCGCAGGCCGTGGCAGCCGTAGGGGGCTGCCAGGCAACCCAGGTGCGGGTGGGGGCCGTGCGCACCCGGTACGACGGCACTGGATCGTGCCTAATCCAGTGCCCCGTTACAGCCGCACTGGCCCTGAAGAAAGCGGGCAGGATCCTGGTGGGATGGGCCTCCGCCAGGGTCTCTGCAGTGGGGCCGACACCGATGCGGTGCTTCAGGTGCTTCGGTGTCGGCCATACGCGGGAGTTGTGCCCCTCCAAAGAGGACCGGACCGGCTGCTGCTTCCGGTGCTCCAAGGAGGGGCACTCAATGCGGGACTGCTGGGAGAAGCCCTGGTGCGCTGTCTGTGCCCAGGCCAAACTCCCGGCCGACCACCACCTCGGGGGGAGGAGTTGCTTCCCCCCGGAAACCAAGGGCCGTGACGCTAGGCCCCAGCGTCCCCGCCCAACGGCGCCAGTAGGTGTGAATGAGAACGCCCCCCCGACGAATGTCGCCGACCGGGCTGCGGAGGGAACCAGCATGGAGCTCTAAATGCCAGCACACCGGCATTTAGAGTTCCTGCAGGCCAATATCAACCACTCCGCCAGAGCACAGGATCTGCTCATGCAGACCATGGCGGAATGGTCGATAGACGTGGCGGTGGTTGCGGAACCCTACTTTGTCCCGCCCCTACCCAATTGGGTAGGGTCAACGGACGGTAGGGTTGCCGTAGTGGTTCCGGCGGTCGGCGACGGCCCCCCCCTGGTGGGCCTCGAGACGGGCCTGGGGTTCGCGGTGGCCAAATGGGGGAACGACACCGCCCTATTGGCGGTGTACTTCTCCCCCAACAGTTCACTGGCCGACTTTGAGGCCTACCTGGGGGTTCTTGGGGGGGTGTTGAGGAGGGTGGCCCCGCGCCAAACAGTGGTCCTGGGGGACCTCAACGCGAAGAGTGCTGCGTGGGGTTCCCCCGTAACGGACGCGCGCGGGGCGGCGTTGGTGGATTGGGTGGCGGCATCGGGCCTGGTCGTCCTTAACCAGGGCTGCGCCAACACGTGCGTGCGGCGGCGGGGGGGGTCCATCGTGGACATAACGTTCGCGACCCCTGCCATTGCCGCACGCCTCACCGACTGGCGCGTCCTGGAGGACGTGGAGACCCTCTCAGACCACCTGTATATCAGGCTGAGGGTCTCCAGAGGGGGGCAGCCGCCACCCGTCCCGAGGGGGGCGGGAGGAGTAAGGAGAGGGGAGGAGTTCCCCAAGTGGTCCCTGTCCCATCTGGACAGGGCCAAGGCGGACGAGGCGGCGATGGTGGAGGCCTGGTGTGCCGCCCCACCCGCCGCCTCGGGAGTGGAGGAGAGGGCGCGCCGGTTACGCTCCGCACTGCAGGCTGTGTGCGGAGCGTCCATGCCCCGGGCGCGACGCCTCTTCTCCCGGAGGAGTGTGTACTGGTGGTCCGCTGAAATTTCGGCCATGCGGACCACCAGCAACTGTGCCCGCCGCGCCTACCAGCACTGTAGGCGCAGGCGGCACACGGCGGAGGAGGAAGAAGGGCTCTACAGGGCCCTCAAAGTCGCCAAGGGGGCCCTCCAGCTAGCCATAGCCAAGGCTAAGGACGAGGCGCACGCCTCGTTCTTGGCCACGCTGGACCGGGATCCGTGGGGGCGGCCGTATAGGGTGGTGCGCAATAAAATGCGCACCGCCCCCCCCATGGACTCCCTGGAGCCCCCCCTCCTCAGGAGGGTCATCGAGGGACTGTTTCCGCCAGCCCCCTCGATAACTCCCCCGGTGATGACCGAGCCACCGGGGGACTTGGACCCGACCGAACTCGTCATCGCGCCGGTAAGCGACGACGAGTTCGAGAGGGCGGTGGACCGGCTCCGGGGCTGCAAGAAAGCCCCGGGGCCCGACGGAGTACCAGGCCGGGTACTCCCCATCGCCCTAAAGCACCTCGGGGACCGACTCAGGCAGATCATGGACGACTGCCTGAGGGAGGGACGGTTCCCGAGAGTGTGGAAAGAGGGGAGGCTCTGCCTCCTGCGAAAGGAGGGCCGACCCCCGGACAGTCCGTCCGCGTATCGCCCCATCGTGCTGCTGGATGAGGCCGGGAAGATCTTCGAGAGAATCCTGGCCTCCCGGATCCAGCAGCACCTAGGGACCGCCGGCCCGGACTTGTCGGAGCGACAGTTCGGGTTCCGTGAGGGGCGGTCCACGCTCGACGCGTTGAAGTCCCTCAGGGACTTCTGCGAGCAAGCGTCGAGCAGAGGGGAGGGTGTAGTGGCGGTGTCGCTCGACATCGCCAACGCCTTTGGCACCCTCCCCTATGGGGTGATAAGGGAGGCACTTCGATATCACGAGGTGCCTCCCTACCTGCGGCGGGTCGTAGAGCACTACCTCACCGAGAGGGTGGTGCTCTACGAGCGGGCGGACGGTCGGCGGGGGTCGACGGGGATGGCCTGTGGTGTGCCCCAGGGTTCCGTGCTCGGTCCACTCTTATGGAACCTGGGGTACGATTGGGCCATCAGGGGGGTAGTGCTCCCGCGGACGGCCACCATCTGCTATGCAGATGACACAATGGTGGCCGTGCGTGGGACCGAGGCGAGAGAGGTGCTTTGCCGGGCGGAAGCGGCGGCCGAGCTGATGATTTACCGGATCAGTCAGCTCGGCCTGAAGGTGGCCCTCCCGAAGACTGAGGCGATAGTCTTCGGGGGGCGGGGGAGGGAGTGGAGGCTGCCGGCGGGCGCGGCGCTCACTCTGGGGGGGGAATCGGTCCAGCTAAAGCCCCACATAAAATACTTGGGGCTAGTCCTGGACCGGAAGTGGGATTTCGGGGAGCATTTCTCCCAACTTGCTCCCCGAATCGTGGGCGCCGCGTCGGCGCTGGGTCGGCTTCTGCCGAACGTGGGTGGGCCTGGCTCCTTGTGCCGCCGGTTGTACGCCGGCGTCACGAGGAGCATGGCTCTGTACGGGGCCCCCATATGGGCGGACAAGCTGTCCGCCCGCAACAGGGCCCTGCTACAGAGGCCGCAGCGGGTGGTGGCCCTCCGTATTGTGAGGGCCTACGTCACGGTGGCCCACGCCGCGGCTTGCCTCCTCGCCTGCACCCCGCCGTGGGAGTTGGATGCGGAGGTGCAGGCTGAGACCTACGCGGTTAGGTCCAGGGCCCGGGCGCGGGGTGAACGCCCGGACCCTGAGGAGGTAGAGGTGACGCGCCGGATGACGGAGCGTCGACTGCGGGACAGGTGGAAAGCGCACCTGGAGGACGCTCCCTATGGAACTCGGACCATAGGGGCGATCCTCCCGTCCTTTGACACCTGGTTGGGGAGGGCAGTCGGCGCTACATCATACCGGCTTGTGCAGGTACTGACCGGACATGGGTGCTTCGGCCACTACCTGCACAAAATTGGGAGGGAGCCCGGCCCGCAGTGCCATCACTGCGGCGATCCGGACGACACGGCTCAGCACACCCTCGCGGTGTGCGACCGTTGGAGTGAGGAGCGCTGCACTATGGCACTGGCCATCGGGCAGTGGGACCTCTCCCTGCACAGCGTTGTGTCTGCAATGCTGTGCAGCGACAGGTCCTGGAGGGCTGTGGTCTCCTTCTGCGAGTGTGTCATCTCGCAGAAGGAGACCGCGGAGCGTGAGCGCGAAGAGTCACCTCTCGCGCATCCGCTCCGGCGCAGACGGCGGGGATTGAGGCGCAGGCGTTTTGCCGCCCGCCTCAATCCTTAGTGGCTGCGGGCGGGGGATGGGAGTCCCCTTCCCGCCGTAGGTGATAGCCACTTGGCGGTCTGGGAGGGAGGCCACGCGTGCTCGGCCTCCCTCTCCTTTGGCGCGGGTAGCCCCAGCGGTGTTTGGCTGGGGCTGCCGGAAGGCGTCGTGGGCAGTGCTTCGGCGGTACCACGGCGTCTTGCCTAACCGGCATGAGGGTACGCCAGGGTGGTTTTTAGTGGGTAACGCTCCTCCCCCCTCTCGCTCTGAGAGGGGGGGCGCATAGGGGTGAGTCCCACATACCCCCCCGCCACTCCCATGGTGGGGGGCATGCGTAACGCATTTTCCACCCTGTCAAAAAAAAAAAAAAAAAAAAAAAAAAAAAAAAGGTTAGGTTAGGTTAGGTTAGGTTAGGTTAGGTTGTTATACTGTAGTTATACTACAGAACCTGCACGTTAAGTTAGGTTGGTTTTATAACAAACGGTTTCAGAAAAACACGACAAATTGGCCTAGTTGGGAGTGACCCTGCCTCCGAAGCCAGCGGTCCCGGGTTCAAATCCCGGTAAGGGCAGATATTTGTGTGATGAGCACGAGTATTTGTTCCTGAGTCTTGTATCTTTCCTATGTATTTAAGTATTTATTTCTCTATCTAAGTATGTTTACCGCTGTCTAGTACCCATAGTACAAGCCCAGAGCTTAGTTTGGGACTAAGTAAATTCGTGTGACATTGTCCTGTGGTATTTATTTATTTATTTTTACCGGCCCTTAAGCTGGTTGTTCTTTAGTACGTTCCCTTGTTTTTAATGATACTGATATAGGAGTAGTGATAATTTATTCCTGTGTATTTTTTCTCGTCGATTTAGTGTTTTTACTCTTTATATTATCTACTATATTGATACAATGATTAAACACATCTTTAAATTCTTCATTTCCGAGTTTAGTAATTATACCACCATGCCACCATAAATCGACCCGTCATGTAACAATAAGAAACAGTCAAAATGAACAAAAAATATCCTTTTGTCGGTTATCATAACAAATTACCATCATCCACTTTATTTGAATCATCCAAATTACTAAGAATCATGTTACTTAGGTAGTTAATTCAATTGACATTTTCGAATGCAATTTCCGTAATGGATTTAATAATTAAAACAATCGTGACCACGATGCAGTAAACAGGAATATTATTCGCATGCAATAACGTTTGATTAAAATTCGACCGTAATGGAAATTCGAAATGATTCCAGTTCATTTCATTTAATTATTTAATTAGTATCCCGCTGTTTAGTTGCATAAACACAGATATCTCCTTTATATTTATCGTCAACTCGGACACCCTATAAAGTGAAAATTTCGATAGCAAAATAAAATCTGTATCCGAATGCAAGGACTTAGAAAAAAACAATGTTCCAAACTTCTTTCTCTCGTTTGCTAAAGCTGTCGGTTATTCTGGTTAAAACAATAAATTGCGTCATATTCATCTCGTCTTTCCTGCAACAGCTCTTCGTTCAAGCAAGGATAGATTTTTCTCCGAAGCGCTGCAGATTTACCCCTCTTTACCAGTGTATGACAAAACCCATCGTGGTCAATTTACTGACTATGTATTTAGAGTTATTTTTTGCGTAGAAATTATAGTTAAATTAAAACTAAGTACCTTTAAGATGGCTTCAGCTTTTTAATTCTCTACGTCTAAATGTCAGTAGAGCTGTTAACTCAACGGCTACAAAAGGCCAAGAAATAATCAACCCGGATTTACTAAAGATTATCCGAGACTTTAGTGCAATGCTAATAACACAATAAAGGGTAAATTTTGTATAGCATCGAGGGAGCACAGAAAATGTTCTTAAAAAGGCTTGCACATATGTTTGTTGATGTATAATTATAGATCTTTCTATCTATTTATGTAAGTATTTGAATGTATTAGTTTTGTTTTTTTATTGGTCTTTTTGGTTAGTTTTTGTTTTTTGGGTGCTCTAAATAAATTTGTATACCTGTTTACTCGATGCACAACCTTTCACTTTTCTCAATCTCTCAATGGTTAGCTGGAAGAGATCCCTGAAAGGGATAAGTTCGCCTTTGTACATCTTTTTATTATTATTCATTGTATTGTTTTGGTTTTTCTTTCGTACAATAAAGTGTTTACATACATACACATTGCTTTGAGTAAACCAATAAGGCCTTGCGTTTGCGTTTGTGTAGTGTGTAACTAAGCATAAACAAAATATATGATCACTGCAAATCACATCCAATCTTACACAAGCATCAAGACATTGTGAGCGTCATTTTATTGAAACATTGATGTCTTTACAGTTACAGTCAAAGGAAGCATCTTTCAAGTAATTTACTGATACTTTACTACAAGTAACTAAGCCTATTTGAATTTTAATGTACACAAATTTTATAACTTTAAACGTTATAACTTATAACTACTTACACTACCTATCATTCATAGCAATTAAACGATGTATCGACTTCAACTACCATTGAAATGATCACCCTGTAGATTCAGGTAGGAACATTAATAGATGTAGGAACTACCTACCTCTATTAATGGTATGAAATACAGGCTACTATGTCGTCTCGTCAGTAAACTGGTTTACGAGCTTTAGTCACTAACTCTATCATATTCGTGACTAGGTGTGGCATTCTGTAGAGTGCTGACAAGAAAATTTCATGGCACATGTCTCATGTCAAGATTTCTAAGTCCGACGAATTCTAATAAGTTAGATAATTAGAATTATCTCATAGAATGTTTAGTTTCCAATTGCATTTTGCTGATGCTTGTGGGGCTGATAATTTACTTAGCGGTTGCGTGCTACTGATAGAAAACTAAAAGGGTTTGTGCATAGCAAACCCTTTTGCCGTCGTTTATTTTGCGGATTGTTTGTATTTATAAGGGTGGTTTTCTTCTTGGCACAAAGATAGTATTAGTCTGAGAGTACCGACTCTGATTCTTTTTTAAAGAAAAAATGGAGCATTTAAAGCACAGTAAACGGCTTACGGGGATACGGGTATGACTCAAAACAATGACATGTTTTTGTTACTGTAAAACCTCGAATTACGGTACACTCTAAGATAACTCATGAAAAACCTTACATTTTCCAAATTAAACGGTAACAGGTAAATATCAAATGTTCTATGCTACGCGTTCGTTTTGGCGTTTTACTAGCATTCATTCGGTAAATGTAATGTATATCTCTCTAGATTTCCCCTATAGCCTTTGAAAGGCTGGCTGGCTTCTCCCTTAATTCTTCATGAGAGCCAATACATTGTGGTAATCGTCCAAGCCGTCCCGTCATTATCTCCTTTCAGAGTTAACACAACTAAATTTAATTACACGAAACTTGTACCATATTCAATATTAGGTAAGTACCTAAGTCAATTCGGTATCTTAATTAAAACTCTTTCTAAGTCCGAGAAGGGCGTACCTACTGTCCAAAAATAGGAGCTGCTGTGTAGTTTGAAAGTGGACTAAATTTACTTAACCGTTGCAAACGCACGTACTTTACATTAATGTTATTTTATTCCAAAAAGTAATACATAATTACCGATGGCCATGTCTTTAAAAGCTGCGCTATGCCGTTCCTTTTCTCTCTGCTCTTGGCCGGTTTTTCTCCTAATTCATGAATTTTAATTTTTATTACTTTAAAAAATAATTACATGTAACAGTTACCAGGGAGTATGATAGTTTTTTATTTTATTTAGCCGCCTAACTCCACTTAGCTACATGGCAGAATGACAATACCTAACCTTTTATCTCCAGCTTCCGGCTACTAGGTGCTAATTGCCTGGCTTCCAAATATCCTATGCTAATAAGCAGAAGGCAGGTAAACGCGCATCAATCAGATGGACAATAGACCTTGAGTAATGAATAATTAGCACTCGGCCACGAAGGTAACACCAATTGATAAAAAAAAACTCGATGTGATTAGCTACCTACCCACTTATGTTTTAATTATAAATTGCACTGTAGTGTCACGAGTTTAACATGAAAATTTCAAAGTTATTTAGTTACATTAAAAATAGGATGCTAATGTATAGATAAAGGCCTACTCATTCTAGATAATTTGGCTACTAACATTAAGGGGTGATATAGATTTAGGTTTAGGCGTGATGAAATGATTGTAAATAATTTGTTATCAAAATGTACAGATTAAAAAGAGTATTTAAGTAAACAAGTCATCGTTTAGCAGCATTTGAGAGTGGACGGATAGAAATCGCATCTGAACTTCTACACATCTGAACTTCTACACATCTGAACTTCTTTCTACACCTAGCTAAAGACTGTTGTCGGAGCCGTCACTTAAAGAAGAGAAGGGCGTTTTCCAAAAACGGTGTAAATTGTTAAAGACAAAATTAAGAAAATTTAACTTTTTCCATTTCGTCACGATAATTAACGTATTTAGTATGGCTAATTGTCGTGACAAAATGGAAAAAGTAAAATTTTCTTAACTTTGTCCTTACCAGTTCACATGTCACTTTTTTTGGAAAACGCCCGAAAGTACTTGCCTAAAGGAACGTAAGTAAATTCTTACAGATATTTAATTTACGTGTATTGACGCAAGCTGCAATTCTTGATTTAAAACATTGTAAACTGTCTTATAAGACACACCTTAATCCTAATCTGATGCTACTGAAGACATATTTCTCATCATTGCTCTCTTTGCTGAGCATTAGTTAAATTATTAGACCAAATGACAACGTAGGCCACATTTTATCGGAAAGTTTAAGGTCAGCCTTGTGTCTTGACGGTATTCGAATAGGTTTTTTTTAACACAAAGAACAAATGTTTTCGAATAAAACTATACATCTTAACAACGGATAGATAAAAGCTTGAAATTTTAAAATACTAATCAGTTATTTCTTAGAAGATCGAGAGCCCCTTCAAAGTTCTCATCTCAGACATGACATGACTGGATTATTTTTTTACGGGCATCATTACAAAAAGTCATTTGTATCTCTCACTTTCCTCGTTTCTCAAAGGCACGTCATTTATAATTTGGCGCCGAACATTTTAATGTGCTCCCATTATCGGCGCACGTGGTGTTGCCATACTCCTGCGTTCCCTCCCGATTATTAACGATGGAACCCGTACCCGTCTACGCTAGATTTACAACTCCGAACAAAGGACATCCATTCTAAAAGTGACATGTGAACTATGGGACATGTTATATTACTGATTTGGCTCTTTTGTTTGTTCAGCGGTGGAATAATGTGAACATACTATTAGAAAAAAAACTTAGAAACCATCTGTTACTCGTAAAGAAATCATTTCAGCTTTCATATTAGGAAACAGCGTTAATGGTTTTAACGAATGTTTCAGTCATGTCGTAGCTTGCATCAAAATCTGGAAAGTGCTAATAAATGTGTCATAAATAAATTACAAAGGAAATATACAACAACTGCAAACTACCTATTATACCGTATTACCTAAAGGAAGCAAGTGACCTTGTCGTTAGTAGGCTAACGTGATGACTAAAACATCATGATTTCCTGGGACGGTTAGAGGAAACTCAAAGTCAAGTGGACCACTTAATCGTGAGTGGGTCGGTCCAATGGAGATTAATATGAACGCGTATCTAGATGGTACGCGAATTAAATCTCAAATCACTTAACGCTAGCTTTCATTGTCTGATTTCTGTGAGGATGAATATTTAAGACTTTCCGGAAAAGACAGTATTAAATAGTGTAATGTACCTTTACTAAGAGCATTATATTTTAAACTTGGGTCCAAAATCTAACCTAACTCTACCCATAGTGCAAGCCGGGAGCTTAATTCGGGATTGGGTCAATTATGTGATGTTCCCTAACATTGATTTTGCAAGGCCCGACGGCCAAAACGTTTTACTTAGGGCAAGCTTGGATTAGTTAGGGTATGTAGCCTATTATAATGTTAATCTTTATAATATTTTGGTACCTATTTACTTTCAGAAATCTAATCTTAAAGGGAGTTAGACTTATTTCAACGCTTAGGTAACTGATCACAAGGCTGAATTTCATTAACCATATTTTTTATTTTTTCTGAAACCATTTAATTTTCCCGACTTATTAAAAAACATACATAACCTAGCCTACACTGTGGGTACTTACTTACGCATAATATCTCTAAACATTTTGAAAAGTCAATGGATTTAAAAAGAAATTATACTCTGACTTATGAATTTTCGGACAAATGAAACAATGATACAAATAAAACAATGAAACAAAACTTTGGACTTCCGATGGGACACCTATTTGAACCTCTATACTTTTAACGTAGAGGTAAATAAAAAGCCTATTTTTTAAATAACTCCTGAAGTCTTGAAAGGCATGAAACTGATTGCAAGTGCAATCCAACCTTTCCTAAATACAAAACAATAGATCTCTAAAGCCCATCTACGCTATTCCAACGCACGTGTAACAGTCGTCTCGGTAGATAAATCTCGTCCGAATAGCGCGACTTCTTTGTCCCGTCAATATGCCAAGCGTGCGCGTTTACGCGGGTGTTGATACAATGTCACATTTATTTTCAACCCCAATTGTGTAACGTTGACTGTGAAGAATTGCTGCTGTTCACGGAGCCAGGCAGCGTTTCGATCAGAGCGAAAAGGTGACGGGTTGAACTACGACTTTAATCTCAATCGTAGCTTAGGTTTTTAGTGGGAGCGCCACTATGGATTGTTTCCTGAAGTGTTTTCTTCTATGCAACTTTGCAATTTTAAATGTTTTTTTATTCAACATGCTCATATGCGATTATGGTTAAGTTTAGGTCATCTTTTTAGGGTGTCTTTACGTCTTTTTTATCCGTCTGTCCAGGTGGACAGACGGATCTAAAGACCCTTTTTCTCTGAGACGGCTAATAACGGCTATTAAACTGAAGTAGTATAAGGTCTGGTCTGCATAAGGCCACATTAAAATAAATTTTATATTTAAAAAATATTTATATTGGCAGGGATATTTTTTTTTTTTACCTATCATTTGATATGTCATACCTTGAAAGCTCTCAAGTATAAAACGTTTTTTTTTGTTAATGTTAAAGTTAAAGAAAAACACCTTCCCTTTATTTCAGAAACTACTTATTGTAAGTACTCAAAAAACATAGCCGAGAAAACAATCAGACGGCAAATTTTGTAATGTTGAAAAAAACACGGTCATGGAAGTTACGGCTTCTGTTTACTTCAAAGAAAGATTGGAGACTATGTCCCGTGCCGTGTGGTTATAGGTTTTTTAAGATAAAAATAGCAAGAAGCAAGCAGGCTTCAATAGGTTTGTAATATTTCATACAAACAAGACCCCGGTCAGGCGCGGGACCCTCGGTGCTAGAGTCCAACTAGCAGTTGACAGGTTTTTTTCCGTATTTATAGGTAAACCTCATGGTCAGGCTTGGACATAGACGTAGTAACATTAAACTAAGTGTAAAGCTTTTATTTATTACGACATTTGAACGACTCGAAGGCTCTGTCCCTCTCACTCTATTGAAATACTGTGAAGGACAGAGCATTCGAGTCGCTAGCGACTACGGTCATTGTTACTCATGGTAAGGGTGCTGGCTTCGCATTGGTTAACGTGACTGAACCAAAAACAAAGCACATAAAGATTAGCGGATGTGTTGCAACTGACGCCAGGGTCAACTTGAGCTGGTTACCGAAAATTAAAAACAAACTCTTCTTTTATACGTCCAAGAACAACACAAGGCAGTGACTTCCTGACCAGTAGGTAAATCCTAAGACTACGAACAGACAAGTTAATCAACGCGGTACGGCTTAAGTCATAAGTACGATAAGGCGTTTGACATTTCCGACAACAGCGCAGCGACTAAACACTTGGTTGGGGGACGGATAGAAGACTTTTTCTTACGTGATAGGTTTCATTGTTGTTTGACATAAAGGTGTGCGAGTGGTTCTTTATTTTGTACGTCCAGGGCCTTTATTCTACAGCGTTATAACGATATCGCGTTTGACGTGTTTGAGAATCGTTTATGTCACAGTCGCCATTATTGTAAATGACATAAGAGTTATCAAAACGTTGACATTCTAAAACACGTCAAACGCGATATCGTTAATAACACTGTTGAATAGAGGCCTTGCCCTGGCGACTGTGACATAAACGATTCTAAAACACGTCAAACACGATATCGTTATAACGCAGTTGAATAGAGGACCAGTTCAAAAATGTTTTTTGTAAAGATTAATTTAAACCCTAATGTATTAGTGCATAATGTTGCTTTCCAACATAATAAGCTTTACCCTACTATATTTATAAATCCCTCAAAATGGCTAAATAGAGAACATGCATGAAAATCAGAATTGTTTCATTGATACGATTTAGAAGAAAATTTTAGACCGAATCAAACATTGTTAAAATTTTAATGTTTGAGAGTGTTTTATTCGACATCTTCATTTTATTTATGTAACATTTTAATACAACGATATTGGCTTTAACATAGTAATTTACGAAATAAATGAAAATTTCTTTGTAATGTCCTTATATTTTAAACATGGTACAATAGTTGTGACGTCATTCCTGTCGCTGATTTTGTATGGAGTGTTTTTGCAGGGGGCCTGAACTATGACTTTTTAAAGCTTAATATCTTATAAAAAAATACACGATAATTATTTTGTGTATCCAATAATAACTCTCTTTCATAGCACTTTCCAGAGAGCGTAAGAAAAAAAATATGCATGTTCCTTGTGTTATGAACTCCGAGTACCTACTGAAATAAAACAAATAACACTTTTAATTTCTAGAAATTCGATAGTCCCCTAGGGCCACCCAATAAACGAGTTCTATGCCGACGAATGTCTGAGCGGGTGGCTAGTCCATATTGAAGGCTCCCGTATTTGACTAACTGACAGAAAGCGCATAGTGCCTTAACCGCATGACCTAGGTACTGTAATGCAATAATGTAGAGCGTTAATCAATAATTTTAGCTTTCTTTCATGTGGTTTGACGCTGTCATTATGACAGGGTTCCATAGTGGCATAACATTTAAAGTCCTTGACTGTACTTAGACATGTGCGCCGCGCCGCCGCGCCGCCGCCGCCGATGATTTGCCTCACGCCGCCGCCGCCGGTTCAACCGTCGGCGTAAAATCGGCGTGAAATATTCTCCAATCTTCCTACAGATTATTTATTAAACAGATTGTTTATTCCCCATATGAAGTTTTTATTTTGAATGATGAAGTATTTTCTAACGTGATTTTAATATATTGTTATCAATTCAATTTTTTTTTACCGTGGATGAGCGATCAGTAAGGTAATGCTACCTATGCTAACTATCGATGGCTACCAGCAATGCATTTTTTAAACTTATCTTACGAGGGCAGATTGGAAAGTTCGCGGCCCGACCATTAAAAAAAAAACTGCCGCCATTTTGAACTATCATTACTCAGTTTTCATCCCGCGAAATTTTAATAGGAAGACAATATTTGATTTAAATTTTACGTCTGATTTAAAAATACGTGTAAACAGATTTTTCATAATGGACGATTTGGAGCAGCGTGCCGTAATTAAATATCTTCATAAAAAAGGATTGACTCCAAAACAAATTTATGAAGATATGCAGTGTACATTGGGGCAATCCTGTCCATCATATACGATGGTAAAAAAGTGGGCAGCTGAATTTAAACGGGGACGAGTTAGTATCGCAGATGACCCTCGTCCCGGAAGGCCAACCACTGCGACCAATCTACATAATGTGGCAATTATATGCGACATGATAATGAAAGACCGACGGTTAAAAGTAAGAGAAATAGCTGACATCGTGGACATCTCCTATGATTTTTCATAGGAGATGCCCACGATTTCAGCTAGCACCCAAAACATTATAGTCACGAATTAGGTTTTTCAAAGGTGTCGGCGAGATGGGTTCCAAAGCTCCTTTCAATGGAACAAAAAATCACTCGACTAACAATTTCACGCGACTGTTAGACCTGTATGAAGCTGACCCTCAAGACTTTTTGGACAGATATGTTACTATGGATGAGACATGGGTCTACCACTACACGCCCGAGACTAAACAGCAATCGAAGCAGTGGGTTCGTGCTGGATCTCCGCCTCCCAAAAAGGCAAAGGCCATTTTGTCGGCGAATAAAGTCATGGCATCAGTCTTCTGCGACGCAAAGGGAGTAATCATGGTTGACTATCTCCAGAAAGGTACCACTATAAACTCGACTATTATTGCGAACTTTTACGGCGATCACGAGAGGAACTGAAAGTAAAAATACCTGTATTGTTGACAAAAAAAGTTATCTTTCACCAGGACAACGCACGTGTGCACACGTCACTTAAATCGATGGCAGAAATTCACAACTGTGGGTTTGAATTATTGCCCCACCCGCCTTATTCGCCCGATTTGGCACCGTCGGACTTCCACCTATTTCCAAACTTAAAAAAACACATGGGCAGTAAGAAATTTTTGGCCAACGACGAGGTCCAAGCTGAAATGGACACCTATTTTGAAGACCTAGAGGAAAGTTTCTTTAAAAGTGGTGTATTGGCTTTGGAATCCAGATGGAACAAGTGCAAAGACCTCGACGGGGTCTACGTAATATAAAAAAATCCTTTTGATTTGACTTCATACTTAGGCCGCGAATTTTCCAATCACCCCTCGTATATTTCCCTTATTCCTGCCTTTTTTTTTACTTGATACCTCACGCCGATTTCACGCCGATGACGCCGCCGCCGCCGATTTTTTTTTAACCAGACGCCGCCGCCGGTCTTTTGACCGTCGGCGCACATGTCTAACTGTACTAGACTCTCTATACTTAAATAGGAGATCTGAAAATTTGAGAAAAGATTAAGAATAACTGAAATCGGAATATACGAAGCGTATATCGCATACAAATTCGTGAATTTCTTTCAGTGCCTATTTCGATAAAATAAGGAGACTAATCATCGATTCATTATGTAATAAAACGTTGTGTTATATTTTAGAGATATCGTAGATAAAATATTCGACCAATGATCTAATACGTACAAAAAATATTGCATCATACAAATATTTATGTTAGCAAGGTTTAATCCGCCGCTAATGAGCTATGAAAACGGGTCACTTAGTACAGAATTTATGTATAGAAAGTGACCCGATTTCATTACTCCTGAGTGTAGTTTAATTTAATCACTCGCCTAAGTGTTTACTTACGCAGTGCTTGATTTACTTTTGCAAAGAAATGATAGCCGTTGGAGCACAAACGTTCTAGAGTGTTAACCAAAACTCGGTTTGTTATGGTACGGAGAAGGCACACGAGCACTCAGGCCACCTGATGGTAAGTAGAATCTGAGGTATTCTGAAGACAGCATCCCTAGACTTCAAATACCGGAACACAACAATGCGAACACTGTTGCTTGTCGGTTGGTTAATAGATAAGAGGGTGGTAGCGATCCGGAAGGACCATGCACAGGGTCCTACCAACACTAAAATAAAATAAAATATAGATTTGTATTCGTACGTTTACATTTTATTGCATCTATATGTAGTATTACGAGTAACAGTGGTCTTACAAAGTAGGTAAGTAAATAAGTTAGGCAGTCTTGAACATGGACCCCTTACGGTAGTCGTATTTTGGTTAAAAATATTCTTGGACGCCGACTTCAATTGAAGTGACCTAATTACATACCATTTGAAAAAAAAATGTTTATACTTTTTAGTGATCATAATATTTTGTAACCTAGCCCCAAATCCTATCTCGTATATCCAGCAGTGGACTATCATAAGATCATAATGATGATTATAGTACATTGTTCAACAAGGGACTAAAGTAAGCCATTATGACACGAGATAAGAGAACACCCGAGAAAAGCGGGGGTGGATCAACTTCGAGTTTCATTATGGATTTTTAGTCTCCTCTGCTTTTCACTTCGATTGCGAGAAAAATAAATCTAAAATAGCAATGTTGTTATTACCAATATTTTTGTAATAACAGCGTAATAGTTTTATCATAAAACATTACAATTTAATAGCGCTATCATTTTTACTCTCAACCGGTCACTGAAATGCAGAACGAGATAGCAACAAGGTTGATTTTGGGGTTAGAACATTACAAATAGTCCGGCTCCACCGCGCTCCGACATCAACGGCAACATCATCAAGTGGCAACATGTATCTGGTCGGCATGACTGTTCGTGGTTTTCCAATGCTTTATATACGGAAAAAAAAAAACTATAGCCTCTAGGGATTAAAATGACACTTTAGTCCACCTATAGATGGCTATTATGAGTCATTTTAGAGAGAGAAGTTAAAACATACTTATTTACCTCAGTGTTATTATTATATTAAGCGCAAAAACATGCAAAACTAACGCATTTACTCGCAAACAATGCTTGACTCCTCATTGAGCATTCGTTGCTCGTATGCAATTACTCATATTTACGAAAGCTCGCAGATAATGCACTTGATCGAAATGCAGTCAGACAAATATGCAGTAGATAAGTATGCCACACTAGGTTAATTTCCATTTGCACATCATAAAACAAAAACATTTTTACTAGACTTTGTTATTAAAGGCATTAAATTAGTGTGTTTAGATATTTTTGTATATACATTTAATGGCGACTGCACTTATAAGTTATATATAAGTAACTCTGTCGCTTTGATGGATCTAATAGCATAGAAATAAAATGTTGACTACTAAAAATAATGTTTACGATATAGGACAGATAGGTACTCCACGTTAATACGAGTTTAACAGTTGTATGATGAAAATACAAAGATCATCTAATACCTACCACCGCTTTGTTCCGTTGTGGTAGAGTCAGGAACTCGATACTGGACCCATTTAGTGCGGGAAACTTAAAGCAGAAGGTACTGAAATGGTAAACGCCATATTTTTGCAATGACTTTTAACAACTATTTTAAGCTATAGGTGAAAAACTTAAGTAAAGGACCAGGGCCTCTATTCAAGTGCGTTATAACGATATCGTTTTTGACCTGTTTTCGTATTGTCAACGTTTTGATAACTCTTATGTCATTTACAATAATGGCGACTGTGACATAAACGATTCTTAAACGTGTCAAACACGATATCGTTTTAACGCACCTGAATAGAGGCCCTGGGCTGGGATTCAACACGGTAACGATATCGTTTTTGACGTGATTCCATATTTTGAACGTTTACAATAATGGCGACTGTGACATAAACAATCCTATAACACGTCAAACGCGATATCCTTATAATGCAGTAGAATAGAGGCCCTGGGGGTGGGGGGCAACACAGCGCTGCATCGATCTCAAAGGTGAAGTTTTATCCGAGGCACGCGCTAAAATGTGTTTTGTACGCTCCGACGGGACTTCTTAAACTTGCCGGATAAAACTTCGCCTTTGGGATCGACGCAGTGCTGTGTTGAAAGAATCACCCCCCCTGTTCTATATAGTTGTAACACATCTGAAGTATTCATTTTGTACACAAAGCAACATACAGCAGGTCCTTTACTTCAGTTTTTCACCAACATACGCTTTCGGACCCAAATTTGAAGAAGATGGAAAAGAAGTGTAAGAGCAAAACCCAGTTCAATGCCGTAGGCACATTTGACCTGCAACTAGTGCGGCTACAGTGTCTCAGTAAAAAAACCATGAACCTACATTTCAGTTTAAAAGTCAACTGTTTCCTTATTACGATGATCATTAAAAAAGCCAGTCAAGTGAGAGTTGAACTCGCGCACCAAGGGTTCCATGCTAACTTATAACAATGTAAAATTGTATCCCACCAAAAACATAAATGTAAAAAAGGAGAGCCAAGTTCAATACAAAAATTATTCTCTGCTGTGGGCTTCGCCGCAAAAAGAATGGAGATCTGAGATTGAGTGCCAAGTTCTATGCAAAATCCAAATATGTAGTCTAAGGGCTGACTTGGCTGGTTTTCCCCTACGAATTATTATTAAGTACCTACTTTTACACTGTCATGGAAGAGCCTTATGTTCGATGGGTAGTTTCTACCAACAAGCCAAATTTTCGGAATAATAAAATAAGAACCGAAAGGTAACAGGTTTAGAACATGCGAAGGCTATATAATTCGTATGGGAAAACCAGCCAAGTCAGCCCTTAGACTACATATTTGGATTTTGCATAGAACTTGGCACTCAATCTCAGATCTCCATTCTTTTTGCGGCGAAGCCCACAGCAGAGAATAATTTTTGTATTGAACTTGGCTCTCCTTTTTTACATTTATGTTTTTGGTGGGATATCATTACTTTTTGTAGGTAAGTCTTACCTACTTACTAAAAAATACAATTATTATTTATTTAAACTATTGCCTATACTATACTAAAACTACGTACCTACTTATTATAGGAATTGTAATAATAATAAGTATATACACCTACCTACTTATAACTATAAAATTATTATTTATTTAAACTATTGCCTATACTATAATACTATACGTACGTACCTACTTATTAAAGAAATTGTAATAATAATATTACTACAAATTATAAGTTTTCCTTAAGAAAACTTAGCAATTTCGCAGCATAAATCGCAACCTTATAGGTCAGATATCGAGAGACAACCGGACAGCAAGACGGCGCTCGCGCTTATGAGCGTGGCTGCCGCTCGCTCGGCGACCTTCGCGTCAACGGTTCGATTCGGTTGTCACAACGCAGCGCCGCACCGGCGTCACTCGGCGCGCGCGCGTCGGGTATATACCAAAAATCTAAATGCCTATTATTTTATCATTATTTATGAGTAGGTAATGATTTTACACTATTGATGTGCGCTAAATATAAAAATAATAATTAATCCCAGTTAATAATGTAGGTAACCTAAGTAATATTAGGTATTTATGTTAAGCGTTCATAATAGAATCCAATTATTTAAAAATTGACAGTTTTTTATTTATTCCTTTGTATTCATCTAATTACCTATCTGCATACCAAATTTTAACTCTCTAGGTCATCTGGAACTGGGTTAGAGTTTTGGTCTATACGTCAGTCAATGATAAAAATGAGGAATTTTGGACATTAATATCTAAATAACCGTTTGAGATAAGTTTATGAAATTTAGAACACATATGTATCTCGCAAGTCTCAATATATGAGCCAAATTTCATACGTTTATGTAAAATAGTTTTTGATTTATGAAGGGGTCAAAAGTGGCTCCAAATGGTTCGTGTAATATTAAACACGGTGCGGCTCGCCAGTTCCGTTTCTTGAACTTGGCTTGACACGCTCCCGCGTGTCTAGATTGCGGGACAAACTTGACTTTGCCGTTGAAAAACTGCTGTCGACATATACCTGTAGGTCACGATTAGTTTACCAATTGCAAATAAGTAGTTTGCAATCGCAAAAATATTTTTTTGTGATGTAGTATAAATTCACGATTTTCAGTTTTTTTCCTTTACCTGAGCTGTATGACCTTCCTTGCCAAATTTCTTGACTTCTCGGTCTATGGGAAGTATCCTATAAATTTTGATTCCCTGAAAGTGTCGCAATGTATACGTTTTTTTGCGGCATAAACTGCGGTATCTTTTTTTTACGTTAATATATAACTACTATCTTTTACAGATTTAAAGGACTGTAGACCTGAGTATATGGTTTTAATTTCACCTCGATACCTCGACGCGTTCCTAAGATAAAAGATCTTGACATACAGACGGACGGATGGAGGGACGGACGGGCGGACAACGAAGTGATCCTATAACTCCTATAAGGGTTCCATTTTTTCCTTTAGAGGTACGGAACCCTAAGAAGGGTAGAAGAGACAGCTTTGAAATAATTGTCATGTAAAGACATATTTCAAGTAAACACATAACATGATAGTTACTTCAGCAACCAGGGCGTCTATTCAGGTGCGTTAAAACGATATCGTGTTTGACACGTTTAAGAATCGTTTATGTCACAGTCGCCATTATTGTAAATGACATAAGAGTTATCAAAACGTTGACAATACGGAAACAGGTGAAAAACGATATCGTTATTACCTTGTAGAATTCGAGCCCTGGATAAAAATATATGTATCTAAGTATGTATTATAATTGTAGCGATCGCAGTACCTAACAGCACTCACTAAATAAGCATGTTTAAAACGTACGTGCGTAGCTAACGCGGGCCAACTTGTTCGTTAAACTCACATTCATAAATGAACCGACGTACAAAATGAGAAGCTATTTCAAGGCAGTAGGGAATATTTTCCTGTCAACGGCTCTGGCATTTCAATAATCGTATGGCTGACCCCTGATTTCAATATTCAAGCAAAGTATCATGATTTCAACGCATTGCTTATAAACGACACGGCTGTTAATGCTCTATCATAGAGTTGGGTAATTCACATGTTTATTTTTCAACATTACAATTTTATTCCTAAAAATTCAAATACTTAGTTATGAACTGGCAACTACCTGGCTGGCTGGAACCTATAATAAAATACATACATACTTATATAAAAAAACCTAGAGCGGTTTATGTGGATGATCTTAAAAACATAATCTTCAGTCTGTTACAATGTAGGTATTGTAGTACCTAATAATTCCGATTATAAGATTTTGCTCCATAGAGAATATTGTACGAAAAAATCAAAGCCCTATTAAAAAATAGCACGACCCGCCACCTACCGGATCTCGCCGCCCGCGCCGGCAGTCAACGATCATTTTGATTGGAATTCGCGCCAATTTTTCTCGCCTGTTTCAGAACGCATGCGTTACGATAATAATTATTGCACGAGATCCGATAGATATCCTATCCTAATAGGTTAAGGTATTATATTAGGTCTTTCGAATGTCTTGATTTCATATCAGTTTATCGAAAACTTTGCGGTTAATCGCAAATTGAACCGTCGTGTTGTGGTAATCTGAATTGGCGTCTCCGCCAATAACGAGCGCGTATGGCGTGATATTAGCGAGCTCTTATTGGCGGAGCATGTCGTGATATCTATTTCAGTGTTTGGCGAGTATGCGCGCGCAGAGGTGCGCCTGTGTGCGTCGCGCGTCGCCGCGAGCGGCGGTGTGTGCGTGTGTTGTCGAGCGAGGCGCGTTGGTCTGTTTACCGAGCGGTGTTGCGGCCGGCGCGCGCTCCTGCTCACGTGCGTGTGCGAAATCGAGTTTCCCGGTTGCTGAATTGTATTAGCGTCCCATGGTGTTTTCCTTTCAGTCTATCGGTGTTAATTCGTTGCGGACGTAAAGTAAACATTCGAGGCCCTAAAGCTTCGAGCGTACTTTTTGTGCGGCTAATAAAAAATATAGGTGTTTTCGGGCGGATGCGATGAATAAATTTTGCAAATCGAGTCTGTGTGTCGAAAAGGTTCGTGAGAGCTATGCTTTGATCGGTCGGCGAGTGGTAGTGGATCGACTCGGAGTTCTGTCGGTGATCGTGAACCCGCGCCTGAGCCGGCTGTTTGTGTGGCCCCTGGGACCCGGCGACGTCGGTGTCGGGATCATCCGCAGACACCTGTTACCCTGCGAGCCTAGCGCCGGCGTCTGAGGTAAACAAAACAAATTTTCTCTTCATCGGCTTCAAGAGCTTTGCTTCACATAACATACCATCGGTCACGCATTTTCTTTCTCTCTGTGGCTAATAATTCTTATCATTTTATTATTTCTATTTTAATCCGTTCCGTCTGTGTAGATACTTGGGTACAGCATGCTATCTTAAAAGGCTTTGCATGTTCTAAATGTACACTAATAAACTAGATTGAATTGAAAACAGTCATGTTCTGAATTCTTGTAAGCACCTACTATAATTGTATTAACATGATTTCATGGCCACGACTTTTAAAACGAATGTAATGTAATTGTATGCAGTATTATACATTTATAACTCGTTATGATATTAGTAGCGTTATCTTGGTGAAGAAATTCGTTTAACGATTTTAACGGATGCGGTCTACGAACCACAATTCGGGACCCGCCATCGCCTTATCTATAGTTTTTAGGTGGTGGTAATTAATTATAATTACTGTATATTTTTTGCTTGAAGTAATATTAATGCTGGCTTGCTTATTGTATTGGCTAATTAAACCCTTTTAACTAAATGATTTACTGCCTGGATTTTTATTAGAAATTTTCAGAAAACCTTTCAGAACTCTACTATCTTGAAGATTTGGCACTGCTTTGCAATCACTACATAGTATAAAACAAAGTCGCTTTTTCTGTCCCTATATCCCTATGTATGCTTAAATCTTTAAAACTACGCAACGGATTTTGATGCGGTTTTTTTTAATAGATAGAGTGATTGAAGAGTAAGGTTTATATGTATAATACTTTAATCCGGAGCGAAGCGAGGGCGGGTCGCTAGTTGACAATAAAATGGCACGTTCATAAGTTTCATAACCTTACATTGTTTTATATTTTCAGTCATTTATGCTCCCACCTTTTAATCATCTCCTTTTTATTTTGTAAGTAAATACCTATCTGAATCTATATAAATGTATCACTAACACTCTTATGGACCCAGAGTCCGAAGTAAATGAATTATTATTATTATTAAAGGAACTGCCGCGATCAACCAGGGGTCAACATTGTCATCAATCTTTCTTACCTACCTGTATCATGCATGTGGTTTTGCTGCATTTATGTTTATTTAATGACCTATAGGCATGTTACATAAGTTATATTGTACCGTTTGTACCCAAATAAAGTGTTACATTGAGACAAAATTCAGAATTTATCAACCATAAGCAAAAACAACCCGTGTGGTTGCCGGGTTAGAATAGTGCTGCTCTATATCTTCCCGTGGATGTCGTAAGAGGCGACTGAGGGAATAAGGGTTTGTAGTAAAGTAATGTTAGGCGATGAGCTAGCAACCTGTCACGAATACACTAGTAAACATGTTAGCCTGATTGTGTAAAATGTGGATACAGAATTATCAACAAGTCCTTTTAGAGTTGTTGGTATTTCTGTAGCTCTGCCTACCCCACTCTGGGAATTAAGGCGTGATGTTATGTATGTATGTAAGCAAAAACAATTGCATACTGACATACATTATTTTATTTTTTTGCATATATATGATTTTTGCATCATTCGGCAGGTATTTTGTGTTTCATTTGTTAGGTTGTCTTCTGTCATGTTATTGGTGCATGTAAAAAAAAAACAATATGATGTTTGTTTATAAGTATTGCAATTAGAAAAGTTTTATTTTTGAAAAGTGCCACAAAAAAATAATAGGGAGAGCATTACAACCATACATTATTGGGTTAAAACTCTCCATACATATTATTCCATGAATGAATGACTGAACGTGAAGAGAATGGTTATTGAATAGCAAATGCTAATGTTATTAATTATAATATAATTCCATCACGAGGATTCAATTATGAATATGTATAAATTGTTAGTAAGCTACCTGGTACCAGGGAGGGAGAGTGAAATATTCTTCTTTGTTTTTTTCCATAAAATAAATTTGAGATAAATTATCCTTAATATTAATTCAATTTTCCGGGAAGATAGAAAATCTTAGATTTTCATTTTTGTGGACAGAATAAGCTGCACAAAAAAATATTTGCTTATTAGAATTCCTCGTCGCACAGAAGAGCTTGTACAAGTTTCTGAACTTGTACAAGCTCTTCTGTGCTTTGTTTTGTTAGTTTATTGAATTTTAGATATTAAGTAGATTACCCGGGTACAGTAGGTATACAAATGTACTTATTGGTTACAGTCACACAGCTGGTTTACTAATTGAAATATTCCTCAGCAATGTATGTTGGTACTTAAAAGTAAAGATAAAATTTAAAAATTCAAAAGACCTTCAAGTGGTAGGAACATAATACAGCTACAAAGTTTTATATTATAAGGTTCAAAAGTCTGTATCATAAAATACACGGTCAATTTTGCTAACGTGTGAGTTGTTAACGTGGTTGTTATTTTCGGAAAAGAAGCTTTGTTTTGTTCGAGTCAAATACACTCGGCGTTAAAAAAAACGCACCTTTTGAAAATTTCAAAAGAGGCCTCTCTGTCATACCTTACCTTAGATGAAACATGGGTTATAATTTATATCTGCTTCGTTTAAAAATTTCAAAAGATGCGATTTTTGATGACGAGTATGGTTTGGTCAAAAAACATAAAGGGTTTTAGAGCGACTCCACACAAAATGTAAACAGTCCCAGCTGTATTATGTAGGCTGCAATAAAACAGTTCGTAATTATACCTATACAGCAGCTAGGAGTCAAATTGCCATCGCTGCGCGGACGCCGTGCCGAAAGAACAATGGCCAATAGGAAATAAATAATATTTTATAGCTATTGCTAAGGCTGCGTTAGCGTAATTAAAAAAAACAACAAAAAGGATTTATGCTTTATGTTTGTAGTCGAGACGAGGCTATATGAATTAATAAAAAATAACGAACATACATCAATGGGACAAATAAGTGTAGCTTGTACGACTACTTGCATTTCATCATCGTATGCTATGAGTGAGTAAACTTAGTTTCCGTAACTCTGAGATTGAAACGAAGAAAGGATGATAATTTGTATGTCCAATTGAGAAGATTTCAAAAAGAAGTTGCAAAACTATGTTAAAATGCATGAAAATACTTTTACATCAATCCAAGCAGGATTTTAACCGATATTTCTGTAGTTTCTAACCTTATTTGCAGAGTTTAGTATTTTGGTGGGCTCTTAATTAATGTAACAGCAAAAACTAGTTTCTAGTGTCGCACTGCTAGATTGGGTATAACTGTCTTTAATTACGTCTCTTAATTTTTATCAAAATGTTGAATTATTCAGCACTAAATATAATGCTATAAGAAATAAAACGGTTCAACCAATATTTTTGCTAAAAAAAGTTGCAGTTGCTCGCTTTGCTCCTTGATGTCAAGTTAAACAATGCAAGACGCTTTAATAGTCGCATGAATAAACCAAATGATATTAATTTCTAGTACAAATATTACAGGAAAAACAGCATTACCTATTCAGTGGTAGAAAGTTTTCCGATTAGTTGGCTTTATTTCACGACCACACGCATTCATTTAGCTGGTTTTACCCATCCTGACCTCAATTAAATTAAGTAATTCTGACAATAGGAGCATCACTGTCACGGATTAATTAAGAGAACTAAAAATAAGCGGATAGGCTCACAGAAGAGGTCAAGAATAAATGTATTTTATAATTTGTTAGGTCTTAGTGTTTCATTGCTTCTTAATTTACAATTAATCAATACTTAAGACACCTTCGCCAATGACTTGGGCTTAATTTGTAAGAACATCATCCATCGCCTGTGGTGGTCTTACTTTATTTTATTCATTTGTGAAACACAATACAGTATATCTTTGACCCAAATCTTCCCCATTCAATACCTATACATACCGTTATAGTTATGTTATAACTTTTCCCCTAACTTCTCCCCCATTCAACCTATTGCGCATTTATCTCGTTTTTGCGTGTTACACCGGGGTTTCAAATGCTTAGCAATGTAGATACATCCCATTGATTTTACCATAAAGTCTTTGTTTTATTATACAAGTCATAAAAAACGTATTAAACTTCTTATTATGTACCTAATTTATATAAGCAGAAGTACTTAAGTACTTCAACCCATAAGATCTGTGACAAGTCAACATAAGTGTATTTTATTCTTTAGCTGGTGCAAAAAAGTCTCTTCATTGTAGTCTGATTTCCATTGTTAACTTTGAATAAAATAAAAAAGGACCCTCGTGTAGGCTACAAAAACTAAGTCAACTTTTAAATTTTCAGTTAAGAAACGTGTAAGTTATTGTAATAAAGGCGACTGCGTATTTCATAACTCTCATCCGTGATTCATAACATCGTTATACACATATACAAACAGTTAAGGCCATTCAAAAGAAGAGAAATTTGTTGTTTACAAGTACAAGTCGCATAATGTGACAAATGCATCGAATCCGTTTTACGGAGCTGGACACTTCATGAATGGTCCTCGCCGAGTAGCCGCCCACGCTGCGCTCGAGTCTGTTTTTATAGCCCACGGCAAGCTCGAAAATAATTGTTTTAACAGCACAACGAATGTCCTCGGTCCCAATAAAGGTCGGACATACAAAAGATTCCATTAAAACAAAGCTGGGACTAGCCCAGGGGATGATTTAATAAACCAAGGCAATAATAGATTGCTTTGCAAAGGTGAGGACATTTTCCTAACGGCAACTGTCTAACAAATTTTGTGTTAAATTACACTGAAATTGTAATGCAAATAAAGTCTGTCATGTCTTCCCGTGGATGTCGTAAGAGGCGACCAAGGGAATAAGGGCTTGTAGTACTGTTAGGCGATGGGCTTCCAACCTGTCACTAATACACTAGTAAACTTTTTGGCCCGATTGTGCAAAATGTGGTTACAGAATTACCAACAAGTCTTTTTAGAGTGGTTGGTATTTTTGTAGCTCTGCCTACCCCATTCTGGGAATGAAGGCGTGATGCTATGTATGTGTATGTGTGTATAAAGTCTGTCTTCTGTTTTGGAAACACAGAAACGGCACACATATTTTATGTTGTAAGTGCACAACAAAGATGATATGGAGCGTTAGACGGCACTGGGATCGACAAGGCCTCCACACGAATGAATGGATGTTAATTAGTATAATGTTTGTTTTAACACATACCTATACACACATTCATAGAACTTTACTGCGTACACGGAACTGTGTTCGTAGCTTCGTAGATACGCCAGCGGTAAAAAAACGAATACAGCAGCAAACGAAACGTCTTGAGATAAAGTAAAATGTATTTTATAAGGTAAATTCAGAGATTTTTGTTTACAGTACATACGTGACCGCTCGCAAGTTTTAATATTAACGTTGTCATGCGCTTCGGACGTTTTAAACCTCGACATTGCAGCCGCACGATAAGGTCGTTTTTACCTTCGCACGTACATTTTCGATAGGTGTTAGTACGGTCGTGGGAATCATTTGTTCAAAGTTTTGTTATTTTTTATAGAAACTCCGACGCTTAATCACTTCCTACAGCTCAAAGGGCGGAAGTCATGCGTTTACAGAAATAATAAATTAACGCAGTTGGTGTTTCAATTTGGAGCCTCGTGTGCGAGTGTGCCCTTGACAGAAGGTCAATTTAGCGGCTGCGTTTGGGAACGTTACGACACACGTTATTAAATCCTATGAACTTTTGTTTGTTTACGTCTTGTTATTATGTGTTCGGTAATTTTCGAGTGGCTGCCGACCACTTCGCGGCGTCGAAGGACTACGCTTGGCTCCTACGCAGAAAGTGTCATCGATCAAATCACATTATTTTATACTCTGTACAATGTGTCTATTTATTTGCGTCGATTGGTGTGACATATTTATGTCATACGGACGTCAGTTACATTAAAAGGTTGGTTTCTACTCAACAGATTATTGGTAAGAAGTGTAAATAAACGTTCGCCATATGAATCATTGCAGTCACTGGAAACAACAGTCATACATTTACATAATGCTATAACTTAATTGTAATGGAGCTAGAGTCAAAAGTTATAAAATTTAACTACTGTAAATCTGCGATGGTATGATTCAGTCGCTGAAAGATTATCCTTAGTACACACGTATCCAACGTGTTAGACGTTATATTAATTTACGACAAAGCTTCTCGCAGCTCTAAACACTTCAAATCTTGTTGTATCTAGAACTAGTTCGCATTTATTTCCATATCCTTTAAGCTGTTAATGTCATCTACTACTTAGATAAGACGTTTTCATGCAGTACATAGTTAATTTTACGACTGGTCGTTTTATCTTGGAAAATTTGCACTCGCAAATGGCCGTCCGCATCTCCGCCTGACCTGTTTGCGAGATCTCAAATATTAGCTCTACGACAGCAAACAACCTTATCCGAGAACGTTTACTTCGGTTTATATGGTCAGATACAGCTGTGTATAGGACTTTATCCACTAGAAATTAAGATTTGACGGCACATGGATATTATTATTCAAAGAAGCAACTACAACAGAACATGATTAACATAACTCAAATAACAAACGCCGGTGCCAAACTAACAAACAAAAAACGACATTTCTTTTATTTAATAATAACAGTGTTGAACTTGAATTTGCTTACGAACAGTAATCATCTCGTGACGTCCACATTCAAGGCCACAATTTCGCTTCATTTGTTGCGCGGACGCACAGATGATGGCGGAAACTCGCCAGCTGTAATAGACGCCGAAAACAATCGGTCTTTAATTCTACACCAGACGTAACTCCGCTCTTGCATAAGATGCGTAATTTTATTTATTTTTGGACAACCTACTTTTGTATTAAGGAAGATCTGCAACAATGTGCCAGGAAAGCCTGACATATATTGCTGTTATTTAAGACCCTGCCTCGCGCATCGTTCAAGTTTAAATATGAAGTTACTCGTCATGAGTTGTGCCAAAACTTAAAGGCCAATTGTATAATAGGTAGGTAACAAAAAAGTGGGTCATCAAAATGAGTAATAAAAGCTTGCCTGGACAAAATTTAATCAGGAAAAGAAGTGGGCACTGAAGGAGAATTGAATTGCCACATTGTCACTGACCTGGCCTGTGAACGGTAATCAGGTCACAGGTCGGGCTAGGAATGTTAGCTTCTTATTGACGCCTCTCGTATACTGCAATCCATTAGCCTTGCAGGCCATTTAGCCGTTTTATTTGGGATTGTTAAACGTTTGCTCTCGTTAAAAGGTTATTAACTAGAATTACCGATAGAAGCCTGATCGTGATTCGATGGAAGCTGATGATAAATTAATATGTTTAATCAAATAAACGTTTAGTAATAACGGTACAAGGTTGGATAGTGAATAATCATTCAGTCAACAAGATATAACTTAAACAGCTGTTACAAAATTGCTATAACTTAAGCTTTTTAAAGCCCAATTAAGTTAAAAGGTGTTTAAAAAAACCAATTGGTCGACCTCGCCGTTCAATTTGGTACTTGCTGAATCGGAGTGCAAACACTTGGATCTCACGGTCGGGAACTTATGAATTTGTGTACAGAGGCGACTCGGGTGCAAGTGGGTCGATAGCGCACTCTTAATTGCGATAAAAACTGCGTATCCGACCATACATTTTATAATTATCGCGTGGCGGTACAAAGGCGCCGCCGGCGTCGCGACGGCAAATTTGTAGTCTATCGAACAACGTCAGTAATGAGGCAAACAGTTTCAGGGTGGCAAGATTAATGGCATAATGTATTCAACAGAGCTCTGTCTTCGTGACCTTATTTCTGAACGCGGATCACTTGTTGCTTTATCTTGATTTGTGATTTCTTAAAATGTGTAAAGTTTTCAAAGTTTTTTTTTGAAAAACACTTAAGTATTTGAAATGTCCAACAAAATACTATGTGTGTCACGACGATTTTAAAACCACAATAACAATGTCATATTTAAGGAAAGTTTTATAGAAAATTATTGAATTAACATAACTTACCGGCACATTGTTCGTGAATTAGTTATACGTTAATAAACATCAAACCGCACATAAACTGTTATGATCTAAAATTAGTTTTCCCTAAACTATAATAACGGCAGACAGTGAAGGACGCTGCAATAAAGACTGTTATTAAATTTACGTAAATTTTAAAATAATCCCCAATTGTTTATGTTAAGTACAGGGGTATTGTAAATATTCCATGCTTTAAAAGAATCAGCTGTGAGCTGTTTTATTTAATTTTTAATCGAAACTCAGTTATTGTAAACTTGGGGCATCTCTAAAATGCAAAGAGTTTCTGGTAATCAATGAAAATCAAGCACAAATCAAAACGGTAGCTATTCGTCAAACAACTCTATATAGATCTAATAAAATAAAATCACGCCTTCACCCCAGAGTGGGGCAGGCAGAGCCACAGAAACACCAACAACTCTAAAAGGACTTGTTGGTAATCCTGTAACCACTGTTTGCACAATCAGGCTAAGATGTTTACCAGTGTATTATTTAGTGACTGGTTGCAAGCCCATCGCCTAACAGTACTACAAGCCCTAAATCCCTTAGTCGCCTCTTACGACGTCCAAGGGAAGTCATGGAGTGGCACTATTCTACTAACCCGGCAACCACATTGGCAATTTAGATCTGTGTTACGGTAACTAAGAATAGAGAAATCTTCTAAGAGGGCGATAGAAGTCAAATTTCTAAACATTTTCGTCGCTACACAGGTCTGCGTTTTTCAAGCTCTGGCTACTGTGTAGGCCCTGATACTCTGTTAAAACGTGTCAAATAATAAGTTCTTAGCACTGAGAGCTTTGCGCAAGTTGGAAAGTCTCATTATAGGTATGCTCAGAGATAAGGGAGCCAAGAGGTCGCAATATCGCGCGTATCGCCCGTCGGACGACTCTATTACAATTTGTCGGTAATGTTCCAACCCTGATAAGGGCGGCTGTTTTGTATGTTTCATAGACTTTTGATCCTTAATCGGGTTAGGTATATAAGTAGTTATGCAGTTCAGATTGGCCCGTCGATTTGTTTTTTACAGTTATAACTTAGGCGTTTAAAGAATTTTGTAAAATGTCAAATTTTTAGCAAATACATTATTATTATAATATATTTCTAAAATACTACAGTATAAAGACGTATATGTGGCAACTGTTGAGTCAAAAAACAAATAGGTAAATATATGTAGAAGCGGTCAGATGGAAAACTACTGGATAATTCGTAACGTTTACCATGTTATCGTAAAACCTCGTAGTAAATATTCGTTTCCGAAAAAACGTTTAAATCATTACACAATGCAAAGAGCGGAACGGAGAGATTGCTATCTATAGTTACGCTTGAAGTATAACCTTAAAGCGTTATTATAAAATCTTCTTAACTTAAGTACGTAGGCACGAGATTGTTTTATAAACTGATAGGTTCATAAATAATACTAGTTATTAAAAAGTGATTGCCGTCTTCACCTTGCGCGCAGGTGTGGCCAATCACAGGTCCGGATTGTTTCTTCCATTCATATTAGAAAAATGTTTATGCTGACATCTGTCGGTTGAGTTGTGACGTTTCTCGTTTCTCTTCATTTTGAACGAAGGTTGTTTCTAACACGTTTTGGGGATTGTCCAATATTAATACTAGTAAGCTTTGAAAATTAGGTACGTAGGTAGGTATTCTAGTTAATGTACTCGTATCACTATCTAATTTAATAGTAAAATAAGTAATTGTATAAATAAAGTATGTATCTAACAAAATGACAAAAAACTGGGACTGTTTATTTTGTGTTATCCTAAATATTCTGTTTTAAAACTAATTTTATCATTTAGATTGATTATTATTATCTGTAAATTTGTGTCACTTAATTTTATAAAAGGCCCATTCAAAGCGCGACCAAGCATGTCTTAAAGGCATATAATGGTTATAATCGAGGATAATAGTAGGAGACGCGGCAGCTAATATATTCTTATGGCGGCCATAACATAAATATGTAAATTGAATCGGATATTGATTAATTATTGTAAGATGGGAACCTTGTGGAAGATTGTGGGTTCAAATACTTCCAACATACTATGTTTTCTCGTGTTCTTGTGGATTCTATAAAGGTCGTGCGAGCCAGCAATAATATTAAAATTTAATTTGTTAACAATACCATCTTTAATGGATTTTATTGAGGCCAGGGCCAACGCACGACTATTTCCTAGCTGAGGCACAGGAACTCCTCATAATGGTAATTCGATTTTGTCAATAACTAAAAGGTTTGTTGAAAATATGGTAGACTTTGTTAATAGAAGCTAGTTTCGTTGATAAATGTAAACTGCGTGAGCTGACCAGCCCACTTCATTATCAGTTCTCAGGGGAGTGCAATATTTTCGTTTGCCTGACATCACGCTATTTTCCGTCCTAATTACTTAGTTTTTATGTAACATTTAACATTTTTAATAGGTATTTTGTCTGATTACTCGTCAAATATGATTTGCTTTTGCAAGAAACCTACTGTAAAAGTCTTCTTTAGACTATTATTTTCTTAAGTGTACTAATGAAGTCACGCCTCAGAGGGATCTGGGTCTCTATTCTACGGTGCCTAGAGCTTAACGTATGCGGCTATGTCAACGTTATTATAACTTATTTACTTAACAGCAATGGCCGCCGAGCTATACTATAACACGTCAAAAGCAATATTCTTTTATCGTGTAGAATAGAGCCCCCGTAAGGTATTCCTTTAATTTGACATCGACGCGCACATAAAGCACGAGGCACCGTCACTCGACACTACGTTTGAAATTTGATTGCCTCAAATTATATGTTCCAACCGTTAACGCACTTACTAATGTTAGCACTATAATAATAGACTAACAATGAATTTCTCTTATAAAATTGGTTACAACACAACTAATAAAAATTAAAAAGCTATCTATCTTAGAAAATGTTTACAACAACTGTCTAAACTTTTCCGGTGTCACTGGTTAGTAACGTAAATAAAATTGTCTCGAAAATGCGTGTTCCACGAACTTTGAAAATAAATAGAAAATGTCGAAATTAATGGCATCGGAAATATAAGATATAAAGCGAAAATAACGGTCGGGCCTTGAGCTATTTATTATTTTATAGGTATCGGGTGTGAAACTGTTCACTTTTGTGAGACACGCGCGCACACGTGTGTGGACAAACACAAAGGTAAAGAAACAATCATTGAAATACAAGTAGATAGCATACACAGTATCTCTAAGTGTAACTATTAACTTATTTATTCTTCATTTATGAAGTAAAATGTAACTAACACAAAATTAAATACAATATTTAAAGAACTAAGAATAAAAACGATCAGAAATGGAATGGAGTGTCTCGTGAGAGTCGTCCATTTATCATTTTCCTAGAGTTCATGGCCATGCCGTCGATGCAAATCGTATGCTTAGGTAGCGCCGTTTGGCTCAACGCCAACTCCACAGTTTTTGTACAAAAGCTCGACTTATTCGCGAATATAATCGCTCGCACAGTTTTTATTAGCGTTTACAAACATTGCACACAAACATGACCGTCAAAACTTGAAATTTATCGATTAATGTAAAAATAGCGCTGTTTTGCACTAAGTTGCCTTGAAATGCCATAATATCCTTATCTTACCACTTAAATTACTGTTGCGTTTCTTTACACTTCAGTATAAAATGGCACTGGCGAGCGGACGGTATAATAAGTCAGGGCGTCTATTCTACTGCGTTATAACGATATCGCGTTTGTCGTGTTTTAGAATCGTTTATGGCTCGGTCGCCATTATTGTAAATGACATACGAGTTATCAAAACGTTGACAATACGTAAACACGTCAAAGACGATATTGTTTTTACCGTGTAGAATACCAGTCCTGTAAAACTGTTAAAACCAAGTCGATTGAAGTAATTGACCCTTACTTAGGTATTATTGGTCACTTTCACGGGCTCATTCTTATAAATTTAAAAACGTTTAAGAGGTTATCGACTTCTCAGAATTGTTTGTAAAACTCCGTGCATTTTCTTTTGTAGCAAAATTAAGTGTGGTTTTCTTTAAAAAAACAGTTAACGAGTGTTCAATCATCGTATTTGAAACTGAAAATTGGTTTTGGGTGGTCTGTTAGTTTGGCACGGGTCCACAGGTAAAGGTGAATGTAATTAGAAATGATCATAAATCTTTTTGAATGCCCTGTTTAATTATCTAACTCAATTCTAGGTATTTTATTGTTGACTTCAAACAGGGTAATGATGATGGCCCTTTGCACAGCTTTTCTTTTCAAAAGGGTAGACACATATAAACGTTAATTTAATAGCTTTTTGATAGCTAATCAAGGAGTACATATTTGATAAATTTATTGAGTCACATTGACGGATGATAATGATTTATCGTAAGTGCTTGTAGCGCGAAAAGCAAACGCCCGGGCGCTCTGCCAGTGGAATTGGGTCGACACTCGATATTACAAATTTATATTATCTGTATTCTTTTTTGGATCATTTTTCATTTTTCAATCAGCGAAAGACTAATTTTAGTTGAGTTTGGTGGCATTGGATACGTGTCGGGAAATAATAAAATACATTAAACTACCACTAGATGTCGCTTGTGCCTTGATATCCAAAGCGAAACTTTCTATTTTTCACCAACTAAAGGAGGAGGTTCTCAATTCGTCGGGATATACTTTTTCATGTGATTTCCACGATTACTCAAACAAGTGCGAAAAATGTTGCCACATTAAAAACATTTATATCCTAATGCTGTTTGAGTATCGAATTAAAACGCTAAGGCCAAAATAATGGATAATCCTAAAACAAACACCAATCTAATCCAACAAACTTTTCACCGAAGTTTTTTCAATACCAGACCTAGAACTCAATCCTGCAGTGACCCTACAGATGGCGGTAAAACACTAAGACACCCAGATAAAACAACACCCAATGTACACCATGGAAAAAGCCAGGCAGAGTACTCAATCCAGGAGCCAGGTTTCCCCTGGATACCTGTGGAAAAGAAAAAGAGTCTCAAGCCCAGAAAATAGCTTTAACAAGGTTGCCAAAACAAACTACTGGTTAAAAGCAAAGCCATCTGCAACACCGCTCCAAAACCGATTTGAAGGATTAGAACTCCAAGATAATCAACATGAAGAAAGCCCAGAGGAAGTTACAACCGAAAGGGAGACGCCAAAACCACCAGACAAATCTCCAAAACCGCCACCTATTTTTGTTGCGGGCGTTGGTAATATAATGCCACTAACCCAGTTGTTAAATCAAATAGCAGCAAACGCCTACCTCCTCAAGGTCTTGAACAATGACCAGGTCAAAATCCAAGCAAGTAGCCCGGAATTCTATTCTAAAATAGTGAAACACTTAGAAGAAAAGGAAACGGAATTTCATACATACAAACCCAAGCAGGAGAGAAACTATAAAGTGATCCTAAAAAATATGCATCACTCCACCGATACCGACACTCTTAAATGCTCTATACAAGAATTGGGTCACAGCGTTGCCAATATATGGAACATAAAAAAACGTGTCACTAAAATACCCTGTCCTATGTTTTATGTAGAACTGAATCCAGCGCCGAATAACAAGGACATCTACAAAGTTGAAGCCCTACTAAACTGTAAAATTAAATTCGAACCGCCGCACCAAAAACGGATTATACCCCAGTGCGCAAAATGCCAAAGATACGGCCACACCAAAGGATTTTGTCATCGCCAACCAAGATGTGTCAAATGTGCCGAATTACACGAAACTAAGGACTGCCCTAGGAAGGAAAAATCCAATAATGTCAAATGTGTTCTTTGCGACGGAAACCATCCAGCGAACTATAAAGGCTGTACAAAAACCGTCTACAAAGATTTACAAAAAATTACGTACCCCCCAATGAGACAGAAAGAGCTACCAAAATCAATCGCACCAACAAGTCAAGAGGCAGATTTCCCCCCACTGCCTGTACCAAAAAATAGAGCCGCATGGAGTCGCCCAGAACCAACCACATCCACACACATAAAGGAAGCAACAACCAACCAAAGTACCACTCAAACGTGCTCATACGCCGGACAGAACGAAGTAAATCACTCGCAAGCTGACCCAAACGACTTACGAGACCTCAAGAACATGATGAAGGAACTCATGGAGAAAATGGGCATCATGCTCAATATCTTAACGGCTCTCGTAGCCAAAATCAGCACCCCGTAAGTCCATCTCTAAATATATCTGTCTGGAATGCCAACGGACTAGCCAAACACAGCCTGGAGCTAACAGTGTTTCTAAAATCAAATGATATCGACATAATGCTAATATCTGAATCTCACTACACTGATAAAACCCATATCATCATACCAAATTACACAATATACTACACGAAACACCCAGACGGAAAGGCTCATGGTGGAACTGCAATAATAATTTCTCAAAAACTTAAACATTACCAGTCCGAGCAAATAGCCAAAGAATTTCTTCAATCCACTAGTATTGTGTTAGAAGACAGAGTAGGCCCAATAACAATAACGGCTCTATACTGCCCACCTCGCTTTACCATTAAAAAGGAAACCTTTAAAGATTTTTTCAAAACCTTAGGGCATAGATTTATAGCCGGTGGCGACTTTAACGCGAAACATACGTTCTGGGGCTCAAGATTAATAACCACTAAAGGGAGAGAACTTCGTCGATCTATAGAAGAACTTCATCTTGACGTCCTTACTACGGGCGAACCCACATACTGGCCTACAGATATAAACAAAACCCCGGATCTAATTGACTTTGCGATTATCAAAGGCATTCCGAAGAACAAGTTCACTGTGGCATCTTGTCTTGAGCTCTCCTCAGACCATTCGCCGATAATAATAAAATTTAGTAACACTCTAGTGCCTAAGAGCCCTAAATGCGTGCTTCATACCCACAAGACAGACTGGTACTACTTTCGAGAACAGATTACTGCCAATTTAAAGACCAATGTGATACTTAAATCTCTTAACGACATCGACGCTGCTGTTGAACACTTCAACACATGTGTGCAACAAAGTGCTTGGAAGTCAACGCCTCCACCGTCTCTAACTACAAGGCCTTCACCCAACAAACTCATCCAACAACAAATCGCACATAAAAGGCGATTGCGTCATAAATGGCAAACTACGAGATCCCCTTTAGCAAAGAACGAATTAAATAGAGCGAATAAAAAACTCAAAAGAATGCTACAACAAGTCAAGGATAAGGATCTGATCGACTACCTTAGTAACCTTTCACCAACAGCGGACAAAAACTATTCTCTCTGGAAAGCCACAGCTAAACTGAAACAACCACAGGTAGTATCATCACCTCTACGTTTAGCCGACGGAAACTGGGCGCGCTCTGAAGTTGAGAAACTATCTGCGTTTGCTGCTCATCTAAGCACAGTCTTCAAACCAAACGCCCGCATCATTACAGAAGAACAAGAAAAACACATGTTGAAGGCGAAGGACTATCCAAACCAATTGGACCTGCCAATCAAACCCTTTACAGTGGAAGAAGTTGGCAAATGTATTTGCAATAAAATGAATCCTAAAAAATCACCGGGGTACGATTTGATTACAGCCAAGTGTCTCTCGGAGCTTCCCCGCGAAGGTTTTCTATTCCTCACTTACCTGTTTAACAGCTTGCTCAGACTTGGTTATTTCCCGCCGCAATGGAAAGTTGCTGTAATCATCATGATTGCAAAACCGGGTAAACCTGCAGATATCGTAGGTTCATACAGACCAATCAGCCTTCTTCCTATAACATCAAAGGTATTTGAAAAATTACTGCTAACGCGCCTTTTGCCCGAATTGGAAATGCGGCAAGCTGTACCTGACCACCAATTCGGTTTCAGAGAAAAGCACTCTACCATTGAACAGATACACAGATTAGTGGACAAGATACGTAACGAAATGGAAGCCAAGAAATATTGCTCAGCTGTATTCTTAGATGTCACACAAGCCTTTGATAAGGTTTGGCACGACGGCCTACTATGTAAATTGAAAGCTAACATCTCACATAACTACTACCCGCTTTTAAAATCTTATCTCGAAAATCGGTGTTTCACGGTTAAACTAGGCGAAAACCAATCAAAAATGGGTATAATAGGCTCCGGCGTTCCACAAGGAAGTGTGCTCGGGCCCGTGTTGTACGTTCTCTTTACAGCAGACCTACCCGTAAACGACCTCACGACAATAGCCACGTTCGCAGATGACACAGCTGTTATAACTTCCCACAACAATCCGACGAGAGCGTCAAAACTGCTACAAGACAACTTAACAGCTATCCAAGCTTGGCTTAGTAAATGGAGGATAAAAACAAACGAAAGCAAGTCCATACATGTCACTTTCACGACACGTAGAGAAACCTGCCCACCTGTAACTCTGAATGGCATTGACATCCCGCAGAGAGAAGACACAAAATACCTTGGCATGCACCTCGATCGCAAAATAACTTGGAGAAAACATATTTTTACCAAGCGTAAGCAATTGGGACTTCAGCTGACCAAAATGAATTGGTTGATAAACAGAAAATCTGCCCTTAGCCTAGAAAGCAAACTAGCTATTTATAAAGCTATACTCAAACCAGTCTGGACATACGGTATTCAACTCTGGGGCACTGCTGCTAACTCCAATATAGAAATCATACAAAGATTCCAGAATAAAGTTTTACGCCAGATAGCTAATGCTCCATGGTATGTTACCAATGCCACCATACATCGAGACTTGGGGATTCCCCTGGTCAAAGAAGAGATCAAAATCCATAGCACAAAATACAAAGACCGCCTCAACATCCACCCAAACAGACTAGTGCTACATCTCATGCCTGACCAACCTCCGTCTAGAAGGCTAAAACGCAAAACCCCAGCTGACCTAACAGTCTAGGAGAAAAAGTGAGATGCTGCAATGGGAGCATACTCCGCAGGATATCTGATTGAATCAACATCACCAAAATAGAGCTTATTGTCCCAAAGAAAAGGACAGATCGCACTAGATAACGAGAGAGAAAAAAAAAAAAAAAAAAATGTGATTTCCACGATTACTCAAACACCGCTTTGTTTTTTTTTTTCGTTTCAATGGTTATACTTTCTCGTTGGTCCCATTTTCAGTACTTCTTGTTCTGAAATTCCAATTACGAAAGATACATGTTTTATCTGACATGAAACCAATCGATCACTAACATCATGTAAAGAAAAATATTATAAAGCTTTCAATCAAACGATTATTGTACCTAAGTTGTACAAAAATTTAATCTGGGTATGTACAAAAATAACAAACACTGTATTTTTTATAGTACACATTAGCAGGGTTTCCCTACGAATCGGTAGAAAATCGGCAATCTGCCAGCGGCCACAAAAAAAAAACAAATTATTGTATAATACTGCCTCTAATGTTGTGATTTTAACATCAGATTAGAATATAGCTTTTGTATGGTTTGTGAGGTTTGTTTTAAAGTTTTACATTTCAATAAACTTTACAATTTATTGATGATGAATGCAAAATATTGATAATTTCAACCAATTTTTTTATCGTGATATTACGTCCGTTGTAGGTCGTTTCAATAAAGAGCTGCAATGAATAGGACGAACAAAACTAATACCACATATGATTGTGTTGGGTGCCGCCCGTTGAAACTTAGTTCGAATTTTAAACCGAAAGTATAATTTCCTTCACTCATTCGACCTATTCGTGGCAACTTTTATGAAACGACCTACAACGGACGTAATATCACGATTGTGTCTTTCTGAGAAAAATCTTTTTTAAACTCAGCAATCCTTTTCGACCGATTTGTTTGCCGATCAAATTGAGAAAGGGGAATGCCCGTCGAGTCACCCTGTGACATTACATTTTGCAGTCACCAACATTAACACCGGGCCCATCCCGAACCCTGAAATCACACCACTACCAACCTTATACTGAAACATGTAGAGCTCGAATTTGAAATCAAAGTTTCGCTAGGCTTGTATATTATGATTTCGTATCGGGTATCAAATAATAACAATAATGAGTCGTTCACATGAACTCGCCTAGGAATTTGCAGGTACTGCGTTTATGATATGCCTTTTATTTATAAACAACTGAAGTGTATGACCTCTCAGTGTTGCTATAAGCAAACAAAATTCACTCCTAAATCCGTACCCGTTACGTTACATGTTGCCAAACGAGGCAAAAGATTTCTGTAAAACAATTCTTTAGGAAACTGAATTTTCACTTAAGAGACTGATGGTGCAGCTGCAAAACGATAACCAATTCTTGTCAGCTAATAAGTAACATCATTAAGTGTTAGACCGAGAGATCGCGCTGATATTGAAAATCGAGCGGTTAATTTTACCTAATCTGCCTTCACCGTGGAAGGGTAGAATTTCATAATTCTCCAATTGCCCAAAGATGGCGCTTTATATCATACCCGACAGAGTTTTAATCCTTAACATGGCATTGTGCACCACAGGATACATACCATAATGTTCACTTTATGTTTTTTTTTTTTTTCAAAATCAAATAGTGTTTGATTCACGACTTTTTTTTTTGTTAATTTAAGGGTTAATAATTATCATAAAACTGCATTTTTATTTTAAGAGGGCTATGCGAAACAAGTGTGTGTGTAGGTTATGTGATCAAATTAGGCTCGCCCATTGTTTATCTAGGTTTAAAAACATTTGTTCATTCGAACATTTGTTTTGAAGTTATATTATCTATTGAAACCCTTTGTTCTATACGTTGGTATTATTGTCTACTCAAATATTTGAAGCATGTTGTTCTGAAAGGGATATTGTTTATTTGTTATTGTTGGTTGTATACATTTGGTTAAGATAAGTGTAATCTAATCTACTGACAGGATTATTTAATCTATACGTCTTTGTCCTGATTAGCGCAATATCAGTTCTGTATAATGCAAGTAATCTGAAGAGATATTGCCACGATTTCTAATCCAGAACCGGTGGTAAAGAGCCACCTACGTAACGACCAAAACAAGTGAATGAAATGAACACTCAAATTACTAACACAACTCCGTTTTGTGCATTGTAATACGTGCTAAATTGTGATGGGTTAGTTTCGAGAGGCGATGCGTTTTCTCCTACGTGTTTCCGCACAAGGAGAATGGTAAGAGGCGCATAAGGATCACCTGCTAAGCGGGCCATCTCCATAACGCTATTGTTTGGGCAGATGTGTGGGATTTTTAACCACCAGCTCCGGCCAACCACACCTGTTCCGTTGGTCTCACCTTCACAAAAACACTAGCTTATTTTTGAATAACTTGTTCTTGTTTTGCCAACTTCATGTAAAAATAAGTTACGAAGTACACAATTCGACATGACGAACCAAAACCAGGTGTTTGGTGATATAGCCGTATATATTTCACGATAGAGCGATAAGACATTATGGCGGGTATTAACTTAACACAGGACCTCTTAAATAAGAGTGTCTATCATTTCATCGAAACACCTTTCATCGAATGTATCATTTCATCGAATTTCATTTCATCGAACGCTATTTTCTGTTGAAACCATCATGTTTTCAGGGTATCTTGAACATCTAACATAACCTTACCTATGTATTTAATGCTTCAGATAACCTGAGAACATTGTGGTTTCAGCATAAAATAGCGTTCGATGAAATGAAATTCCATGAAATGATACATTCGATAAAGTGATGAGTTACCCTTTAATAAACGTAAAATTAACAAAATAGTTTCAGCTTCTGCAATTAAGGGCTTTTTTTAAACAAACAGAACGGCATGTAAGTGTTTAAAACATAAAGTTTCAGTAACAAAATAATTGCTAGAGTGAAATCTATCAATATGGTTGGTATTTCTTTGGATTTAGGTGCTTTTTCTCCAAAGATGTGAACATTATGCATGTTGTTTGACGGAAGCAGTTATATAATTCAGACTAGCAGGAACATTCCAACAATTACTCTAACAATAGCTATATATGTTTCTCTTGTTTGTCTGTTCAAAACTGCAACATAATATTACTAGAAAGAAAAGCAAAAACAAGTTCTGCCGCTTACAGACAAGACTAAGTGTCGTTGCCCATGTTGCAATGTCCTATATAATATAATATAAATAAAAAAAACAAAGTTAATTATGCATCTTCAAGTTTAGTAAAAACTAGAAATTTGGTCCTAACGACACGACGAAGTAAGCCTGGCTTCTGCAGCCAAATCAATAATGGTTTAAAAGCCATTTCACCAACTTCCCTGGAAACTTAAATTTGGAAGATGATACTTCGTGATGATATTCCTTCTAGGGAATGCAAATAACCGGTTAAAGCCGGTTATTAACCGTCTTTTGCATACTAAATTCGGTTATTAACCGGTCATTTGCATTCTCTAATTCCTACCATAAACATTTATGAAATAAGATTATTGCTGCAAATTAGAAAACACTGCTAATCATTTAGGCATACCTACTGGCTGACAAGGATGCTGACCACCGCTATAGCTGCGAATGTTGGTAAAAACAAACATTGTTTTTAAAGAAGTAAAGCGTTAACGTTAGCTTTCATAACACAGTATAAAATAAGAGGCACACGGCGTACCAAGATACATACAAAATATATTGCAGCTCATACTACCTGCCTTCCATTAAAGCCTTTTGCGACATTACACAGCGGGCGGGCGTTGAGGGCACAAACAAACTACATATATGAAACAAGATATTGTTTCTCGTTCAACAGCAACCTACTAATAATATATAAAAAAAACAATAGCAGTGATTTGCTTCCGTTTCCAGATTAATAACATAAAGACAGTGGATGAAATTACTTAGCACATGACCAAGGAGAATAAATAGTACAAGAATAAAGACTTTTATGGAGCAACAGATGGATATTAAAACAATACTTATGAAGTTATTTAGTTTGAGAAGTAATATTCTAAAATTCAGGCAATAGACATTAAAATCGTTTCCGTATAATGAAATTACTAAGAAGCTCGCATAAGACACGTCCTTGGAACAAGAACGATACGTGAAATATTTGCATAACCCTGTCATGTTCTTCTATCACAATGACTAATGTTAAATAGATGATGAAAAACGCTGTAGACCTAGAGACAAATAGCGTGTAGGATGGTATATTTTAAAACTAGTAGCAGATGCGAGCAGCGATCAAAGCGACAAACCTTTTATTATTATGCCTCTGATATACGAGAAGCAACAATTTTGTTAATGCTTTAAAGGCGCCGTGATGTTTGATCTTTACTTAGTTTTAAATTTATGAAATGCAGGTTTGTAAAATGGATCCGAACGATAGGGTTAAAGATACTGGGCCTCTATTCAGGTGCGTTAAAACGATATCGTATTTGATGTGTTTCCGTATTGTTAACGTTTTGATAAATCTTATGTCATTTAAAATAATGGCGACTGTGACATAAACGATTCTTGAACGTGTCAAACACGATATCGTTTTAACGTACCTGAATAGAGGCGCTGGCTTGATTAATAACAGTAAAATACTTAAACAGTAATCGATATAAGTGTACCATGCATTATTATAAAACGCCGAATAAAGTTTTACTCGTTACCAAAAAATACTACCGTTAAATATGTTAATCAGTGAAAAAAACATCGTATCATCGTATAAACCTTACGAATGTCTTTTCAATTTCAAGTATCCGATAGGGATGATTAGAATTTCCGTGACATTATAAAATATGTTAAGTCTATAACCGGGTTTTTCGTTTTCCATAATACGACCTGAAACAAAAAAAAACCTCAAGTTTAGAATTACGTTTTTGATAATTTACGATCTACTTTAAAATCAGTTCCCTGACCCTGTTAGAATTTGCAGGACAAATCATACAACACGTACTTATTCAACATAAAGTCACAAGCACCACGCTTGATACTGAGGGTTAGAATTTCAAATAGATGAGCCTTCAGCAATTTAGCAATCGCACCACGTGCGAAGTGAAATTGCAACCGCCGCTCCAAAGCGACCAATCACAGCTATATTTCATCGAGGCCACGCCCACGCGCTGCGCATGGGCACTAAGGCTAGGTAAACTTAATTCATAACAAGCTTAATTGCATGATTGCATATTTTCTGAACCAATAACGTTAGAGGTCGTCACGATAGCTCTTCACGTATTTGCAATTTGCGATTTGTGAAACAGAATATCACTGATTGCACAAAGTTTATACAAACTTACCAATTAGGTATGTTTTTTTATTTGTATTTGTACCTAATGATAGATATAAATTAATGGAATTGTAACTCTGGAAATAATGAGTTATATTGACGTACTTCACATAAACCTTTTTCCGATTTCTGCAGTTAAATCCCTGTTAGTATTGTGTAACGTATTTCCTGTTGATATTATGTTTAATATTACACCACGTCACGATTAGTCACGAAATGCATAAATCGTGATAAATATTATATTGACATTTGATATTCGTGGTATTTTTTCTCATTTAGGTAATTGATGATCTATAATTTGTTAGATTCCTTATCTCACCATCAATAAAGGTGAACAAGTTAAGGTAGTATTTAAAACATCACATTATTAATAATCATTAATTACTGTAGTGAAAAATAATCGTGTGGCATATAAAATATATTGGGAAGTCGGCATTAATCACGACTCGACAAGGCCACCACACCTATGTGTCATTGTGGCAAGATGAGATGGAAACGTTACGGACCTACATGTCTACTTTTGTATCCATAGGTAGTATAAATGCACCCGTGTCGAGTCCTGTCTCTAAGTAAAGGGCTAAAAGGATGTGAAAAATACTGTTTCGTGTCAAAGGTATTTTAGTTGCTCGACTCAAACACTCCCCTTTCCGAATACCTACAGCTTATGAATATTTTGTAGCTTATTTGGCAATAACGAAGCACTGTTATGGTGATTTTTCTGGAAAAAAAGACAAATAATACATATGCAATGCTCTCTGTATCAATTATTTTCCTTTAAGGCCGCTTCCTGACTTGTCGATATGCTTGCAGTAAAACACAGAATCGGCAAGGGTTTCTAGGCAACCAGTGGCTTCTACCAATCAATGCGCAGCGTTTACGCCGCCTGTACGTTTTACTGCAAGCACACTGCCAAGTCAAGAAGTGGCCTAACTCATAGTATGGTGACCCGAATTTGACCGAGCCCGACAATGGCCACATGCATCTCCTGACCCATTAAAACCAGCATGACCTATAAACATGGTTATTGGAAACTGCTAATAAACATAATTTCCCCTTGACGTGTTATTTCAGTACCACAGGAATGTGGCACTTGGAATAATTTATTTTGTTACGGTCTTTTTAGCAACAAGTTTCCTCAAATTAACATTCTAAATTCAGTAAACAAGTATCAGGATTTTTTTATTTACCTCATTGGGTAGGTATGTTATAAGTAAAATCCATCTAAGTAGCAATAAAGCATGTTATAAACTTTATGAAATATGAAATGCGACGATTTTACTTGCATTCCTACTAAGCATTACTTTTGCGATACCATTAAAACAGGTTAAAATATCAACAGTTTTTCATTTTTATTGTCAGCACAACTTGCACAATACTGTGAAATCGTTGTGAACGGCATTTACGAACTAAGTCAGTTTGCTAGATGTGGAATCAAGACCCCGATTCTAGTTTCTTTTTAATCAGTGGTCGAGAGGCGAGGGCCATTCGTTCCAATGCTTCAAAGTGCCTCAGGGATTTACGATTTCAATATAATATTATTAATCTAATCTAACGTTATCTATGTTGCAGCAATAATGGAATGCAGTCCTCACAATGCAACATTATGGCTCTATGACATAGTAAACAAAATCCATCAAACGAGGTTATTTAAGACATTATTGTAGATTGTTAATGATTTCATAGTCCAGGCACAAAGCTATTAATTTCTCGTAGTTTATAGTTGCATGGTTATTGCATTAAGTGGATAGGTATACAAGATATGTAGTGCTGGTACCTACTACCTACCATCTTTACTAGTAGGAATTATACAGACTCGAATCCAGATGGCTTAAAACGGATTTCATCTCTCTTATTATATTAGGGATGTTTAAGGATCCATATCGCCATTCATATAATAGGAAAAGTAAGGCAGTTGAGTGATTTAAAGAACGGATTTGATATCACGTCGTCGTATTAGAGGCACTTCATATAAATAGTACGTCATAACGTGACTTGGAGTCGGAACTCGAAGACACATAAAACCCATTAGCTGGTTGGCCTGGTTGCTACTATGAACCTCTGTGAATTTAAAGAACAGTTTTAGTCAAACAATGTGACACGGATTATATTTATTACCTTAGGTATCACGTATTTATTTAAGCATTTATTTTTATTTTACAAAAAAAATATTACAACGGTAAAAATATCAAATTAAAACCAAAGAAACTACTTAAATCCATAATAAACTAAGCTAAATCTAATAAGTGATATAGGTACAGATTATATTATTTCCCAACTTCACTTTATCAACGCATTGTCAGGCCGGTGACACTCCGCGCTATTGCCTACTCAATGTGCGGCCTTTTATACAAGGCTAATCAGTTGAGTGTCACGCGAGCGCTCGTCTTAAAGCGCGCTGCCCGTACGCCGCTGCGAAAATAATTCGAGTTTTTGTTTAAATAAATGTACCTATGGCTCCTCGAAAAGCCGAAAGGTACTGTGTAGCATACGGGTGCTTAAATAATGACAGGAATGGCGATCTATCATTATTTACACTGCCAAAAGATATCGAAAGGTAAGATTATTATTAATATTATTTTATAAATTATAACTTCGATCGAGGTAGGTAGTTACGAGTAGCTGTACTTAATTACTGACACAATGATTACAGTTTTGAATCCTCGACACAAAAAGAGCGGAATAATATTATTTATTTTATTAACTACCTACCTCAGTTTCGCAGTTTTCGACTTATTCACATCAAAAATCTATTACCTACCTTACTTAAAGAGCATTCCGCGTAAGTAGATCTCCCAGTAATAGTGACTACCTACTAAAGCAAGGTCAGCATACACTGGTTACCTACCTTCTTACTTGAGTAACGGAATAGGTAATAATAGTGCTCGAGTTTATAATTTTGTCGTGTTATACGAGTTGCATAGTCCAAGAGCCTGATGTAAGATTAGTTTTTAATTTGATATATAAATACTAACGTTTAAATTAGGTTCTTCTTTCTTTCTTTCTTTTCTTTTAGTTTCTGATTTTGAACATTTTTTTGATTTGTTAGCTCTGTTAGGGTATACCTACTCCCGAGGTTGACGGAAATTGAAGTCGGTTTATTTTTTGTTTAAGACTTGTAATTATTATAACAATATGTAGATGGATATTTTCGCTAAAACATGACCCTAGTAATGAGTTACCTATATAATATATAAGAAAAAGTTAAGAAGGTCCGCTTTGTGACTATTTTCAATAAATTTAATATTATAATTAACTTTTGATAAAAACTGTAATTTTTATTTTACCTTTTACTTAACTATAAATAAATAATAAATATCAAATATATGAAAAAGGAGTTAAAAAAATATGTTATAATTAAACATTTGTAATTGTAATCAATCAGTCACAGATACAAATAATTATAATGTAAATTTTATTATTAAGTATTGCAAGGACAAATTTATCTGCCATTAAAAATTGGCTCTCTCCTTGTATATTTTTAAGTGTAAGAAAGAGTAAATTTATGTCTCACATAAGCTTTACTTGTCGATTGTGAAACAGGCAATAGGACTAATAGGCTTTCCATCGCGGGTTGCAAATGTTGATTAAATGTTATTGATGAAACATAAATATTGTTATAAGATATTAATAATTATTGTTTTTAAATCAAAAATATATTAATCATTTTTTTAAATTTCACCAATCCGGTTTTTTTCCTTAAAATAAATGATTGTTTATCGAAAACGTGACGTGCGTCAGCTCCTAGACTAACATTAACCTACCTATTCCAGTACGGGTAGCACAAGTTGTATTTTCTCGCTTAGTGCGTCTCTAGTTACAAACTAGATTTATATATTTCATTTATTTATTCAATTAAACACACTAACAGTTGCACAAACAAATACAAATATAAAAGACACAAAGAAAATAGTCCTGTTTGTGTACCAAATGCAACAGTATTAGCACAGTTAGGGATGAATAAAACTAAAACTACATAAGAAAACTACAATTAATAATAAGTTTAATGCAATTTGTTTTCTTACAACTGCCACGGAATAAGTATTAACGTATTAATTAGTACAAGTAACTGCCAGCCCTGCGGAGTGAGCGGAGTCAGTAAAGCTCATGGCGGGCGAAATAATACATACTCTCGCAGCACAGATTTAAGCTGCATTTTGCCTCGTTAGGTGCGCCCCCACTATCGATCGCAGAAATGTAACCAAGGTCACTTCCGGCCGTGCACTTGTTTTATTATCGTTAACGCGTTCTGTTTAGGTTTAAATTCGCATGTTTGCTGTCACGGAGTGTCGCTTCTGTACTTGTACTATTACTTATTCTGTGGCATTGTGTTTAGCATTTAAAACAGGGCGCAAACAAGAAAACTGACAATAGTTACAGGTACCTACCTACCATCTGAACAAGACATCAAAAAAATGATATAAACTACTAACCAATTTATGGAATACACACCTTGAAAATTGATTAAAATTCTTGTTATTTACCTGCTAAACTTTATAATGTTAAAACAAAGATGTAACAATACAATACAGCTCACATGTAAAATAAGAGAAAAAACTTAAAACAAACATCATTGACTTACAAATCAGATATCATGAAAGAACAGTAAAGTAAACACATAGATAGGTAGGGACGTTCGTCGTTTTTCATAAATCGTGAGTTCTCTAACCCCATGGTACGGGTCGGTATATTAAGTTGCTTTCGAGGGTGTAATAAGCGAGAAACTTAATACGGCTCTGAAGTGAGCTATAAATTGTTATGGAGGCAGGCGCGTGTTCCGATGTCGGCCATGGAGCCTACAAATACTACCATTCGAATACTAGGTACCTACACTTGTTTAAAATTGTCGTTTTAAAGCAAACTTTGAATTATTTCTATATTTCAAAGATAATAAAGTTTAAATCTATGCCTTATTGTTGCGATACTTGTGTAAAAGCATTTACGATTAGAACATCTTGTTAACTTTTCTTTATCACGCTAATCGCGAAAGTGCTATTAGAACGTATGAGTATGATGATATCACTTTCATACAACTCTAGGAAGTCGACACGCTTTGTATGTCCAAAATACAAAGGGACAAAGCTTATTATTATACTTATGTATTTCGTGTACCTATGTCCTCATAAATTCTTTCAATTACTCGTAAATTTCAGTTAAAGATTTACCAATGTTATAACTTTGAATACAGTTCTGACGGTTCGACTTGGTGTTTTGTGCGCTACATTTAGAATTTCGGCGCAGAATTATTGATTATTATCTTCTCGAACGGCCCAATGCAATTAGCGTTCCTCGAGGCCATTCTATTGTAAATATCCGCTAGTTTGTTAGCTTTTGGAGTTCCGTGATTTGATCTGCAAGTTATTTGGTGTTAGCTCAAAGTGTGATAAGATTATGAATCATGATAAGGTCATATATTTCTTTAAATCTGAAAAGGGCAGGAGACAGTTTTATCTTTGCGATAGATAGTAGTTGTTTGTTCAAACATAAAAATTATTGCCTAGGTCATTATTTTTTCATTAATTTACAGTATGCCAATACCAAGGGTGTTGAGCGAGAATCTTAATAATTCGTGTGCGCTGTCCGAGTACACACGCTCGAGACATACAATTATTTGGTAAAGAAAAATGCATTTTTCTGTTATCCACGACGCTTAGATGCTTGGATATTCGACGACAAGAAAAAAAACAAAAGAAGAAATGCCAACAGGGTTCTCTCGTCGAAGACAATACTATGTATACCTGAACAACAATTTGAAGGAACTCTACAAACAAAACCACACGGGGACTTGATCTTTTTTCCACTTGGGCAACGTGGGCCGAACAATAATAACTTAATATTGATCTTGAAGAGCGTTCAACGTTTCAACATAATGTATGAGATTTCCGTCATTACCTTTATCAAACCAGCCCACGGGCAATAGGTAATAAAAAATCGAGTGGGAAAAGATTAGGCCGACCGCGATATATAGGTCATGTCATGATATCGGACTACGTGACGGCTTTATAATGCGTTTTCACGGTTGATTGATTGTGTTTATCTCGCGTGGTTGAAGTTTTCTATTATGTTCTGAGTAATTTGGCTATGGAACGCCATAAACGCAGTCTCGTGTACAGTTTGTTTCGAATTCAGGAAGCATGGCCCTCTATGTGAAACCATCCAGACGACAGATTTTTTGGAATTTTCAATTAATGGAAAACGTGTCAATTATTGGGAAGTAATATAAGTAACAATTTACCCATATTTACGTAAATTCAATACGGCAATCCGTATTTAAGGGCAAATTATATTAACCTCGTACAGCCCAACGTTCGACACATTGTACAAAGTGACATTTAGCGTAACCACGCCCAGACTTAAGTCATAAATTTTTTGAACTAAACGTCCAGTAACATTACGCTGTACTCATGGGCAGTTTAAATATTTAAAAAAAATGGTTTAAACTTTGTACACTGGGTGTTTAGTTAATCTCGCGTTTTTTTTCTTGGGCGGCACGAGGTTAAGAATAATTGACGTAAAAAAACTTACGTAATAACAATGTTTCGTGAATCTGGATGTGCATCGAAACTGTTAGTAACAGGGTAAACATTGCACGTCGAATAATCAATAAATCACGCTTACAGCAATATTTACATTACCCGGATCCAAAAATATCGCGCGACACGATATCTCGAGACGTTTTTATTTCTGAGTGCTGTATATTTAGGGTTCCTCGCAGGTTGATTGGTTTTTTAATAAACTTTGATGACTTTTTATTTCTTAACGCATCACTAGAGATAGCTAGGTACTTGAGTAAATATTTAACGGACTCCAGCACTCAACAGTAAACAATGATAAGTGAACCGTTGAATGTTCAAATAATAATCTAGTCTCGTAGTTTGAAAGTAAGAGTTCTAGCTTAAGGATAAATCAGCCTCATTAACCCCTTGACGTGATACGAGCCTCTCGACTTCGAGGTTCTTGTGTCTCCAGACTCCGACGAAAAAGCAAGCCAGTATTTTATGGAGGTGGTTGACGTGCCGTTGCGTTAAATAAAATTAATACTAAATTTCATGTTTTCCTTATTATGTAATAGTATTTTTTCTTTTTGCATTACCTTCTCGAACACAGAACATCACATTCAATCCTATCAAGTAATCAGGACAGATGACATTGACAAAAACAAGCCGTTCCTAAAATAAACGCGCTAAAATATAAGTTAGTAGTATTTTTTGTCGTCTGCCGTCGGAACCCGTTTTCGGGTCCCAGTAATACTTTTCTGCCAAACGGTTTGGGCTGCGCCCGCGCCGCCGAACTGGTTCCACGCCCACAAAACTTCACCAAACCTGCTGCCATTTGCAAAAGTTTAACATATTCACTGCCGAAAACTCGATGTCGGGACCATTTGGATGTAGGAAGCAATGAAAGTATCACTTCGTCAAACCTCCAAAGACACAATTGTTTTTTTTATTCGTGGGAGCTTGGTGTGTCTCCAATCTATGCATCTAAAACGCTTTCGTGACAGATTGCTGGGCAGAAAACATACAGTGTAACCTAGATATTAATCTAGGTATTTTAAATTTGCAGAAAATAATCCTTGGGTTTCCCACCAATAGGAAATGATTTCTCTCTCAAAACAGCCACGACGGGAGAATAAAAAGGAGAAATAAAGGATACTGAATTCTACGCGTACAAAGTCGAGGATGTCCTCAACTTTAACAGTTATGATTGTCAGATTTTTTAAACCAAGTACCTAGCATAATAACATTGTAATGCATTTGCAGTTTTGAGATTACAAACGTACCTATGTTCATCGGCCACAGGGCCAATACGAGGACTATTAGGTGGCTTGGCACTCGTTGACTTCTCCATGTCATAAAAAATGATACAAAACGAATTAATAAAAATTTAACATAAGTTATTTTGATTGGAATAACGATAACATACTTCAACTTTGACCTTGACGGCTGGGTTCCATTCCAAAATAAAATAGTAATAATTCTGCCTTCTGATTAAAAAATACACATGAGTTAGAAGATTTTTATTGTACGCACGCGACCTTATATCAAACTCGCAATAAAATGTCGTCTTAATTGCATAAGTGCCCATTTCATTACAATAATCTATAAATACATAATTTCAGAATTTAAATGTTACTTTAAAATGGTGATGAACGTTATAGTTATAAATTAATCTTAAACAAAAGAATAATACTTAATGTTTTATTTATGAATAGCTTCCCGCTCCGGTTCCACCCTGTTGGAACTATTTATTGTACACATGAACCATACCGAAATATATCTTCTAATTTATGATAACGTATGTATGAAAATACATTGCGTACCTAAGTAGGTACCTACCTCGTTTAACAGAACTACGCGTCACGCGCACAAAAAGACAGCTATACTCGCACGTATGGAAATATCGACTTTGTTTTATACTAAACAGTATAAGAGGGCCATTTATCCTGAATGCTCTAAGATATCGTGTTATGGATCATGATATGTTTTTAACATTATTAATTACTCTATATTAAAAACTGTATAAATAATAGTGACTGCACAAAACCAGAACTTTAAGAAAAAAATAATTATAATGCTATTTAAGAACATGATAATGATGATGAATGAATGTATTAACATGACTGCATTGCTATAAAAAGTGTTTCGTGGTCTTAAACAGTGTGATAATGTTCTAAGAAGTGTTTATTTGAACTTGCATCGAGTATTTCTAAACCGCATAAAAACGTGTAAGACATGGTATATAGGTTCCTAGTCCCCTGTAGGTATTATATGTTATACTTAGTTGGATGCAAGTCAAGACAATAAAGTCGGATATAATAATATTATTATGTAGTTTTCTTTGATATAATAATATACATTTTACACCTACCCAACCTTTGCCGTTTATTACTTAATTCGATATTTATTACTCCATAAATTAAATGTCTTTGGTCCATCTTAAAGAATAAATAATAATAATGTAATGTTACTTACACCCCTGTTGTATTAGTTAAAACGTGGCTATGGCAATGAAATTTATTTAGCCGTCGTATCGGTTTTGCTGGTTTACAAATGGTAAAAACATACCTATTGCTTTAGAAATGACAATGAAGACACGCTAGCCTAGTTGGTAGTGACCCTGCCTTCGATGGTAGGGTCCTGGGTTCAGGCAGGGCAGATATTTGTGTGATGGGCACGATTATTTATTCCTAAGTCTTGGATGTTTTCTATGTATTTAAGTATTATTTCTCTATATAAGTAAGTTTATCGTTGTCTAGTACCCATAGTACAAGCCTAGAGCTTTAGTTTGGGACTGGATCAATTTGTGTGACATTGCCCTGTGATACATATTTCTGATATGTATCGTACTGTTATTAACTCGGCCGCCATTACAGTCAAATAAATAAGAGCTATCGTAACGTTGACAATACGATAACATGTCAAGAGCAAAATGGTTTTACAGAGTAGAATGGACCCCCTGTTCTATGTTCAATGATTCATATCATCAGGTAATGGCAGCTTTAGCACATATACTTTAATCATACGTCACGTTTTCGCCTTTACTATTCCAAAACGTGTTCTGAATCTATTCGTAGCACGAATCTTTAAAATAGACTCACGTTTCCATACTCTATTTTACGTATACTTTACTACATACTCGATGACGAAACGAAAATCAGCGTCAATATCAACGCGCTAGCAAATTTTAGTACTTACAAACCGCCATTAAAATTTTCTCCATGACGATACATGATAACGTTACTTACTCAATAGAAGGAAAAAGTTCGTGCTCGAGTGTTTGGAACGAAGCAATTTATAAAACCATATGAATTGAAGCCGACTTAAGCGATATTTTTATTCGATAGAGTTGTATCATTATGAAAAATACTTAGCCGACTGTACATACAAGCTTGCCCCCGTAAAATCGCCATTGTATTAGTGTCCACGACAGACTTTCATTGTTGGGCCATTAAAAACCGATGTAATAGTACCGAAACGTACCATAAAAATAAATAATATGAATTAACATGAAATTTTATCAATGTTTTTCTGAAACAAGGTTCTATAATAACTTAAGGAAAATACCGTTTTAAGTAACAGGTGCCTATGTAAAAAAGGGAACAGAAACAGATACATATCTGGCTTCATAAAGGTCTAGGTTACCTAGCATTTAGAAGAGGTCGAGGAAATAATAATAAATATTTAATGGTCATGGTTAGACATTATGTATACATGAATAAAAATCGATAGGTACGGTTTGAATTTATTACTTTTAGGTCGGTTGTTAAAATATCTTTACACTGGGAGTAATATACATATAACAGATTTTATGATTTCTTACCGTAGTCAAAATACAATATTTATAATAAATACTAGTCGCAAGATTTAAAGTATACTTCACGCTGAATTAACAATATAATTTATTCAAAATTTTATAACTACCGACTGGCGACGAGTATGACGCATCCAATATTTTTTATATACTTGTAGCTAATGACAGTAATAACATATTACCTACGTTCTTGACAAATCATAGGACACCCCATTTAAATGAATTGGTCCAAAAGTTCCGGAGCTATTAGTCGACCATAGATTTCCAAACCGATATGATTTACGCTCGTTCCCAATATTCAAAAAGCGGATATATTTGGTTACCTTTGAATTACTTTATAAGTCATATAAATAGCTCCTGGGAGACCGAGCAAGACTCTGGCTGAAACCGATTTTTTTCGTAGATGACAACCTGACAGATCGATTTTTCACCTTCGGAACGTATTGCAAATTTCATCGAAATATTTAAGAGCCTTTTTCGAAGACGTAATTACTAATTTACAAATATTGCTCGTTTAATAGTATAGCATATAGCAACTACTACGTCAAATTTTAACGCGAAGTAATTAAATCCAGCAGCTTCAACTTTATAAAGATGCTCATCTCTAAAATAGAACAATAGCTTGTCCTCGAAGAGCAATTATACATTATTATCTGGGTCAGTTTAAAATGAAAAAGCATAGATGACTGCGTATTTATAAGTGTTTATGATATCAAATTAGGGTAAATTTCAAAAACATTAAATGGAAGAAAGTTGTCTCGATTAAGTAAATAACTATGTGTGTACAATGTTTTTGAAATTCACCCTTTTTAGGGTTCCGTAGCCAAATGGCAAAAAACGGAACCCTTATAGATTCGTCATGTCTGTCCGTCTGTCCGTCCGTATGTCACAGCCACTTTATTCCGTAACTATAAGAGCTATACTGTGGAAACTTGGTAAGTAGATGTATTCGGTGAACCGCATTAAGATTTTCATACAAAAATAGAAAAAAAACAATAAATTTTTGGGGTTCCCCATACTTAGAACTGAAACTCAAAAATTTTTTTTTCAACAAACTCATACGTGTGGGGTATCTATGGATAGGTATTCAAAAATGATATTGAGGTTTCTATTATAATTTTTTTCTAAACTGAATAGTTTGCGCGAGAGACGCTTCCAAAGTGGAAAAATGTGTGTCCCCCCCCCCGTAACTTCTAAAATAAGGGAATGATAAATGTAAAAATAATATATGATGTACATTACCATGCAAACTTCCACCGAAAATTGGTTTGAACGAGATCTAGTAAGTAGTTTTTTTTTAATACGTCATAAAAACATTGATCAAAGCTACAACGAACTTTTATATTATGTTACTTGCTGCTACGGAACCCTTCATGGGCGAGTCCGACTCGCACTTGGCCGCTTTTTTACCTTAAATTCAATTAAATTATTATTTTATAATTTTCATCTACTATTTGTCCTCAACAGACTGCCATTTAAGAATGTAAAATTCGCATACTATATCTAGCAGAAAATGGCGTATATGTGACCTATTTGTTGTAACTCATATTCAGTGAAACTAGGTACATATTTCTATTTGATTTTCTATGTTACATCTAATCTCCCTCGTGTGGTTTCCGGGTTAAATTAGTGCCACTCCATGTCTTCCCGTGGATATCGTAAGAGGCGACTAAGGGAATAAAGGCTTGTAGTATGGGCTTGCAACCTGTCACTAATACACTAGTAAACATCCCAGCTTACTTGTGCAAAATGTGGTTACAGGAACGATGATTAACATGTCTTTTTCAACTTTTTGGTATTTCTTTAGCTCTGCCTACCCCACTCTGGGAATGAAGGCGTGATGTTATGTATGTATGTATGTATCTAATCTGGGTAAACGTAACCTAACCAGCCAATTGCAGTTCTCCCAGTACGTTAGCTGCACTGACAATGCATAGCGATTTGCTTTATCTTGTGCAATCTGGCCGGACAAATGGACTTAGCGAAGTACTCCGTAATTAGCTGCTTTGTGCGTCTCTAGGCATTATCATTTTATTTCCTGTCGTAAAATACGCAAGGCCAGCGCTGAACTGCAGTGTGATCAATAGAGGTGCATTTTCCGGGTATTGAGCAGTCCGTGGGTGGAGCTTTATCTACCTACGGCAAAGCATGTGAGGTTAAAAAACAAAAATAATTATTATTGTTCCGAATGATTTTTTTAGCAAATTTAAATAAATTCACGCGCTGATAAAAAAAAAACTCATAATTCTTATTGTATTGAAGTTTACAATACAATAATGAATGATTGACGTTTGTATCTTTTGTTTATGTTTAGTAATTCACAATATATTCGTACCTATTATTATCGAGGAATACGGTTACTTATCAACCGGTAATAGTCGGCTTTTAACATATTTTTTGAATCTTGTTTTAGTTTTTGACTTCAACGCGCCCAAACTTTGTGACATTGAAATAAACACTGGATTAAATTAGTTTTCTAAAATGGTTAACTTAAACAACAATGTTTTTATGTACGGTTTTTTAGGTTTCTATTAACAGCTATATTTGCCTGAACATACTTAGTAAAATATTTTACGGGTTTCAGCTTGACCCCTGAAATTACGCGACGGTTCTCGTTAAAATAAGTTCAGGCAAAGATAAAAACACATAGGCCTAGTTTTTTAGCGAATATAACGATACTTTTATTTGTTGACATCTGTTTTCAAACTAGTAAACTTCATATTAATGACACTTCCTAGCGGGATATGGTACAGCTTAAACTAATTTGTTATTAGAAATAATATTTTAAAAAACGTCGTCCATGAAACTCGCAGAGCAGAATCTAAATAAACAAATAAAACTTTATTCTTATCAAAATGCAGACGTAGCCTAATAAAAATTCAAATCAGACACATCATCCGTGACTACACATGTAGCACCGCATTAAATGTTTACAACTAACGATATAAAATCGGTGAAGGCTGTTAGTTTAAGTCATGCATATAGCTTAACATAATAGTAAACATGACCATCATTTATCGAAGGAGGCAAATATCACATTGCAGTAGGTGTCTATACCGCCCATGCGTTTAAACCTAGGTCATTAAGTAGACGTTAATCAGGTGCTCAAAGTAAAATGACTGCACTTACTGCACGTTCATCTATGGAAGGGAACTTATTTTAATTCTGAACAATAGGAAATTGTTGACTAGCGTCGTATATATTTATTGTAATATTTAAGTATTAGCAATATAGATAGGATAATTCATAATAATTATGTCAAGTTTTTAGTTTTATCTGTCTTCTTTTTCTGTGCACCCACTGAATAATGTAAATTTCTCATGACTGGTATAGAATGCCATTAGGCATTAGTTCCGCCATTTGTAGTTGTTTTTGTGCAATAAAGATTAAATAAATAAATAAATAAAATAACCGTGCTTTGTTCGGAGTTTATAACAACCGTTCAAACTAAGGTGGAAAGGTGTATTGCTAGTGTCCGGGATCCAAAAACAATGACAAGGATAGAGTGAAGTAAGAAAGAATAGAAAACAGGCCGTGTGCGAGTCGGACTCGCGCACGAAGGGTTCCGTACCATTATCTATACTACAACCACGGTGTCTGTATTAAGATCGAGCAAAAAACGGCCAAAAAATCACGTTTGTTGTATGGGAGCTCCCCTTAAATATTAACTTAACTATAATTTAACTATTTATTCTTAAAGTGATAAATACTATTAAATATTCTGTAAATATTTCAAGTGTCTACCTGTTGCCGTTATTAATATCGAGCAAAAAACGACAAATAAATCACGTCTGTTGTATGGGAGCCCCCATTAAATATTTATTTTATTTTGTTTTTAGTATTTGTTGTTATAGCGGCAACAAAAATAAATAATTTGTGAAAATTTCAACTGTCTAGCTATCGCGGTTCTTGAGATACAGCCTGGTGACCGACAGACGAACGGACACAGCGAAGTCTTAGTAATAGGGAACTGTTTTTACCCTTTGCGTACGGAACCCTAAAAATAGGTTGCTAGGTTATTCTCTTTCATAGCACTTCGATGGCAAGTATGGCTTAGTTTTTAACGTTTTTCTGTAAGGCTCAACAATACGTTGTCATTTGAAGCCAAGGGCATTCTAAGGTTAGCCGAACTTTGTGTTAAATAAAAGCTCAGAACTAGAAACTTCACTCGAGTAGTAGTGCCCACTGCAGCGTCATAAATTTGAGGTTAAAAAGATAGCACTAGGTACCTACTTGAATTTCCCCTTTTCTAGTTGGGAGGTCTCCAAGTATGTGCACAGTACTGCCCTGCTGGGACAAATCGCAGTATCTCAGATAAAACTCCTGTATCAAATGCAGCCTTATTACTATCACGATAGGATTGAATCTGCTTTGGCTGTTGAATTTGAGATACTGCCTCATGAGGGCAGATTAATCTAGTATATTTTTATCCAACACGTTCATGCCTGACCCATAATTTACGCGATTATGGTAATTAAGAATAAGTTGTTTACACATTAATGAGACAAGAGATCAATTTAACATTTTACCTACATGTTTCATTCGCGATAATTTAATAATTAAACTGAAACTTACAGTTATTTGACAAATGCTAATTTTTAATATATATTAGACAATTCTTATATATAAGTTTATCGTTGCCTGGTTGGTACCCATAAATAAAAGCCTAGAGCTTAGTTCGGGTCTCGGCCAATTGGGGTGGCATTGTCCCGTGTTTTTTTTATATTTATACATAAAACCTAAAAACAATCGCAGATATCACTTAAAGCGAATTAAGAATCTGCGCTGGGGTGTGATTCTCTTAAAACATATCTCTCGGATGAACCGACATACTGGCGGACGACGAAGATATCAAACAATATAGATTCACCATGACCACTACAGGCACATGCCCTGTCTCGTGAGACCAATTCTGATATTGCCAGTGTTAAGTAAATTATGGGAGGAGAATCTCCGTCAGGGATTACGGATGCGATAAGTACAAAACCGACCGTTTTGGAGATACTTGGGGAAGGACTATGTCAGCTGCCACAATAGATCAGCGATGGTCGAAGTGGACATGACAACCCTCCATAAGGCCTATGTCAGGAAGGACCCTTCGTCTGATATGTTGATGGTTAAAAGAAATTATTGTGCTTTGCCTTGCACAGGGAATACTGGGTGGAAAAATACATATATGTTGCCTTTTCATTACTACGGTACTCTCTACGCTAAGATGACATTCGACCCCAAGGGTGATTGATCTAAGGCTTGTCGTACGTTGTCCTAAATGAGGGACCTGTAGAGTGACGTCAATCAGGACTCTGCTTGGAATATGCTGCGGGCAGAGCTGCTTTAGCGCTGGTTTTCAGCTCTGCCCTGCTTACAAAAATGGCACTATCTCAGCCAAAACTCCTGTAGCAAATTCAAACTTATTACCAACAGGGTAGGATTGATTTTGCTTTGGCCATTGAATTTGGGATACTGCTTATTGGCTTAGGAGGGCATAGCTAGAACCCTATGCGGGTTAACTTTATAATGAAATCGTTAACGTTGGAAGAAGAAAAGCGTTTATTTAGTGCCTATAATTACACTCGCGGTCAAAAAATACGGGTCAGAGTGCGTTTTTCATACTAAAGAGGCTATTTCGAAGCCTTGGTTCCTCGCCAGGGGATGCTTTTAGTGACATCTGATGACGGATACCCCGAGCATCGATACAGGACTTCCAGAGTGCCTAGAAAACCCAGCTGATTGAATCTTCGGCTAACGCCGGAATTGTGCATGTTCAGAAAAACATCTAAAATGGCAATAAAATGTAAGGAAATCCAAATGCTGATCCAAACTCTCTCGCTGTGGTGTTAACTGATTGTGCGATCAGTTAGTTATCTTAAACCTTGTGACCTCCTCTATTGAACCTCGGAGTATCCACCATTTAACCTCACTCAAAACAACCCCTGGCGAGGAACCAAGGCTTCGAAATAGCCTCGTTTGTATGAAAAACGCTCTCTGACCCGTATTATTTGACCGCGAGTGTAATTACAAAACAAACTGCAAACCGCTTGTACATCAATTTTTATCTAAAGACACTAAAAGGGCGACCAGGTCAGCATAAATGCTGCAGCATGTAGCCACAGCGCTGATTTACAGCTGGACCTACCGATACGACATTGATTACATGCGGAAGGCAGTCAGACAATTACATAAATTAACACTAACAAAAATCCTTACATCGAGACAAACCACAGAAACAATGAACGTTAAGCTGCTTATTAGTCTTATTACAATGAGAAACGACTAAAATTTAATCTCCGTTTGTCACCCTTATCGAACCAGTAACCACACTGAGAGAAATTTTTGGTTGGACCAACCGAAAACCTACCGAAGTTACATGTAGAAATAGCGCCAACAGGGAATTTTGTTCATGCAACTAATTTGAATTCGTTACTGTTACAAATAAAAATCGTAACCTTAACCAATAAATTGTTTAATTTAACTGTTTTTTTGTTACCGTAACAAATATTATCGGTAATGACAACTAATCCACATTTGTTGCGACAACCAACTTTAATTTAGTTAAATTTATCTACCAATTACAATTGGTTGGTATAACAAAACACACATTGGTTGTATTAACCGAGGCTTTTTTACAATTTTTTTACGTCGTATTTAACAATATTACTGATTATAATTATTATGTAAATTTGTATTTTGTATAGTTATGTTAACAAGAAAGTCAATTAAAGTAACGATTGTTAGGGTTAAGTTAAACCGAAACTATTTGTAATCTATAGCGAATTGTTTGTTCCAACTACTACATTAGTCTGTTGCAGTAACAAATATTGCTTGTTGAATTAACAAAATGTATTTGTCGGGTGTACCAAAACATTAGTTGGATTTATTTTGGGGTTTTAGTAACAGCAACCAAATATAACTGTTGGTAATACTAGTGTAGGTGTTTAGCATAACCAATACTGTCTGTTGAAGTCATAATATCAGTTGGTAGGGTATACTAAATCATTTGTTGAATTTATCAAGGCGTTTTAGTAAATACAACCAAATGTTGCTGTTGGTTATACTATTAAAGGTGTTTAAAGTAATCAATACGGTCTGTAGCAGTAGTAATAGCTATTGTAGGGTATACCAATACATTTATTGGTTTTATCAAGGTACTTTAGTAGAACCATCGAAATGTAATTGTTGGTTATACGAGTGTAGGTGTTTAGAATAACCAATATGGTCTGTTGCAGTAATAATAGCTATTTGTAGGGTATACCAATATATTTGTTGGATCTATCAAGATGTTTTAGTAAATGCAATCATAATGTTACTGTCAGTAATACTAGTATAGGCGTTCAGAATAACCAATATTTTCTGTTGCGGAAACAACAGCTGTTGGTAGGGTATACAAAAACATTTGTTGGATCTATTAAGGGGTTTTAGTAAAAGCAACCAAATGTAATTGTCGGTAATACTAGTATACGCGTTCAGAATAACCGATATTGTCTGTTGCAGTAATAATAGCTGTTGGTAGGGTATACTGAAGCATTTGTTTGGATTTATCAAAGAGTTTTAGTAAATGCAACTAAAAATAACTGTCAGTAATACTAGTATAGGCGTTCAGAATAACTAATATTGTCTATTGCAGTAACAATAGCTGTTAGTAGGGTATACAAAAACATTTGTTGGATTTATTAAGAGGTTTTAGTAAAATCAACCAAATATAGTTGTCGGTAATACTAGTACACGCGTTCAGAATAACCGGTATTGTCTGTTGCAGTAATAATAGTTGTTGGTAGGGTATACTGAAGCATTTGTTTGGATTTATCAAAGAGTTTTAGTTAATGCAACTAAAAATAACTGTTGGTAATACTAGTATAGGCGTTCAGAATGACTAATATGGTCGCAGTAATAATAGCTGTCGTTAGGGTATACTAATGCATTTGTTGGATTTATCGAGGTGCTCAAGTAGAAGCAACCATATTTCGCTGTTGGTTATAGCTAGATAATACTAGTGTAGGTGTTTAGAGTAACCAATATTGTCTGTTGAAGTAATATTAGCTATTGGTTCTAAACACCCTCAATAGTATAACCATCAGCAACATTTGGTTCACATTTACTAAAACACCTTGATAAAACCAACAAATGCTAGTATACCCTACCAATAGTTATTATTACATTAGGTAACTTCAACAGACAATATTGGTTATTCTATACACCTATGCGAGTATTATTAAATTATAACCAATACAACCAATATAAACCAATATAAATACGATTGCTTCTATCAAACAAAACACAATGTTAAATCCAACGAATGTTGTGTTATACCACCTACCAACATTATTATTAATATTATTATGTACTTAACCAGACAATATTGGCTACTATTATTATTTTTGGTTAACCAATATTGTATGTTTAAGTAAATCATTTAGTGTAAGTGTACCTGGCTGAACAGAAAAAAATGCAATAGTGTTTACATAAACAAGTGTTTTTTGGTTAAATAGATAAGTAGATACTTATCTACAGTGTCAATCGAATATTCTAACAATAATCCAAACGTAAGACTATATTTAATTTATGCATTGGCTTATTTGTATATTGCATGAAACTTTAGTAACCAACCCTGCCACAGCCCCTAAGTTAACAATATCGTTTATGCTAAGTTAAATAAGAAAATATTGTTGGGTAGTCAGAGAAGTTTAAATTATAAAAAATAAGTTTTTTATGTTTTTTATTTCTTTTTTAATTAAATACAAAACAATTGAAAATAATCAACGTCAGCACAGCCTCCCATACAAAATTTGGCATTGGTATTGAATATACAATTTAATTGCTAACGCTAACCCTACGTCATTTAATGTCATGCCCGTGAAACAATCTTTCGCACGGAAATAACAGAACGGAATTCTTAGGCTTCACTATAGTTATTATTTCAGTTAATGTCTAAAGCTCTTAAAAATAAACTTGTTTTACTGGGTTCCGAACTACTGGGATTTTCGATCTGTTCGCACTGCGAACTGCGGAGAATGTTTCTCAGTAGTTCACACTTTTTTATTTGACATCTTTATTACTTCGAATTCGTGGTATATTTTGCGTTACTTAAAAAACAATTATTTTAATATTTCCATAAAATCTTGATGTTTAAACTGAATATGAGCAACAAGATATGCTTTTATTATTATTTTTACAGTTTAAGTTACATAGTCTTAAATGACTTTAGCATTAGTATGTAAAAACGAATACATCAATCTACAGTAATTATAGTGTACCACAGTTGTGTCAAATAAAAGGGCGTAAACCCAATAAAAGTAATTTATACACAATCAATGTACATCGTCAGATGTCGTGTGAAGTATGTAGGTATTTCTAAATATAAAACTAGCAAGCGTTTGGTTGGTGAATTTAAGATAACTAAAGTGTGTCCCTGGATAAGGTGCACAAAAGAATAGGGATGAATTGAGATGCACAACAGCCCATCACAGACAATGAATGCATGCGAGTCCTTTTCTGTTGTAGGACTTGCACCTTATTCTGATTCTCCTAAAACAAAAAAAAAATAGTTCAAACATTGCATGCTTCACATCTTGTTAGCGTAACGTTACGTGCCTTTTATTTAGGTTCATGCTTACTTTAACATTCATTACAAAGGCTTGACTGGATTCCGCAATTGACACTTTATAAAATTGTTTCTTTTCGCTTTTCACTATTTTTAAAGTTGGTTTCATTTTAAATGCCAACAAACTGCACAGCGCAAAATCACGAGTATCTGAAACAAAATAAAAACAATTGATTATTAAAGGTTCAGCATTATTAGCGTATGATATTAAATCAATGTTATTAGCCTAGTATTGTGCTGCCAATCAGAGATATCCCACCTAAAATCTTTCACAAGTAAGTTCCCTTGATGAATGACAGAAGACATTGAAATTGGCTAAAGTGACAAACAGCTAAATTGGTAAGGCAATATAAAGTTACACCTCAAAAAAACAATAATAAAACACTAAAATCTAAAAATAATCCGTTCCATGTACCAATTGAATCTTAAAAGCAAATGTATTCATACAATTATTTATACAAAGTTTAACACACAAACATACAATTTCTTAAATTATATCACTTGGAAGTTTTTGCCTAAACTTACGTAAACTTTTTTTATTTTATTCTATCCTATAAGTACCTAAACAGTTTTAATTGTTATGCACCAACTTCAAAAGTTGATTATAATTTAAGAAATTGTATGTTCGATTTCATATACATACTGCTTTTGTATTAATACATTGGATTTTATGATTTAATTGGTACATACCTAAAACGGATTGTTTTTATTGGTGGATTTTCTTTATTCTTTTACATACCTATATTATTTTTAGTGATATAAATTAATGAACGCCATATGTGGCCTCATCAGGTGATCTCCATCATCACCTGATGGTGCTCTCCAAGAGCAAACGCACGAATTACTATAAAAAATTCCCGAATCGCGATATGCGCGGTGTGCCCATAATATTCGAAGAGTTCCTTCGATTTCTCTAGGATCCCATCATCAGATCCTGACCTGATGACAATGGGAGCAATTGGAAAGTATACCCTTTCGAACAAAAAATAATAACTTCAAATTGGTTTAGCAGTCCAAGTAATTGGGGGACATACATAAAAAAAGTTCAATTGAGAACTCTCTGGTAAAAAATAAATACTTACTATCATTTCCTGCTTTCAGTAAGGTTCTTAAATTCTCATTCAAAGCTACATCATCTTCCATTATTTTTGAAGTGTTTGTTTGGAAACTGTCCCATTTTTGAAAAAGGTTTAGATTTTTCTCGGGGTATAAATAGGTAAAATCGATTTAAATCTGAAAGTATAAATAAATAATGAATATATACTATAATAGTCAATTAATTTTACACATTCAAAACAAATCCGTAATTTAAACATACCTAAAGTCAGATTTCTAACTAAGCAAAGTAAACTGACATTTCTCAAACCATTCTTTTGGTAAAAGTTTACAGGAAATTTATCCAAAACTTGTTATACTAACCTTGTTTCAATATTTTATCTATAATTAATTACACGTGATAACATAATTGTCATACAATTAAAACTGCAATTATTAAAATGAAAAATACTCATGTATGCCAGACAGCTTGACAGCTGATTGACTTTACCGGATTAGAAATCCGACTTTAGGTAACATTACATCCATCCATGATACCATTATAAAATGGATAATTATGTTTATTTAAAAATAACGAAAACACTTACGAGTCGATGTCCATGGATTGTTGATGGCCATTCATTCATTATTGTTACTAGTGTAGCAGCGTCACTATTATAAGTTTTCTTTTTGCGGTACGCGCATGAGTTTGTCCATTTTTCTTCAATCAACGTCCAGGGGTCGCGGTTGACTTTTAACCACTGTTGATCAGTGCCTGTAAATTAATCATATTATTCATATATGCTCTTTTTAACTAAATATATATTCCCGTGCGGGTGCCGGGTTAAAATAGTTCCACTCCATGACTTCCCGTGGATGTCGACAGAAGCAACTAAGGGAATAAACGCTTCTAGTACTGTTAGGCGATGGGCTTGCAACCTGTCACTAATACACTAGTAAATTCTTGGCCTGATTATGCAAAATGTGGTAAAGAAGTCTTTTTAGAGTTGTTGGTATTTCTGTAGCTCTGCCTACTCCAGTCTGGGAATGAAGGTGTGATGTTAGGTATGTATATATTATTATATCATAATTGTACCTGGGCCCCTATTCAGGTGCGTTAAAACGATATCGTGTTTGACACGTTTAAGAATCGTTTATGTCACAGTCGCCATTATTGTAAATGACATAAGAGTTATCAAAACGTTGACAATACGGAAACAGGTCAAAAACGATATCGTTATAACGCAGTTGAATAGAGGCCCTGTCCGCGGTTCGAATAAAGGGTTCGGCCGTTAGTGTTACAAATGTTACAATGTCAGCGACAGCGCGCCGTGATGTGTCAGGCCGGGGCAGCAGGCACCGGCGGCACGGCCGCGGGCTTTAGGGCCTCGTAGGTATCATCAAATAGTTACTTACAGAATGTACTGCATCGATTTCATCCTTGTACTTTTTTAGGCCTTGCTTGAATTTGATTCGGTCCCTTAGTCTGTTGTCTGGTATCAGGAGCCTTAATTCCTCATCTCCAAAAGCCCGTCTCCATCAAGACATGTTATGTCTATTTTGTTTTCTGAAAAAGAAACTGATAATTATTATAAATTCATGGTCCCAGCCAAGGTCAAAGTAACATGCGATATAATTATTTGTGATAATAAAGTCAGGAACTGCTATAGGTATATTAACATTTGAAAGAAAATTGTGTAAATTGCATTACATCGCGTGGCCGTGAAGCGACCGAGATGGCGCGCCGGCGTCGCAAGTCGAGACGCGGGCGCTGCGGCTAAGGCGGCGCGGCGGCACTTGCATGTATAGAAGCGAGATAAGAGTACAGCTCACTCACTCACACTGCTATACATGCAAGCGCCGCCGCAGCGCCCGCCCGCGCCTCGACTCTTGCTTGGTGGTAGCGACGTGCCTGAAGTGGTTGATCGAACGCCGCAATGTTATATACCTAACAGTATTTTGAAAATCTAAACTTGGTTTTACGTTAAATTACGAGCACAGACCGCGCAAACAATAGGTTTGGTAATTGTAACCAAATCGAATAGTAAAATCAACAAAATATTCAAATGTGAATACCTATAGGTACTTATCGTACCGTCGAGTGTTCGCCGTCGCATTTAAAATAATAGTAACAGGCATCATAACAGAATTCTGTGCCTTTTTACCCGATCGAGCTACAATATAGTAAACAACCATAGGTAGTAGGTACTTACCAAGAAATACTTTCATTGTGGCTTGAGACACGACCCACGATTCTGACAATTCATCCATTTACACCACTATTGCACAAACCAAACACTTCACTAAAATCGGAGTAATTAAGCCGCAACCAACAGTACGAAACGTTCTTGAACAAATCGCTCCTTCGAGTTCGATGGCTCCGACGGAAATGAAATGATGAGCGCTGCGTGTGCTAAGTGCGCGGACGCCGAGCGGGCGGGGCGGGTGGCGTCAAAGTGTTGCCACGTGGTGAATAAATTCGGATGCAGTGTTTAAAAAACGCGCATTCTATTCCTGAAAAGAGTCTTTATAATAAACTTTCATACTTTATAATTCCAATTGTTGATTCATATTTAGGAAATTGCACAGATTATGGAATTTTAAATAAAATAGGTACCTGATATAAGTACTGAAGTTCGTGAATCACGAAAAAAAGTATTTAACGTTGTCCGTAGGTACCAATTGATAATGTCGTGTTCGTTTTTAGTCTATATATTTCTCGAATATTCGAAAATTCGGGAACTCTTACGGCCGAACCCTATATTCAAACCGCGGATAGATAAGGCTTACTTCGGGTTGAAATTTGACATTTGTTCATACAAAATGTGACAAATTTTAATCCGAAGTAAGGCTATCTGTCCGCGGGTTGAATATAGGGTTTGCCCGTTAGTCGAGAATTCTCGAGCTTCAGGAAAAATAAAGTCTAGAAATCAGAAACCCTATCTTTAATAACCCCAGAAACGAAATCATCAACAGCTGGCAACACTGTAGCCGTTCGCTAGTTCGCCTCAAGATGGCCGTTACCTCCCGGCTCTAGTACCTACTTTGTACCTCATTCGATTAATTGTACCTACCACTGTAACGGTCGGCGGTCGCCCAACGGGAATGGCTAACCAAATATTTCTGTTCTTCTAACAGAAATATTTGGTTCGTTTCGAATCTTATATTTAACTACTTGGATTTGAAAAAAAATCGTTATCTATTTCTATGGAATTGTTCAAAAATTATCTAATACCTAAGCACAAATGGTCGCGACGTCGCTAGTTGGGTATTTAAGGGGCTGTTCTTTATGTAGGTATTATTATTACGTAAGACAATTTTAACCACTTTAATATGCCCTCCTCACCTCCCTACGTTTTCTCTAGCAATGTTTGTATGTAGATATGAAAAATTTCAGGAAATAGTATGAATTGGCCGTCTATGTTCTTGAAGATCTTTCGTTAAGATCAAACTAAAACCAACCGTCAAACTGCCCTCGTTCTTCAAACAGTATAACAGGTTCAAAGGTTTTGATACTTGAGTCACATTGTGGATATTATACCTATTAACGCAGAACAAAGGAATGAAAAGTAGATAACACGACGGCCTAATCATATTTCCTAGTGGGTATGTATACATAATATGTTTGGGTAAAATCTTGCAGGCCATTTTTCGACCACTTGTTGGTATCCAATTGAGCTGGAATTTGGCGTAGGAACCTATTAAGTCCGGTGAAAATACAATAATCTGGTAGGTAGCGAAATTCTGGTGGTCCAACCAGCATCGTCTCCGCAAGGGAGAACTCTTCAACGGTTAATACCATCGACTTGAAATTTTGTACATGTATGGATGTCCTTGACAAAAAGGAGTACAATCAGCAAAAAAAACTTGTACCTACTTATTAAAAATGAAATTCATAGTCAAATAAACGGATCACTCACGTTTCTTAAGTTAACTACCAAATTGTGTCTACCAAAAAGATTCGGTTATTTTTATAAAAACTACATTATTGCGTTAATTAAAAACCGACCAAGTTGAGAGTTGGACTCGCGTACGAAGGGTTCCGTACCATTATCTATACAACATTACACACTATACCTATTTGTTATAGCGGCAACAGAAATACATCATCTGTGAAAATTTCAACAGTCTACCTATCTATCACGGTTCATGTGATACAGCCTGGTGACAGACAAACAGACGGACAGCGGGGTCTTAGTAATAGGGTCCCGTTTTTACCCTTTGGGTACGGAACTCTAAAAATGTACTAGTGAAATTGTTAGGTAATTATAAATAAAAAACAATGTTGATAATACTAAATCGATACCTATTGTTTAGTCTTAATTACTTTATAGTTGTTTATTCGTATCGATGTAGGTATGTTTGTAATATTAATCAGTAGATCAGATAAATTAAACGTATTAGTTTTGTTTACATGTAGTTTTCCATTGAGTAGGTAATATAAATAATGTAAGAATAAGGATAAATTCATTGGGGGTGTGGGTGTGGGGGTGGGGGGGTGGGTGTGGGTGTGTATGTGTGTGTGTGTGTGTGTGTGTGTGTGTGTGTGTGTGTGTGTGTGTGTGTGTGATTTTTCAAGTAATAGAAATAAATTCATTGACCTACAACTGATTAATATATTTTAGGAACACAAAAACGACACGAAAATACGATTTCGGTGAAATGAGTTTCGATATTTCAAGGGGATCCCATTGTTTATTTTTATCGACGTATGATTGTAATATTAACCAGTATATCTCATAAATTGAACAAAGACAAATTTAATTTCATTATTGTTACTTCAACATATAATTTCAAAGTCAATTCTACCAAAAATAATCATTTATTTTTATCAAACATAAATTGATTTGATTAAAAAAACATTTACTGAGTAAGATTTAAACAAAATTAAAGTGTTGATAATATCAAATTGCTACGGTTTAGCTAAGTTTGAAGTATTGTTTATTTTTATCGATGTGTTTGTCATATTAAACTGTATATGTAATATATTTAACAAAGATAGATTTGACTTATTTATTGTTACTTCAACATCTTATTTCTAAGTCAATTCTACCAAAAAGATTCGGTTATTTTATCAAAAGTGCATTGTTGTGTTTAGCAAAACATTAACTAAATAATGTTGATAAAACTAAATTGCTAAGATTTAGTACAAAATTAAAGTATTATTTCTTTTTATCGATGTATGATTGTGATAAAAATCAGTATATCTCATAAATTAAACAAAGACAAATTTAATTGATTTATTGTTACTTCAACATATAATTTGTAAGTCAATTCTATCAAAAAGATTCGGATATTTTTATCAATAGTAAATTGATCTGATTAACAAAACATTTATTGATTAAAATTGTTAATTTAAACAAAATTAAAGTGTTGATAATACTAAATTGCTACGGCTTAGCTAACTTTGAAGTATTGTTTATTTGTATCAATGTGTCTTGTCATATTAAACAGTAAATCTAATATATTTAACAAAGACCGATTTAACTTATTTATTGTTACTTCAACATATAATTTCTAAGTCAATTGTACCAAAAAGATTCTGTTATTTTTATCAATAGTAAATTGATCTCATTAACAAAACATTTATTGATTAAAATTGATAATTTAAAAAAAATTAAAGTGTTGATAATACTAAATTGCTACGGTTTAGCTAACTTTGAAGTATTGTTTATTTTTATCAATGTGTCTTGTCATATTAAACAGTAAATCTAATATATTTAACAAAGACAGATTTAGCTTATTTATTGTTACTTCAACATATATTTTCTAAGTCAATTCTATCAAAAAGATTCGGTTATTTTTATCAATAGTAAATTGATCTGATTAACAAAACATTTATTGATTAAAATTGTTAATTTAAACAAAATTAAAGTGTTGATAATACTAAATTGCTACGGTTTAGCTAACTTTGAAGTATTGTTTATTTTGATCAATGTGTCTTGTCATATTAAACAGTAAATGTAATATATTTAACAAAGACAGATTTAACTTATTTATTGTTACTTCAACATCTAATTTTTAAGTCAATTCTACCAAAAAGATTCGGTTATTTTTTCAAAAGTGCATTGTTGTGTTTAGCAAAACATTACTGAATCAAATCGTGAATTTAAACAAAATTTAATGTTGATAAAACTAAATTGCTAAGATTTAGTCCAACATTAAAGTATTGTTTATTATAACAGAAGCTTGTTTGTAAATTTAATCAGCAGATTTACTAAATTGAACAAAAAAAGAGTTGTTGTTGCAACATGTAATTTAAATTAAATACTTCTTAGCTTCTACTGTACGACATGATTAGTTAAAACCACTTTATTGATTATTCTAAGAAAAAAATGTGGTATAATTTTAATACAGCAAATTTGTTACTTTAAACACCACAGTTTTGTATTAATTACCACAACTGACATTAACGACAACCGATCTATGAATAACTGATTTATTTTGTTAAAAACACTGAGCCGTAACCATATTAGTAAGTAATTTTGATGGAATTTTCGGTTAAAATTAATAACTGCACTCTACAAAACAAAATTTGTAATTTTAACCGAGTTACTATATACTGCTTTGTATCTAACAACCAAACTAACGGTTAAATGAATTAAACATAAATTTATCAAGACAGTCTTGTTATTTGAACAAGGTTGTTTATTTATTCGTACTTAATAGTTTTGGTTGGCATAACAAAGTTGCATTTGTTACTTGAAACAAAATGGTTTTGTAGTGGTTTTGTAAAATTAACCAATTTCTAGTATATTTAACCGAACAAAAACCAACCGAGATCACTTTCGTTAAATTAACATGTAGTGTTCTCTCAGTGCAGACCAATAAAAGAATCAAACTATTTTCTACCACTTTTTACCTACCAGCAAAGAATTGAACTAGTCACGAGTATTTTTCTTGTACAAGCGCTTGTTATAAAAACTTCGACGTCTGCTACCAATCACATTTCCTAATCTCCGGATACGCGCCGTCGAAATATAAACGGACTAGCTATAGTCCGCGGCTTAACGCGCCAGCCTTTCTGGTTTCCATTGAAAAGTAACACGATATCGAGTTGTTGGCACTGAAACGGTAAACGCGTGGGTTTTTTTTATTGTACTACGATATACAATGACAACATTTAATAAGATATAACCACGAACTTTAAAGTCTTTTCTCGTAAGTTTTGACTAAAACATCATAGTGTTATCTCAATTATATTCTTTTAACTGGTACCCTGAAAAGGATTGTAAACATTTTTGACATCCAATATCTTTCTTATTGCACTATAATCTGTTTTTCTATTACAACTTATATCTAAATTAAACTAAAACTATACCTGGGTCTGGTTTGGAGAAAACCAACAAAATAAAAGTTGAAACTGGCTAAGTTGCCTGAATCGATTATAATAAAATGGGATTGAACTAAAGACTAGGTATAACTGTCTATCATAAAATATATTAACTTTTAGTAAAACCCTATCAAACGCACACAAGTGAGAAATATAATGTAGGCGTCAAGAGCCTGCATAAACTTGAATTGCAAATACATTTTTTTCTTTCAAACACAGACGAAAATCGAGTGAACAATACATTGCCAAACTTCCTTTGTTCCTTATATGCGAATACCTATAGCACACATGGAGGCGCCGAATCATAGAGCAACGTTAACGATAAAAAAGAGATGTGTCACACCTTTAACGCAAAAATTATGCTAAGCTCTAAGAGAATAAATAACCTGTCTTGCATTATTTAACTTAATTAAATAATTAAGTTAATTATGAATGTTAATATTAATTTTAATCATTTTATACTTTTGTGACGATTATTTAACAAATTTTATAATTAAGCTGATCAATATCATGTCTTTTTAAGTTAATGTTCCTCATCATCATCATCATCATCATCTTCGTCATCAGCCTATATTAGTCCACTGCTGGACATAGGCCTCTCCCATTGCACGCCAACGAGCACGATTCGTGGCACTCTCATCCAGCTCTTGCCAGCCACCTTGCGAAGATCGTCGCTCCACCTAGTCTGAGGGCGTCCTACACTACAGACTAGTAAACATTATCCCTAAGTAATTCCGGAATCTTCGTCGGACTCGGTAGTGGCTCATAGGTCCGCTTTTGTGGTCAATAGATATAATACTAAATAAGTGCAACATACAATAATATTGCACACGGTCTGTGCTGTATCTATATGCATTGTAATTAGCATCTTTCACTTCTTACTTTAAAAGAACGTCTTTAATAAGTTGGTGAACCAAAATGTGAATAGAAAAATCGTCGATATAATCAACGTTCTGCTTGGCATACAATACAATCGGTGTTCTTTGCCGCGCTCGCGGCGAACACACCCACCGACGAGCCGAATTGCGGCCGACCGAAGCGAGTTTTTGTCCGCCCGGTGTCAAGGACATTTCTGTTGCTACGTTCTTCCGAATGCGCGGTTATATTTAACTCCGCATCGAGTTTAGAAAAATTAGTTAGCTTTTTTGATAAGTTTTTTCCCTTTTTTCGATTTAAAGGCATCTTATTTCAATCACTGGGCCGCATTTTCTTTTCACCTTTTCTTTACCACAGAATAGACAGAATCTTTAAGAGGAATGGCATCATGTTTATGCCTTGCGGCGCTAAATATTTTGCGTTACGACTTATCTCTAAAATTGGGAGACATAAGTTATAATGTATTTTCTGTTTTGATATTTGAAGCAAGACAGTCATAGTCTCTGGCAAGAAGAAAGTTCGATCGATCGATTAAACATAGCTTTAATTGTAGTCCAATAACCATCAACTACTTTTTAGGTTGTTTCGAAATCCAAAGAAACGGCTTCTTAATTACGCTTAAGTTGAATCACAAAAACAATTAACTGTCGTTGATTGAATGTTTATGACCATAAACAGACCAGGTGGTCGGTCGAGGAGATCTTCACGATTGGAATCAAGTTGGATTATTTGCATTCCTCGTTGATTTGGCGTGGCGAATCTATAATCGTTGGCATTGGGAGGGTTAAATGTTACATTACTTTCGCTCTGTGGTCTATAAGGACAGTTAAAACACGTTGTATCTATGTTGTATTGCAATAAAACATTTAAACAGGGTCTTTATTCTATTGGGTAAACTACATTGCCTTTGACATTTTATCGTAAGTATTGTTTGAAACTCGGCCGCCATTACAGTCAAGTAAATAAAAGCAATCCTAACGTTGAAAATACGATAACACGTCAAAGGCAAAATGATTTCTCAGTAGAATAGAGGCCCAGATTATTTTCAAAAAATCAGCTTTATCTCCATACCGCACGTTTCCTGCTTAACTACGCATGATATGTATTTAAATTTAAATATTATTAATTGTTTTATATAATGCTAGGTTAATTTATATTCTAGCTAGGTTAAGTTCTAATTGCAATATTAAAAAAACTAACTTGAGTTTCTTGTGGTGCTTCTTTTCAGCAGTGGTCTCCTCGTGGGAAGCGCTGGTAAAATGTTGATGTGTAAAAGTGCCCGTGCGGCCTACTTACTGAATAAACAACTTTTATCTTTTTTATCTTTCACCACAGTCCATTCTCTCTCTTTGGTAAGGAGCATAAAGAATTTAAAAAATCAAACCTATTTTGTTACGAAAACTACTAACACTCCAAATTACCATTTTCGTAGAGATCTTGTAAAAAAACCAATACAGGCTATTTCGAATGGCTTTGTCAATTCTATAATAAGCTCCCAAGTAATGTTACTGAACTATCAGTAAATAAATTTAAGAGTTACGTTAAGCGTAAACTAATTTCTAAAGCATATTATAGTACTTATTAAAGACTATATTAATGATAACAATCCTTGGGACTGAATTGCTTGTAATAAAATGTTTAGTCCTTACGACAAAAGGTTGCGAAAGTCGAAAAAAAAAAGACATCCGACAGAGTTTCTTACAGGTTCTTCTCTGATCGGTCGCGATTTGAACCTGCAGTCAATTTAGGCTAAGTCGTTACTATGACGTTCCAAAAGAGTTTATTATTTCTAAACCTACTTGAATAAAGATTATTCTGATTCTGATTCTGAATTACTCTCAACTACCTACTAAACAAAAATAAGTTAATAAAATGAAAATGTTCGACGGCACCAGTGTTCGACACATATTTAGCTGTCACTCACCAATAATCGACAAAAGCTTTTAACTCAACGATCATAGGGTTATATATTGATTGTTGCAAAACAAATGAATAAATCTTATCTTCTTTGAATAAGAGTCAGTGTCGAACATTGGTCCCTTGTCGAGTACTGGAGCCGTTACGTTATACACTTTTGGAAAAACGTAAACCAACCTGGCATACGACATTTTCACCTTCAACAATTTAAATATATAAGTAAAAAAACAAAAATACAATAAATTATGTACCTACACTATCAGTAATCCGTGACGTACACAGCGGCATTCTCCTCGCCAGTATCGTGCCACGTTTGACAGCATAAATAATGATCAGGTGTTATTATTTACCTTCAAACACTAACACGCTGAGTATAATATAATCAGCACTATTGTATCCAAACAATGGGCCCTTGTTTTGGGCTCCATTTAATTTCAGTAATTCGTTTTGTTAGAATTTATGTCGAGTTTCCGCTAAAGGAATGGAATTGTTTTTATGGCACTTTTTAGGATTCCGTTCCTCAAAACGAAAAAGAAACACTTGCCGCCTTTCTATCTAGCTGATTGTTTGCCTTTTTTCTCTGGAAACGTGGCGTATCGAGTTGAAATTAATATCAAATACCTACTTGGGAGGTTTAAAATACGGCCATTTGCGCCGCATATTTTGACACTCGTCAATAGATAGAAAACCTCTATGACCGTGGGGTAGTTTAGGTATGCCACGCTTTGTCACTTTCTGTCAAAATTACCTACACATAAGGACCAAATGTCACAATTACAGATAAGGACCAAGCAAGGCATAAGCTACCCCACGGTTATTCCACGTTTATAAGTAAGGGGGTTAGGGTATTTCCCTTTGATATAAAATACCTAAATTCGGCAAGAAGCAAGTAAGGTAAAGACACCAGTAGAAATTGATTCTTACTCAAAGAAGATAAGAGTTATTTATTTGTTTTGCAACAATCAATTTATAACCCTATGATCTTAGAATTAAAAGCTTCTGTCGATTATTGGTGCATGTCAGCTAAAAGTGTCGAACATTGGTGTTGTTACCTTAGGTACAGAGCACAAGTTAAGGAAAATGTCCAAATATCGTTAATTTGTAATCTAGGAATGCGTCGTGCGAGATTGAAAATCGCACTTGTCCTGGTTTTTGTTAACTTAAATCACCATTAAGTTGGTTTGTTATTGTTAAGCATAAGCACTGTATAGTCGGCAATGATCTTAAAATTACTGCTTAAAAACTTGCGACTTAATATCATCACCACATTCCCAGACAAGTTCAAAAACCTCAGACAAAATAACTTAAAGCAAACGTATACTAATTCATTCAACTATTATTTCGTATATTCAGGCCTTGAAATGGGTGACCTACTTCCAACCCCGCCCATGGAATAGTCGGACTGATTAATGGAACTCGACTTAATTGCATTATCCTCAGTTATGCCATGTACTACTTATTAAGCTAAAACTTAACGAAGAACGTTTAAGAAGAGATTTTTATTAAGATCCACATGGCTCTTGTGAAGTTTTGTGCCAGCAGACAAAAGAGTCAGGAGCCAAGTTCCGGGAATAAAAAGGAAAAGAGCTACATCTTTGTCTCTTTTACTACCTGGAACTTGGCAGGTTTCAACAGTTAACAATCTGGACTCAGATGATTAATAATCAGACCTTGCAGTAGTAGAATGCTTCCCTCATCTCGTTGATCGATTAGAGTAATATTTGCACACATATGTGGACGATAATACCATAATCTGAGTGACGACTGACGGCCCTTCCCAATCGGGAAACATTTTTTTTTGTTTAATTGTCTTCTTTAAATAAATCCCGGGCATTTTTTGAATAGTTATCACAAATATTTTGTCATTTTAGGGTGGTTTGTCTCGCATTTCTTAAAAAACCCAAAGTTTACAAAAATCAATAATGCAAATACCAATAACTCGACATCAGCATTGTTTTTAGTTAACTTTAATTGACATTTGTTTGCCTAAACCTAAGCCTAATTTTCGAATGTATTTGACAATACACTGATCAACACACTGACTGAATCAAGACAAAGTAACTGCCAATTGAGGTCTGATGCCTGGGCGCCGGCAGCAGGGTGCAAGGGGATGCTCGGGAAAGAAAATACAAAGAACATATTAAGTTTATTTAATAGTACATTATAGTGTGCAGTTGCACCTACTTAAGTGATTCTGGCGGCGCCCATGGAAAGTGTTAATAATGGCATCATTTTATTTATATTTAAGTTAGGTGCAGTCATCAAATAAAGAAAAACAAATAATGTTTTTCTTTATTATGATGATTCCTGACTACCTCCATTTTTTCGAATATTTTCTGAGAAAAAGTCGCAAGCACGACATTACTAAGCTATAGTAATTAATTGAATAGTCATAGGTAACGACTAAGCTGTAAAATATGTAGTTATGAGGTAAACCGCATCCGAGAACCGAACTGATAGACCTCTTGAACAAACTAGTTCATTCAGAGAAACGCCGTTGGTTTTTATATTTTTGTATTGTTTGTTCATTAGAACTAGGAAACTATTTATATACTATCAATTAAAATAGGAAAATGCGCCATACATAATATTAAGGTACCTACCTACTATTCGTTTAAGTAATAAAAGTGGAATAATGTGTAAAAAGGGTATTTTCCCACAAATAACTACTTCTTTTTTTGTCTATAATTTTTTTGGGTTTAATTGCAAATTGTCACTATAGTTTTTATCTTAACAGGCTTTAAGGAACCTTTAATTTTTTAAAGTAAAGTACCTACCTATTTAGACGTTACCAAGTGAATTTAACCAAATTCAGATACAAAGCTGGTAGTTCAACCTTCACTTGGCTTGACTGCATTTTCACATTTAAAAGATAATATTAGGCCTGACCTTTACAAAGCGTATGACCGATGTACAGCTTTCTTTTTCAATGATTACCTACCCACCTTCCTAAAAAACATTTTTAAACTACAAATGCTTATTATTAAAGCAATTGTTTTCAATCCTAAAGATGTTTTTTAATATTTTACCTTAACATTACTTAATTCAGTGACCTTTGCAAAAACAGATACCTAGTCGTGGTTTTAAAAGTGATTTAGCACTGTTTTTGTACGTCCAATTGAAATTCACTTAATTTATCCGATAGTGTAAAGTTACGTTCGTATACCTAAGTAACCTCGGCCTCGCTGTAGGAAGCTCGTGACCTCGTCGCAAGCTTTTTGTCCTTGGCACTTTAATGCGCTTTTAAAACATAGTTCTACGCTAATCAGTGAAGTTTCGAACATACGAGGTTATAAAAACCCTCAAGAATAGCTTTGTGAAACCGGTAACACTTGTAATATTTTTTTATTGCATAGAAAAGGCAAAAAACCACACAGGCCACCTGGTAAGTAGGATCTGAAGCTTTTGCATTCTCAACACTATAATATTAAAACTGCAATCTAAAACTGCAAATGCTTGTCACTTTACGGTGCTCGCACATGAAAATATATCCTGCTTTAAAAAAATGCTACTCTACATGTGTGAATGTCATGGCGCCTACCTACCTTATACGTGACAAATGTTAACTTCTGATATTACATATAAACCATTTACTTATTCCCACATCCACTTGATAATCACAAATAGTGTTATTTACATATGTAAAATATACGCTAATATCAAACAATTGGGTTATCCCAAAAAAAAATACCACTGGTTTTTAATTTTTTTTTCGATAAAATAGACTAATTGAAGACACTAATTTCACGGTTTTTGCATTTAAATCAATATATTAATTCATTTTAATTTTTAAAGAAAATGTTTTTATGACGTCACTACAAGCTGGTTTGTTTGAGAAATGCTTTAAAACTATTGAATTCGTTTGAGAGTACGCGTTTCTGTCAGGTCACGTAAAATGTCAATGTCAAGTCATGTCAATATAGGTAAACAGTATTAATGGTATTGTGAACGTTAGGTATATTCTTATACCTAAATCATACTTACATTAGAGCTTTAGCTCCACGTATTTCAGCTACGTTGTGATTGGAGCTGTCTCCCAAGTATGTCAATATCCTGACTATATCCACTTTGGGTAGATTAGTGGAATCAGCCCTTACAAAGTTTAAAAAATGTACCTACAGCGTTGGTCGTCATTATAAGCAAGAATATCGGTATCCAAGATCTGGCGATGGTCAATATGTGTAGAATTCCGTAGAATTGGAAGCAATGTTGTTAAAATGCAGAAAATCAGAAAACGAGTAGTTATACGTTGCACACCAAACAAACCGAAATTTTATTTTTAGTTTGTTGAGTTTGACAATTTCACCCACAGCCTACGGGCGGAGGTTCCAAAACGGACTTGTATTTTAATCATACCATTTTTTTAAAGATCTGACCTTGTCATGTTTATCTACAGTTAAAAATTGTCTTAATTTTAATAAGCGTTAAAATCAAACAGAAATAAATAAGACAACATTCGATATACATTATTTATTTATTACTGCATTCCGGACTCATATTATATGCAGTACTATGGTTGATCACAGATTAGACACAACTTACCAATGAAGATCGTGACGTCACTAAATTACAGGTCAAATAATGTCAAATGATAAATTAGAAATAACTATTTAATACTAATTTTGTAAAATAATCTGATAACAGGGAATGGTTCTACAACCCTTTTTCTCGAAATGGTTTTTGAATCACTATACATTACAAAATTATGGGATAACCCAATTGGAGTGTGTACTGTATAAAGGTGGGTAGCTAAACATATTCGTACACACGCAATGCAAACACAAAAATCTAAACGTTTCCAGATCCTACGCAATTGTCGGCCGGACACATAATTTTTCATTTTCCATTTTCGGTTGCGGACGTCCTACTAACATGTTTGCATATCGATAGCCCACGCGAATCGACCACCAAACGCAACTTAAATATACAGTAACCAAAAATATTTGTGACACGGGCATTTTATGCTTGCGAACAATAGCTGTCTTACTCTGATTTGATACAATAGAATAAGGCGTCAGTAATGTGGACGGGCAATTATTGCTCAAAAAAATCCCGTGTAAATGCACCTTAAGAGTCGCTCTATGCGAGTTGCCGCGTAATTCGTTGGCATTTGTTTATCATTGACGATATTGACACATGTTTGAGGCCGTGTTAAAAACGGGTGGTCAGTCAAAAGTCGGCCATTTTGTGTAACAAATATAAACAGTCTCGAAAAAAATCTAAAAAAGTCAAACGTTTTTTTAATTGGTTAAAAATATCCCTCTCCTATTAGAATAAAGTAGAACGCGCACTTTCAGGAAAGGAAAACCTTGCATTTTTGCCACTGCATCCCTAAATTAACAGGTATTTTACGTGTATAAATGAATCTCACCCCTCTAGACTCATTAACTATGAAAAAGGTTTAGTCTTTAACCATTAACTTTTGCGATTGTTTAAGATCGATATATGAGTATACGAACCCAATAAAGGTACAAAGTTAGGAAACCAATTAGGCTGAAACAAATTGCTACTATTATTAAAAAAAACCTTAATATGGTAGTACGCAGTTAACCAATGACAAGCCGATTCGTCTTGGTAATTTGTGTTGCTTTGTCGGAGATGGTGGGAAAAATCGGTAACTACAAAACAATAGATCGGACAAATCGGAATGGAATTCCATGTTTACTTTTAAACAACAGACTTAGTTAACTTTACTATTTACGTAATTATATAGTAACCGTTTATCATTTGTATTTAATGCGGTTTGATTGAGCGTTGATTTCGCAGCGATGTGTATTAAAATAATTCCCTTGTCTATTTGTGGTTGTTGTTAATAAAGTAATACCTATTCAAACCCAATGCTGCAGTTGGTCTTAAACCTTCAAATCACCGACTTTTATGACCTGATAGTTTTACTGCTGCATCGCAACAATGTTAGTATTCAATTCCGTGAGTGCATTTTCTATTTTCACTCACATTGTAAAATGGAAAAGGTTTGCTGCTCCGCATAGTAAGAAACCATGTGTGGTCAATAATATGAATAAACAACAGGTAAAGATGGAAAAAAGTTGTGCTATGTCATCTTAAAAATGATCCTCGATGATTATTATAATTGAAGACAGGCTTTACCTTTGTCCGCCAGTGTTGAGTGTATCACTATAATTGTTCAACGGACGTCAGTGCAAAGACATTTAATAAACGCCGCAAAATTGCTACTAGTCTTTCGTTGCCGACCGTAAATACATTCGGAACTAGAGTCGACAAAGCTTTCTCCGATAAATCCTGATCTTAAACGATGTTTGGCAACAAGCGCACTTCATGTTTGTTCAGTTGTGTTTCATTTACACACCAGTCGCCCAACTCATCGGCTACTCGATGATGTATGTGATTTAATATTGCGTAGTGTTTGCGAACCGAGAGGCAAATAGGCAGGTTTTTGCAACCGCAAGTTTGACAAGTTGGTGCTTAAATTTAAAGTTCAAACAAGCCGTTTAATGTAAATTCGTTGTCTGTATATGAAACGCAATTTTAATAATGTTAAGTATATTATGTTAATTTATTCTCATAATCCGCATAGGTAATATTTCGCTCCAAAATTTCTTACTCAATGTCCATATGTTTGACCCGCACGCAATGCAGGTAATTAAAATAAGTGTGGATCACCACTCATATGATAACACACAATTGCGGTTTTCAGTTTTGTTCCAAAATGAAACTCAGAAGGTCAACTTGATTTAGTCATCAAGCACCTAACCATATTTTGCCGACGGCGACACATTTTCCTTCATCGCGCGCAGAATAAGCAAAGTCGCCGCAACTAGGTTACTCTGGCTCGGTTCTTTATTGTGTTTACGTGCCTTTGATATGAGATATACAGATATGCAGCGGGTCAAGGCGCCAGACAGCTTTCAACGCGGATAGCTGTATATGGAACTAGCTTACATTAGCTCCCGTTTGGTGCCAAAGGATTTTACGGTCACGACTCGTGCTGATAAAGCGGATTATAGCACCCTAATTTCCACATAATGGTTCGTGCTAACACCGGTGTCTGTGTGTTAATTGCTTAATCCAAGCATGTCCTTGTATCCGGCGATCCGCGTCACGCGTCCACAACCAACGGACGACGCTACACGCGGAAGAGCGTTGAAACGCGTCGTAAAACGCGCTCAATTTCAATTTTATGGCACACATTCAATTGTAGCCTGTAAAAAAGCGTTTTATTGGAGTCGCATCCTGGCTGCGAGGTCGCGATGCCCAGATAGCCCTAATTAAAAACCCGCGGCGTACTCTTGCGAAAGCGGGGCCCCGCACACTCCACTTGCGAAACTGAGACTGTCGTTTGTTTTGCCGAATTGTTAACATTCTGTTTTTAATGGCCCTCTGTAAAAAGGGTCACGTTTAATTGCTTTCTCGGCAGAGCTATACTCAAAGCATGTTGTTGCTGGTTTCACACTTGTACAATAAACATGTTAATGCAATGTAAAAATTCGGATTGAGCGAATATGTACATTGCGGTATTCCTTTATCCTGATTTTCCGGTTCGAAATACACTTCGTGATTGCCACTCTATCATCTTGCTTATATATCGTGAAGCGATCATACGACTTCAAATGAAGTTTGTTTGCAGTCTTTCAAAACCCATTTTTTCTTTTTTTTTCAGATAGACCCGCGTTGCTGTGAAAACTACTCGTTAAGAAGACTCAAGTGCCATTCTAAACCAGTTTACCACAATCAGTGATATTTAGCCTTAGAACTAGCGTTAGGGCAAAAGTGATATAAACATAGTTTTTTACGAACGTTACCAAAAATCAGCGAAACTGGCTCCTTACAAGGATATAATGAATCAGTCGAGCATGAGGTCTTCCGTGCCGACGATTAAATGTGAGGAGGTGCCGTCGCCCGCGGGGGCAGAGGACCCCGGCGGAGCGTACAACCTGAACGTGAACGTGAACCTGAGCGCCGCGGTCATCGGCCTGCTCACGGCTGACGCGGCCAACACCACCCTGCGCACTCCGGAGATCGTCAACGATCTCATCACCATGACCAATCCTCTCGACCAGTACAACTACAACGAGAAGACCTCAGGGTTTAAGGTACCTATGTCATTCATGTTTCAAAACCTGCTCTCGTATCATGGTTGCCTATTACCGCCGTTGATACTGGTCAAAAAAAAAACAGATATTATCCACGTTTACGAACATCGATGAACAGGACTCACTCTCGACATCACTTGCCATCCAGGTTAGGTGGTAGCATATTTAAACCTGCCAGTTGAGCTATTAGTGCCTCAAGGTGTAACTCAGCTCATTTAAATTTGTATCCAACAATAGCCGCTTCTATTCATGGTTACTTTGTGGTTAGCGATCAAAATGCAAAGAGGACCTTTCCTAGCACGCGGATCGTCCGTTCAAATGCAAAATAAGTGTTACAAGTGTCTTGAACCGGTGCCAATAGTGTGAGGTGCCACGCAACATGGTCACGTGACTGCCATCACTCCCCCATTATAAACATTGGATAATACAAAAGATGCCAGCACGGCATGAGGTCATGCACCTTTTTGCAGAATACCTACTGCAAGTTACGTAAAACAGACACGGTGGCGCCTCGGTATCAGGTTATCTATATTTAGTTATCGCATAAATACACATTATTTGCGCTACAGATTATCTCGTATGGAAGTGTCATTTATGAATGAGTTTAATTACGTACAGAACGGAACCAGGGAGCTATCAGAGCATGAAATAACAAAGCAAGGGAACTAATTATTCACTGTCATTTAGGGCACATTTAGGACACTTTCGTTATTATATTTTAGATTGAATGTATGGTTTGTATTATGGGAGGGGACAGGTTCTAATATAAGGGGGACATAACTGGCGTAGTTGCAATAGGTTTGGAAAGGAAGTTAATTAGATAGGATCAACTGTAACTTAACATGATCAATGCCTATTGTCAGCTGAATCGGAATCCATTACGATTATGACCCTGAGTTCTGTTGCAGAGCGCCAGCGGAAACGACTCCAACTCCTCAATGTCTACCGGCTCGTCCGCCACCTCGCCGGCCTCTGGCACTCCGCCCAGCATACAAAAGGTAATAAAACTTAATATTTTTTGCCTATTTCTATTCTTACCTTTCTAAGGTGTATTCTCGAACCTTTTAACCTTTAACTTTCTAAGGGATACATTTTTTTCACATCTATTAAATAGTGCACAATTATTTGTGATGTCAGTAAGGCTGGAACTCGGCTGTTTCTTGTGATCTGTCAGTTTGGTTACCTTTAACTTAACCAATTTTCCGTACCTAAACAAAATTAGGGGCTTTGAGTTCCTTTTTGAGACTATGTTAGTCCTGTGATACAAACATAAATAAGGAACGAGAACATGATTTTTCAAAGGATAACCTTTAATGAACCGTGAACTCTTGAAGTATTTCCACTCCCCGTTAGTTCTACGGTCCTCAGTAATGCTACTAATTGCCCATCTTGCTAGCAAGGCTATCGTGTTCGAGTGGACACGTTTGTTCTTCTTCACACGGTCACTTTTAATATCGGCCTTATACATACTGACTGCATGTTTCTTAAGAACCTCTAAGAACCGGCCGGCGACACGACACCGGCACAATGTTTTTAACACAATATGGTGTTAACCTTAAATTAGGATTCCTCATTGGCAAGTTAATCAGCTTCTTCAGCAGCGTCATATAAGTATTCTACTGACCGTTAGGTATTTAGGATTGATTAAATATACAACCATGGGCCTATTGCATAATAAAGCCCTTAGTAAAAATCCATGCATAACCACTAATACTATTAGCTTGTAGATTCTTTATTATGCAATCGGCCCATCGCTACTTTGACAGGTGTCGTATTAAATCCACCAAGTAGATGCAAAACTTTTACTTTCTGTTAATGTTAAAATATAAAAGCAGTACATATTAATTTTTTTTTTAGAAAAGGGAAAATTTGACAGAAGATGATGTTAGGGTTTTTACCAAAAACAAAAAATATTACAGCCAGAAACTAGTAAACTAAGAGAAAACCATCGCAGATAGTGCAATACCGCGTAACGAACAAATTATATAAGGAACAAAATACACCTTAGCAAGTTAACCAATAAGGTGCATTTTGCAATTTATTTAATTTGTTAGTTACGCGGTATTACAGTATCACCGATGATAAAATTGGACGATTGATTAAAAAAACTTGGACGGTTAATCGGATACTGTGTTACTCTGGGGTAGCTCAGATTCCGTTACTGACAATAGAATACTGTCTGTTTGTTGACACTAGACAAGCCTAGGCCTAGACAATGGGCGGACGTTTTAATGTGAGAAAAACAAACACTTCTTCAAGAACAATCACAATGGTCATTATTACCATTGCAGTTCTACATACTTTATAACAATTGTGAACAATTTTTAAAATCACAGCCTTGAATTAATCTAATCAAGGTAACTCATGAATCATCAATCGCTGCAATGTAAAAAATTATACACATTCAATAGTTAATGATTGATCTCTATCCCACGGCCTATAAAAACCGATAATCTGCGTTGAATAAACATCAGGCACTTACATCTTGATGGTTAAGTGATTTCACGACAATGTTATGATTGATTTGAATACGCAATAATGTCCGGGTCGCGATGTCCTTCCATTGTTGACTGGATAATATTTTGTCTCATTTTCTTTTCGCGTCTGGTATTCTAATGCGCCACTGCTTAAGCCGGTTTTATCACGATCCTGACTATTATTTGCGTGGTGTCTTGCTTGCTACTGCTCTACACCCAATGTGAATATTTTTGCATTGCTATTAATACACCTATGTTAATGTCACGAATTGTTGTTGAAGAGCAATAGCGCAATCAAAATATCTAAAGCTGTAGTAATTTTTCTATTAATTATAAATAATGTAGATATTCTGGTCGTTGATAAACTTACTCTTCAAAAGGCTTTCCTCGAGAAATTAACATCGCGTCGGATTGACACAAACCCATCAATAATTTTGAACCCTGTTATTTTGCTGCCTAGCCAAGTTAAAGTACATTCGAAACACTTATTTAACTTCAAATATACGAGTAGATAGATAGGGGGTTGCAATCCGGAAAACCGGATCCGGAATTCCGACAAATCCGGCATCACTCCACGTCCGGTCACTATTTGGCAAAATAATCGCGCTGTTGCATGAATATGCACATTAAATGCGTGTTTCGTTTTGTTGTTATATTATGTCAGTGAAACTAGTAATACTGAACTACCCATGACGTTAAATTTTTACTAGTTTCCTTTACCTATCAACACAGCCTTCACCGTAGTAGATTTTCATTTTGTTTTGCATATAAAAGTTAATTTTATATTAATTTATTAACTACCACACAACAGCACAACATTTTCATTTTCATTTTTATTACATTTTCTCATAAATCGTCTATACTGAAACGAAAAGGAAAAATATCCTGGCTTTTCAGATTTTTCGGATTTATTTCCGGCCGGATTTAGCCAGATCGATGAAAATCGAAAATGACTCCGGATTTCAATCCCTTAACGTATACGAGGATAGTAAAATATGTAAGTAGTTAAATATTAAAATGATATAATTTGTCTTTCCAGACGTGCTCGGAACTAATAAAGGCTGGACTGAAGTTGTCGATCGAGTCGAAGCGCAAGATGTCGGGCAGCGACACAGACGTAGCCGTCAAGAGGATGAAGAGGGAAGACAGCGACGACGACTACGATAGCAGTCACACCAACACCACCAAGGGCGAAGGGGTCAGTATTAAAAAAAAAACGTATCATCATGCATGAATGTTGAAGTTTTTCAACCGCATGCACATGCGCATGCAAATCTGATTGAGTCGGTAGGGACCCTATTAGGATTTAAATGTTTCATGACATCGAATAAATACGCCGTACGACACATTGTATTAAACATAAGGATAACAAGAGCGAATCTTCCCATAAAATATTACAATGCCATCACGGTGGTGGAATGACTAAGATTAGCAGCTGTAAGTGTGTAAATTAGGCTCTAAATACATTTGCTGTTAGGCATTATTACATCTTCCGAGATCATGGAAAAAACAAATTCAATGGAGCATTTACTCTTGAATAAAGCATAGGTACCTATTCTTACCTACTTAAATATCTTTAAACATTTTAACCTGCACTGCACGAGCAAAAAGTCAGTTTAATATTTATGAATAAGCTGACTAGCTTACTAGGAACAGATATAAATGAATAGTATCTAAACTAGCTTAAATGGCTATAGCGACATTATAATTCAACGGCTTCATTGAAGTTTTATAGTTGGCTTCTAAAGAAGGATCGCATTGCAAATGCAGTAACGTGCGTGACTTCACTTCCTCGTTTTGAACGTGGCTGTAAAAGTACGATGGCTTAGGAATAATTTATCTGATAGGAACACCATTTTGATATGTATTTAGCCAATACAGTAAATGCAATACTGTTCGCAGTGTAAAAGGATTGCATTAACCTGCTGAGGAATAGTGACTTTACCGTCATAAGTAATTGTTATAGTAGCAATTAGTTATTCGGATAAGTTAGTGTATTGTTATTGGACATTGAGTCGAGATTTAAGATTTTTTTAAATCTGGGTGCCTACCTAACTAGTCAAAACGTGTTTCCTTTTAAGTTTAACACGAGGCAGTTAATTTGTGGTCAGTACGTTCCTAATAGATTATATTTTCCACAGCTCACCCCAGAAGATGAAGAACGCAGACGACGCAGAAGAGAACGGAACAAAATAGCCGCGACTAAGTGCAGACTGAAGAAACGAGAACGCACCGGAAACCTCATCACGGAGAGCGAAATCCTCGAAAGCCAGAACGTTGACCTGAAGAGGCAACTAAAGGTAATATGATTATCAACTCTAATGACCGTTTTACAGATAAACAGGGCTTTAATCGTTAAGATAAGCCACTGACGTGATGGCCTAGCGACTTAAAACAAGATTAAGCTCTCCGCTGTCTACTTTATTTTAACGTGTCAACAAATATTTTACGCTATAATTAAAAAATCCATTAATATGTTATGTCATATTCCTTATAATGTCTGGTTTACTGCCCTACATGGAATTGATATCTCCGATCGATCGTAGGATGCTTATGAGCGTTTCTGATAAAGCAATATTTCTTTAATCAATTCTTTATTGTCTTTTCAGGACCTTGAAGTAGAGAAACACCACCTAATGGAAATGCTTACTAATCACAGAGCATCCCCGAAGTGCTACAAGCAGAACGGCACCTCTCGGTCGTCTCCCAATACCAATTACAATCAGATCCGGTACGAGACAAACACATTCCCCACGTCTTTCGACCAGTCACCTTATATCCGGCCGGAGTCGGCCAACATCCTCGCCTCTAGTTCGAGCTTCACCTGTCCCACTCTGCTCGGCGGAGAAATAGAGACCATCACGGCTATAGATACTATTTATATGCCTCAAGTCATCGAAAGCGATTACCGGCCCGACAGCGTTCTTAGCCTGCAGAATTCCGATGGGAGCTACGTCACGACAGACGGCTTCATGCCCAAGTCGACCAATCTGCTGGTGCCCATCGAATCGGAGCAAGAGTACTACGAGCAGGAGGTGAACTACAACCTGAGCGCGCAGCAGTGCCATACGTACCCCGCGACCGTGCCCGACTCGCAGGCCAAACTCAACAACGGCCACAACGACGGCTGCCTGGTCTAGCCCAGCCACACTCACGCTTCGTCGGGTCCACTCACGAGTATACGTATAAGTTAAGCATTGGAGTTAAAATTCGGAATAGAGCGTCATCACCGTCGTAGTTTTTACCTTATCTTGATCTGATTTCGAAGCATTATTCGACATCGTTTTTCAAAGTAAGGTAAAAGTTACTCTTTATCGTATTATATAGAAATGTAAGCTGAAGTAGGGACGGAGAGTATATTTCGAAACGAAGTCGTATGTCTACTGTGTAGAACAACAGCGTAGATTAGTATGGTGCCTGTATCGCGTTTAATTCGAGTGTGACTGCCTTGAGGGTACCGTTCAAGCTTACTCCGCATAGGTAGGTATTCAGGATAAGGCCACGAGAATAATTTCAGTTAGATATTTGACATAACCATCCTTTATTAATGTTACGTTTATTACTTTTTCGAGTTGTGAAATAATTAAATAATCGGTTAATACTTCAGATGAAACTGTGAGACAGTTCGATAGGTAGGTACACCATATTTTATTTTTATCTAGATGTTTAACTCTTAACATTGTATAGGTACCACATTTGGTTATTTTTATGAGCAAAATAATTTTGCTTTGATCTGTTTCAATCGTTTGCTGACTGAGATCTGAGTATTTACCGCGGTGCAGTGGTGAGATCGAGGTAATACGCTTCTTTAGGGTATCGCAAAATTATTATTAACACAACACCAGAATTATTATTAAATCTAACGCGGCCGATATTTCGGTAAACCTTTGAATAGCATCACAATAAACATATTATCATCCAAAAATAAACTATGTCAAACAATACCTCTGTTAAAAATCCGAAAGTATATTAATGTTGCTAATGACAGATTATTAACGAATAGATTTTTACATACATATAAAAACTTACACAATTAAATAGGTAGATAAGTGTTATAGCTGTACAAAATAATATTAGACATTAAGGTGCTTTAACTCAAGTTAAAAATGGCTTGATTAAAAAAGGAAACTCAACGGCAACTACTATAATATTATCCCAATATGTGCGTCATCATTTATTCTTCAATGGATCATTTAATATATACATTCTCGAAGAAGTCTTTATTCTTCTTTAATTATTAATGATAAATACATACTTCATATGTATCAAAAGCTTGATTACTAATATTTGTATCTGTTTATTTTCTTTTCATAGATTTTTTTTCAATTTTCATGGAATGAGTAGAGAAGTCTGACCATAATCTATTGCCAATTAAACCAATTTCCGAGCCAAAGTGAAATTCTTCTAATTTCACAAATCATGATAAACAAAGGTGCCTTTTTATTATTCCAATAATAACTGATAATAGACCGTTTTGTTGTAAAATACAAATTAATGTTATATTTTTGTACGATTTTAGTGTATGGATAAAGATAAATAAATTGTTCATCTGAGTAACGGAGTAATCTACGATAACCCAAATTGTTAGTAAGTATACTATGTATTGTGTAGTAACTGGAGTTGTACTGCTGCATAATAAGAAATATTATACTAAATTGCTGATGAAATGAAGCTTAAAAAGCCTTGATTCTGTAGCTCAGATGATCAATGTTGCAGACCAATATTATAATGTCGGCAGTGCCTTTCGCGTACCAGTGTTACTAGTCTATTGGCCCTGCGGGAGTCAAGTCGCGCAAGCATTTATTTTTATATTGTTGGTAAAATGTTGTGATAAAATAATAATTAAGAGTAGGTTCACGCAAAATGTATACCTATTTATTAACAGCACAATTTTTAGGAGTTGAATAGTCACTCATATGTAACGGAAGTAATAAGGTATGGTTTTTAAGTTTGAACGCAATGGATTTCAAACTATAGGACAACAAAAAAATCAAGACAAATGTCGTAAACCAGTACTCTTATCGAGGCCTGTGGTGACATTATTTTGAATTTAAGATTTCAGTCTAAAAAATATTTTTTCATAACGTTTTGAAACTTGTCAAGAAAATCCTAAGCAAGTGAAGATTTACGAACATAAAAACCGGTCATGTCGATCCGGACTGGCACTTGAAGGGTTCCGTACCATTATTTTATAGGGATACTCTTTATTTGTTACTTTTATTATTTGTTGTTAATTTCAACTGTCAACCTATTACGGTTCATGATATATTGTCCATTGACAGACAGAGGGACTGACGGATGGACGGACAGTGGAGGTTTAGTAATAGGGTCCCGCTTCCACCCTTTGAGTACGGAACCCTAAAAAGGAGTTTCTTGTTCGAGCATACATTTTAATATGTATTATAACTACTGATAGGAGAAAAACTTAAGGATCTGTTGTATGTAGTTGTAACACATCTGTACAGACCGTTTGACATTTTATAATTGAAATTTGACGTAAGGTCCATATTACTTTTGTATACAACTATATACAATAGTGCCTCTATTCTACTGGGTTAAAACGATATTGCGTGACGTGTTTTAGTAATGTTTTTAACTGGGCCGCCATTATTGTCAAGTACATAAGAGTTAACAAAACGTTGACAATACGGAAACACGTCAAAGGCGATATCGTTTTACCGTGTACAATCTCGTCCCAGGTCCTTTACTTAAGGTTTTCACGTATACCACATCAAATCAATTTACAAATAATACATAATTTACTGAAGTTCATTGCAGAAATGTGAAAGTACCGTCGCAGTAATCTTATAAATAAGATTAGCTTTAGAGGGTATAGTAGCAAGCTTACTATTGGTGTAGCAATAAGCATCACGTTGGTTAACAGTTTTAAATCTTATCGTTTAAAGCATTAAGTTCAAAATGTTAGCCACTGTTGCCGACTGTACCACATGTCAAAGAACCCAATTTTATCTGTTGGTAAGGAAAATCAAGTGTATACTGAACAGATAAGTTCATGTCATTTCTTTTTCTCCTTTTTACGTATATTAGGTGTGAAAAGTAACTACTCTTTCTTTAAATTCGGTTGTTATATAACTGCTAGTATTATTCTACTTTGTTTAGGAGTTACTGTTGTTACATAATAAGGTGTCTAATTATCTATTCTCTAATTATATTCTTCATTACCATACATGTTATGTACAACTATTTATTAAATATTTTTTATGTCTATAATAATACTTTGCTAATGCTTTTTAGTAAGTCAGATTTTGAATAGTACGGTTTTATAAAGATATATTTCTATAAGGTATATGATACTGTACAAGTTGGAAACTATTTGTCACAAAGTGATTCTCATAAAATCTTTAAGACACAATATTGTTGAGAAATGCAGTTGTTACTATAATTATTGTATGTAGTTAGGTTTCGTAAGTGTTGTAAACATCACTCGTACCTGCTTCTTTAAACGATATATTGACAGACAAAGCAAAATGATTGTGCTTACAAATATTAAAAAATAAATCATATTATATTGCATAATTTGTTTGATTATTTTTCAGAAAAGTTATAATAAAACGCACACAACGAGTAAGTGACAATACCAGCGACAACTACCCATAAGTTGAAAATTAGAATCAGGGCCTCTATATTACTTCTATACGATACGGCCGCATTAAGAGGCCGTATACGAAATTTTGCCGATTTCGCTAAATTAAATACAACATAGCATTTTACAGACTTGATTTTACAGTTGAAATATTTTACTTCTACAAAGTTTGATACGCAACACGTAAGATAATTTCGATTTTCAACGGAGGTATGAGCTACTTTTTAGGGTTCCGTAGCCAAATGGCAAAAAACGGAACCCTTATAGATTCGTCATGTCTGTCCGTCTGTCCGTCCGTATGTCACAGCCACTTTATTCCGTAACTATAAGAGCTATACTGTGGAAACTTGGTAAGTAGATGTATTCGGTGAACCGCATTAAGATTTTCATACAAAAATAGAAAAAAAACAATAAATTTTTGGGGTTCCCCATACTTAGAACTGAAACTCAAAAATTTTTTTTTCATCAAACTCATACGTGTGGGGTATCTATGGATAGGTATTCAAAAATGATATTGAGGTTTCTATTATATTTTTTTTCTAAACTGAATAGTTTGCGCGAGAGACGCTTCCAAAGTGGAAAAATGTGTGTCCCCCCCCCCGTAACTTCTAAAATAAGGGAATGATAAATGTAAGAATAATATATGATGTACATTACCATGCAAACTTCCACCGAAAATTGGTTTGAACGAGATCTAGTAAGTAGTTTTTTTTTAATACGTCATAAAAACATTGATCAAAGCTACAACGAACTTTTATATTATGTTACTTGCTGCTACGGAACCCTTCATGGGCGAGTCCGACTCGCACTTGGCCGCTTTTTTGTTTTTATTATTTCATTTTTATTAATCGACCTGAAACCGGCGACTGTTTTGTGAATTTTGCTGTAAGAGGTTTAGAATAGCGCATATTTATGAATCGTTTTGGCGTCTAAAAGGTATGAAAAAATTACAATTTATTGCCGTAAAAGACGTCTAAAAAATGTTAGAATAACTTTTTGCCACCTTTATACATAATTATTTGTGTAAAAAAATAATTGACTTGGTATTTTTTAAAGAAAGTGGGCAAAAAACTGTTTGATGATTTCGGCTACTTAAAACTCTCGTTCAAAAAATTAAAACTTCAGTTCAAAATCAAGGTACTTAATCCTTGAAAAAAATAGCGGTATACAACGTGTTACAAAATAATCCGTAAAAAAGAAATTACAAAAGTAGTGTCAACCCTTGTTAAATAACGTCAGTTCAGTATCTTAGGTATACAATACAGTATACTAGGGTTGACACTACTTTCGTAATTTCTTTTTTACGGATTATTTTGTAACACGTTGTATAATGTTTTAAAACAACCTAAATCTCGCATTACAATACTCGAGAAAAATATTCTTAACTCATTTATTCGATCATAACTGAAATGATATTCTATGATAAACTAATATATATACCTATATACTAATATATATATAACTGATATGATATTCTATTATATGATTAAACTTTATAGAAAAGCAGTATGTTAACTGAAAAATCATTAAAAGAAGGAAGACCGGCAAAATTTCGTATACGGTCTCTTAACTAGCGAATGGCGAAGTATATTATTGTACCATGAATGAGTGGTAGAGTTAGATCTGTCTCGATAAGGGCCGGTCATTACCCGAGGTCAACCTAATTAGTTCACCTGGTCATTTTGGTATATCTTAAGTGAGTCGAGCTCCTATTTCTGAGGTATTGTGACCCTTTGGGTTCTCTATTAACTTCAACTAGTTTAGTTTCCATAATCCACGGAGGTGAACTAATTAGGTCGACCACGGGCAATGACATATCAGGCCGATAACTCGAGCTTTTTGCGCAGTGGAAGGATAGCTCCTTTTCTTTTCGAGTAGGACAAACCCCATTTTATTCCCCTTGAAATTAATCTTTAAACCGAAGAAACGGTGTCGGGTTTCTATTTGTAATTGACACTCACTACGTCGCAATATTGTTGAAAGTTATGCGCTAAGTTTCACGTACTTTAACGGTGTCGGTTTTCTATTTGTAATTGACACTCACTACGTCGCAATATTGTTCAAAGTTATGCGCTGTTTCACGTACTTTAACGGTGTCGGGTTTCTATTTGTAATTGACACTCACTACGTCGCAATATTGTTCAAAGTTATGCGCTGTTTCACGTACTTTAACGGTGTCGGGTTTCTATTTGTAATTGACACTCACTACGTCGCAATATTGTTGAAAGTTATGCTTTAAGTTTCACGTACTTTAACGGTGTCGGGTTTCTATTTGTAATTGACACTCATTACGTCGCAATATTGTTGAAAGTTATGCGCTAAGTTTCACGTACTTTAATGTAATGAACCAAGTGTCAAAAATAATTAAAATGAACTAAAGAGGTCAGCGTATATTTGACTTTGAGGTACTGAATCATTTAAATAATTTAAAACAACCGTGTGTTGTCAATCAAATATAACTTGCTACACAATCGAGAAAACGAAACGCAGCTTTCCAAGGACAACGCGAAATATTATCCTGCGACATTCATATCATATCGAACCAAACGATTTTTAGTATTTGTAAACATATTAGTGACATTAATAATAGAAAGAAATGAGTATTGGTTCACAGGTCGATCAGTTTAAGATCTTGACGGAAACTTTTTAAAAATATATAGAGATGGAAAGGGATGAAAAGTTTTTCATCAGCAAATTTGCTGATTCGGTATAAAAATATAACTGCAGAATTTAATACGAAAATCAACAACCTCTCGCTGACTCCACTTTAGTCGGTGAATCAAGATGAATCAAAGTCAACAGGTACAGTATTGATATACTTTAATATCACAATTAATGCTTACAACAAGCCTAAAATTAACGTTCTATACAAGAAATAATATAATCTAAGGGGACAAAGTCAATTTAAGCAATTCGTACGCTACTTAACCTATACGTCATCTTTTCTACGAACAGAATTTATGTTAATTTGACAAATTTATTAATCTCTTTAGAAAAGATGGTACAATAATTACGCTAAGACGACAGGACGGTGAGGATTCCGTAAACAGTATATGAATCTGTCTATAAGAATCTAATAACCCTTTCTCAGTTGGGGGACGATCGGTTGCTTTACTTGTAAGAAGGTATTTGGTCTAATGACGTGGATTGTTTTTTTGGCTTGAAAATAACCAAAAGTCATTCGGATTTCAAATGATTGATTGTATACACCCGTTAAGTCGGGTAGGAAGTAAAAATGACAATTGGCGGTGACCATAGTACATAGACCATTTTTTAGCTATCAATTTTCTTTTCATTTTAGATAATGTATAATTTAAACTACATCATTTATTACGACTTTTATTATGCGGTACATACCTGGGCGATAGCATTATGTTGATTTAAGGCAATTAAGTAAAGTTTTTTTTTATTGTTTGAGAATTGTACTATCTTTACTATCAGGTCAATCATCATTTGCTCTTTAAAAAATCGCACGATCTCACCGAGATAATTTGCTTGTCTATCGAAGATTACTTTCTTGATCCAAACGTGTCTACCTGCAAACAGTTGTATTGTCTATTAATGTCAGTCAATTCCTCAAGGTATTTACAGAACTTTATTTATCACACAGTTAAGAAACCTCGCCTTTTACATTCGGACGCTTAAATTGTTTATTAAAATTTTGTAAAATAACATTCCCGAAAAACCGTGTAACAAATTGTTCTGATAAATACTTAATTAATTTAGCAACTATTTTACAAGAAAATGCTTTTATAATGTAAACCACATCGCCCGACGTAAAAACCATGACGTTAAGCAAGTAATTATAAGTGAATAAATATTGTCAAAAGCAAAGGTGTCAAGCACATTATTAACACAAACAGGCTAAGCGGTTAGTCAGAAGATACCAATCGGAATAAATAAACGTGGACTACATAACAGTAAATACATTCAATTTTACAGAACAAAATGCTTATGATACGATGCATGATACTTATAAGTTATAATAAAACCTGAACCCACACAATAGGTAGTGTGTCCTGAAAAAATCTATTTAGTCCGTCATTTACATTATCAAAAAATATTGAACTCGATTTTTTATTCTTTTGTTCATTAAATACACAATTACGGAGTCACACCGTGGCACACTTTTTACCACGTTGTGACGTCACGGGCCCCCACTACCGAACTTTGCGCGTTATCATTGTCAATTTGATTGATTTGATAAAGCAAAAAATACATGTGCAATGTTTTTTAAACCTAACTGACGGACGAATTAGATTTTTTTACCCAGGTCGCATCCCTATTCAATTATTTACACTGAACCGAGGATTTTGTATACAAATGAGATTAATGAATGATATCCTTGAACACCATTGTTATGTAATGATTGTAATGAATGACACTGACCTGTATAACATCTCTGCAAAGGCATTACTTAAAAAAATGTATATTTGGAAACAGCAAGTCCCTTCAACGTAGTTTTCCAAAAACGGTTTATGATACCTTTATCTTAACAACTTAACCCGTTTTATTGTCTTTATTGATTGTAGAAAAAAAATACATTCAAAAACAATACTATCTACTGACAACATCATACAATGAATTAAGGTGCCACTTAATTAATTTAATAACAGCCATTCCAGAGTTAAGTATAGAAATCAGTGTAATGTCTACGAATACGTGTTAAATACGAAATGAACAAAATGCATACGTGTCGGAAGCCAGAGTAAGATAGCTCGCAGCTCCGAGACACACGTCTCTTCAAACGCTGGCGACAAAGAGAACTCAAGTTACCGCCAACAATCAAACCAAACACCAAAGACGGATCCAACCACGACATATTAATAGTGTTTCTACTTTGGCATTAATTTTAAAATATTCCTAGATTTGGAGCAATAAATTGTTCTTTTTTTACGTCACTGAAAATGTATGTGAAACAGAGCCAAATCGTCTAGCCTCTAACACAACTAAAAATGGAGATGATTATAAAATTACCGGACCCGCCCTTCAACACAAATTTAGAAGAAACTGGATATATTGATTTCCAAAGTCTGATTAATATACACAAACCAATTTACTGAGGTGATTTAAATTGTACGAGATTATCAAGAGTAACGTTAATTGATAATTGATAAGCAACATATTATGTGGTAACCTTTTAATATTTAAGTCTATTTATAACAGATATGGCTTTAATAAGCGTAGTTCATTGGAAAAATACATTGATAACTCACCATTTGGCACGTTTTGACCAGTCTTTTGGCGTCCAATGCAAGCACTTGGGATCGATCTTCAACGTACGTTTCTCCATGCTTTTCTCATGTTGCTGCATTATTTCCTGAAAATGTTGAGAGGCATCAAACCGAAGAAAAAGGTTTTGATACTGGCCATCAATAAAATCGGCACAATGCGTGCAAACAAGCACAAACGATCAAAAAATAAATACTTAGTAACAATAGCAAACAAACCGAAAACAACAATCGTAAGCAAAAAAATTAAGCTCTCTAAACAAGCTTAGAATTATTGTAGATGGCGGAGTTATTGGAAAACTTTAAGGGAACAAAACAAAACAATAATTATATTAAACGTTATAAAAAAGGCAAAAAACGATTTTAAGGGGTAACAAATCAAATCACACAAAGGGAAGCTCGATTTTACTGATGGCCAATATATATTCAGTCAATCTAAATTTATGATAGCTTTACCTGATTGACCGAAATGATGTATTGTCCCTTGTAATAATTGATTAAATTTAAATTCTGTAGCGTGCTTATGACGTCCTCTTTCTTGATACTGGTCAGTTCACATATTTCACTGCAAACAAAAAAAATATTTTTACTGCATAAAATACTGAAGAAATTCGACACTAACAAATCCACAACCCTTCCTTTTCGGTTTTCTCTGTTCAGGTAAAAAATGTAAAACATAACTTTTTCTATTCACACTAAAAGAGAATTTCCGAAAAATCAAATTAATATTATCTCTTTATTTGTTTGGCTTGGTAAACAATTACTTACTTAATAGTGATGATTGGCTTCTCGTTGTCCCCGACGGGTTTGCTGTGCATCAATATATCTAGAATGGTCTGCGCCCAGTAACTCCTGTATGACAGAAGCCCTAGATCAGACAACGGTTTCTCAGGTGAACCGGTTTTGCCTTCGAACTTGGACAATTCGTAACCTGAAAAACAACATAAGAGCGTAAAAGTATTATTCTAATCGCGTAATGCTGCAATTTTTGCCCGTTAACAGGATCAGAATGCCACCCATAGTTGGCATGGTGATACCGATTCTGGTATAAGCGTTGCTATGGTAATAACAATTCTGTAATATCTATTACATATTCATAATTCCCTTGGTTACGCTTGGCGCTTGGTAATGGCGTTTGGTGAACAATCAGTATCTAAAGGCCTGCTAAACAGAAGCTACCTCTAGAAAAATAAATACTCACTAAATTCTATTAAAAGTTTTCCATATCCTTTTCTTTGGTATGGAGGTAGAGTCAATATACAGGCTACATTGTAGTCTTCTGTACTTTCTTTCTCTTTAGAAAAATAACCTACTATGTGGAATCCTGAAAATAAAACCTCAAATTATTTCACTATTTTACATGAAAATAAGCATGGATACAGGTAAGGACTTAGGAGAGGCTTTGATACGAAACAGAGACATCAAAAAGAACTCTCCGCGAACGGTATAAAGTATACTCGACCAAAATTATGCACTTTTTGGAATTTTAAGTAATCCTTAATTGTATGGCCTTTACGTGAAATTAGGCTAAAAAAATATACCAGTTACCTCGTGAGTCGAATTCTGTCATAACGTAAAACAAGAACGGATCTGTGTCATAATACAGCGTTTTGTGGTCTAGAAACAGTTTAGCCAGCAAGCACAGGTTTTGTGCGTAGCACTTATTCTTGCGACCGTCTATTTCGAAGAAGGAAATGCTACCTTTTCGGTAGATTTCATTGCCTGGCGGATGTTTTAGCTTACATTTAATCTGAAAACATTTCACAATTGTGAATTTAAAGTAATTACAGATAAGGTAAACTTTCATAAAACAGTTCTTAACTTCTTACCAAATGCCGTTCCAAACATTTTCGACTTTTTCTATATTTTAAACAGAAATCACAGATGTATATGCATGGGAGGTTGACCATTTCCTAAAAGACAAAAATAATAATTATAAAATAGGAAAACGAAAAGATCGAACGAAGGCCCACCCTGAAAGTAATTAATAGTTAACTCGAACATAACATCAACAAAAAACATGTAAGTATACTTAAATAAAAGCTCGGAGAAAAACAGGCCGTAGCTTTGGAAAATTCCACCGATACATGACGTTAAGGTTAGCTAGAAGAGATCCCTTAAAGGGATAAGTTCGCCTTTGTACGTTCCTAATCTGTCTCTAGAGCGACATTAAATGTGTTGATCGAGTGACCTGCGGGTAGGGCGCGAAGTACCAGGGCCGGATCCTGTGCTTGCCCAGCTCGATCATCTCGATGTTCTTCATGCGCGTGACCAGGTCGTCGTGCCCGTGCGCCACGAGGCTGCCGGACTGGCGCGGGCGCGCCGTGGGCGTGGCCGCGCCGCTCGCCGCCTCCTCCGGCTCGCCCTCCTGCTGAACTCAACCACGGTGCAACAACTAACTGGCATTGCTACTTGCGCTTATAATCCAATAACCAATAACTCACGCCTTTATTGGTCGTTGGACGATTGCGTGAACGAATGTATAACTAAGCAGAGGCCCTGGCCAAGATTCGTTCACTAACTAGCGCTTCGATTTGTTTTGTTTTAAACCAATCGCGTCACTGGTAGATAGCGTCATACAAAAAGTTACGTGATCTACCAGTGACGCGATTGGTTTAAAAACCAAACGAATAGAAACGCCTGTGCAGGCTCCACATTTTCATAAATGTTACATTAACTAACACAAACCTTGCAGCGATGCGACTGGAAGTCGGTCCAAAAATTGAAATAATACATATACAGCGGTGATTGTGGTGTGGTGTCACAGGAAACATCCTGTCCATACTTGTCATGGTTTTTTTGGTAAAATATCAATAAAAAAGATGATTATGTAGAATGTGGACTTCAAAAATGTTATATGCTAGAAACACGTTGAATGTACAGTAAACCAAATCATAGACTTACTAAATTCTACATTCAACCTAAGTCCCTCGTTGGGCGCCAGTTAGACAAGCTATGTTCATCAGCGCTCGTAGTTAAAACGTACAGTTGTTAATACTTCTGCATTGTCAGAAAGAAACTAAAGGTTCACAAACTGTGTCATGAATGTTGTATATTGTGTATTAATTTGTACAACGGTAAAGCGCTCTTTGATATTAAGACAATACTTTAGTTTATTAGAAAATACAATAAAAGTAATGGGGGAGGCCACTGGACGCTCGGCGCTCTCTTTTTAATAAGCGTACCTCGTTATCGATAGAATTAGCTTTTCTTTTCCTGTTCATTTTCTTCTGCAAAGCCGCGGCTAGGACTGCGCCTCCGTTGACCAGCGACGGGGAGTCGTTGACGAGCGTGGGGCTCGCGGGGCGGGACACTAGCGCCCGGGGCTCTGCTGCCTGCGCCATGGGGGCCACTGGAACATTGCAACTTAATAATGCAATAAATAGTTTGGCGTAATAATCATCGTATCGGCATCGATCGTATTGTTTGGATCGTTGGCTTGCGTCGCAAATTACCGAGATCGATGACCGTGGTCGCTACCAAAGTCCTTTCTGTAGTAACCAGTGATCGGATTTAGGATGCAATTTCCTGGGGTTTAGATCCGTTATTTTAACATGGATACGAACATGACTTACGATCCCGCGAGTCTTTTTGTTACCTTCCTTTATAAAAAGATAAATAACTTTAAATGTTTAGTAGTTTACACTTTAATATTAACAATATATGTAATAACAACAACAACAAAAAACAGTATAGAAGCAGCATAGAAGATCAGAACGTAACTTGCACGTCTTATCTTTTATGGTATTTTAATCTGTTACAGGTAAAAGTATTAATAATTATTACTATTAACCCATTTTCTAAAATCTCGGGGGCGAATCCATGTTAAGCATAACGTTTGAGGTCGTTCACCCTAAATTGCATCCTAGATCCGATCACTGGTAGTAATCGATGCTCTTAATCCAACTCAATCAAGATTAAGATGTCGTCTCAACTTCAATTCATTCAATCACTTATAATTTTGCACTTGAAATTTGTTTGTGGTACCGTCAGTCTTATAAGTCGCTGCACACTTAGTGCTGTCACTTTAACGTCATGTTTGAACTTCTACTACTGTCAAAGGCCTTAAAGCGACAAGGTACAAAAGTGTGCAGTTACATGTAAGGCCAATTGTATAAATAAAAGGTAAATTTAAAAGACATAAATTACTATACATTTTAACCTTTCCAATGATATTGACGGATATTTCCTTCATGGTTAACAGAGCAAAATAGACCTGAGTATCTATGAGGCAAAGTTGACATTTGCTCTGGTTTTGTATCTGACATAGCGTTGAAAAGGTTAAAGCACTCTAACTACCAAAGTGCAAGTATCTATACAGGACTAAATAGATGCATACTACATTACAAAGTGATACTGAACTGAATAAAATAATTAAATACCATATTGTAGACTTGTAATGTCCGAACCCAAGCTATTAATTTTCGGAGACATTTTGTGTGCAAGTACTTGTGCAAAAAGATATACAAATCCCTAACATTATTTTTTACCTAAAGCGGTTAATATTAAACAAATGGATATGTAGGAATTTACAACCATATTTACTTAAACCAACCATAAATGGGCTATATTTCTACACAGTAAACACATATTCCTTTTGACATTTTATCATATTGTTTTAACTCGGCCACCATAATTGTCAAGTAAATATGAGCTATTGCAAACGATGACAACGCAGTTACATGTCTAAAGCAATATGGATTTACTAAGTCAAATAGAGCCCCTGAGATATTACAAGAACTACTTGTATTTCCCAGTAATGAAGAGTATGTAGTCTCCAAGTAAATGTGTTAAGCATACTTAGTACCTCATCATTGTGAATGTCATTGTCACTGTCATGCTTGTCGTTTGATGTTTAGTTTGAAGTTTATTATGACATTGCACTAAAGTGCTTAACATTATCGCTTTGGAAAAAGTACAACTACATGGGATCTTGGAACCATAATAAAAACCAATCTTCAGTGAAAAGCCCGTCTCAACTCGAACTAAACATTAAGTGATACGAAATTAGGAAACTGACAGTTTTGGCATATCTTGAGACCGTTATTCTACTGCAGATCAGTTTATTAATATGGCCCTTGGACCAAGATAATGTGAAGTGCATAGGCAAGTACTTGGTGGTAAGAAGTGATGACCTACCAGGTGCATTTCTGAGAGCTGAGCCATTGAGTGCTTCACTAAAATGTGTTCTTTCAGGTATTTTGTGTTGTAATTGCGGGACACTAGCTTCTCTATTGATATTGTTACTGGACTTCGGTATATCATTGCAGACTATATCATCTGCAGACAAAATATAATTAGTTATCCCACTTACACTTACACTTTTAAACATTTTGCAATACAACACTCACTATAGACACATAATTTTAATCATGATTCATACCACTAAAAATTATATAGAATGAACTTTTTACAAACTCACCCTTAATCAACAACAGAACAGTTAGTGTTTTCTTTATTGTTATTTTCATTTAAACTTCTAACACAAAATAGTTACCAAAGTATGGTTGCAGCAAAAGAAAAATAGCCAAGCACATGCTAATAACCAGCTGCCTGAACTATATAATAAGGGAAGTACCACCTCCACCAATCACAAAAGTTTAAATAATCACACCACTTATTGTTTTTCAGTGATTCTGAATTAGGTTTGTAAGTTGGCAGGTTCAACAAGTCTTTAGTAACTTTATGGTTGACTATCAAAAAAAGCGTTAAACCTGAGTTAACTTTCAAGGGATTAGGAATATATTTATTTATATATTTGGTTGTTATTACTGCATGACAAATGCAATTTTAATAAATGAATAAGATTTTAATTGCATTATTGATTTGAATGGTCATTACATTACTGTAACAATTTCAAGTGGATGGTAAATAGCTATATTTAGAAGTTGTAAGGCAAAAGAAATGTTGTTTGCCATTTCCAACTAGAAAACAAAGTAAATAATTAACCTCCACCAATCATGGTAAATGATTCCTCAAAATACTTACAAGCTAACAGACCTGATTGCCTTGCTTTGCTAGAGATATCTAGAATTAACTTTGCATGATTGATAAGTGCATTAAAAAATAGCATCTAAAACTAATACAGCAAAACACATACTAATAATAGTATGAGGCATAATGCCACCTCCTGAACCAATGTGCGTCTTCTTCGGAGTCGTGTTGCCGCCGGTGGGGGCACCATCTCTCCTGGGAAACTGCACTTTTCGAGTGTCCAGCCAAGACTCTGACACCCACTCATCCAAACGTTTGTTGACTGAAAATATCGCAAAATATTTTTTTTTAAATTTTGCCAATGCAGTATGTACCTAATGTCCGTAATATGTATAACACTCTCTCTCTAATGTAAAGCCTAGATAACGTCCTCGACTGGTAGCATAAGATGCCTGAAACATGTTTATAATTTGGGCAATTCTATGGCAGAGCATACAATTATGTTATATTCTATGACATCATTAACTGTTCAATTTCTTGTGAAAAATGTATTTGACATTACATTTTTCACCTGAAGTTTGATATTGCATTTAGATCAAAACTACTTTGATTCACATAGTTGTATATCAGGATTTTCAGTAATACACGAGTTAATATAATATTCACATGGTTTTATCCTCGGCAACATAATTATTGTTATGATTATTGTAGAGGAATATTACCAAATTATTATTGACTCTTGCATAATTATGACTGATAATGACTGTAAATTGTTGTATATTGTTTGAAATGACATTCATATACTTTAATTATCTTAAGAGGCTCTATATCAGGCTTGACATCATGCTTCTTAAAATATTATATCACTCTTAAAATATTATACCTACTGTCATCTTATTACCTATACCAAATCCCTAGAACAAGCCCAGAGTTATCATATTTAGTTATGTACATTTAAACAAAGTCCTTGTTACTTTTGAACATTTTGTGCTTCATTCATTTTAGTAGTTTATAGGTTTTGCATGTAGTTTATTTTACATACATTGTACATTATAGTTTATACAGTATAATTTATACTGCAAAACAGAAAAAACAAGTGCTGGCTGCTCAGTATTTGTAACTGAATAGTCTTTAAACATTATAAAGACAAATTGATAAAGACTTCATTCTGTTCCAATTTTAATAGTAATTAACAACATTCCAGGGAAAGAAAAGAAAATAGTACATTTGCTTGTTGTTGGCACCAAAATCATACTAAAATGGATGAAATGAATTTAAATAAAGCAATTTTTTTTTTAAATAGTGTTATTATTTTTACTATATAGGTATTAGACGTAGAAATAAACTTGCATTAAGAGGTAACTTAGATTTTCCTATAAACAAAAATACTATTAGTTGTAAAATGCAGTGCTGCTTACTTAATGAAATTTACTTACAATCAACATAGTGAACATAGTAGCCCCGTTGTCCCCGAATTTCTTTAATACTTATTATTTCTGCTAAAGGCCAATCGTTGCCTCCTTGCATGCGAACGGGCAGTCTGCAGCCTTCTACCAATGAAGCCTGAAAACATATCGGGTTTAAAAAATCACTTTATTCCATAAGCACAATATATCTATCGAAAGAAGAATTACCGCTGAATCACAAAATGTAGTCAACTCATCGTCAATTTCGTTCATTATTTTAGATATTTACAAGTTTTGTTTAAGAAAAATAAGCCTGCTTGCTGAACCACAGGTAACACAGATTATAAAAAACAATAAAAATGAAAACGATTCGTCAGACTGTCATATACGTCAGACTTGGATTTTTTTATTGCCAGGCTCAAGTGTTTTTATTTTAACATAGACTCAAACTCGTCAGTCCAACATAACAGTCTTGCAGTATTTGAAATTACATTTAACATTTGTGTTATTAATTTATAGGCACTTTTGTAATCAGAGTCAGAACAATTAGGGCAAATTATTTTATGGTGTAAAAATGAACTTTATATCAGTTTATGGGAATTGGGCGATTCAAGAAGCTTATACATGACACAGGAGATTGCAAGGTGAACAATGCCTTGAAACGATCAAAAGTGACCTTGAATGACGTCGCTTATGTTTTTTGTTCCTTTCTCAAAAGCTCAGGATCACGCAAAAGCGAGAGACATAAACCATAAGTGACGTCACTCACGGTCACTTTTCTTCACTTTAAGGCGTTGTTCACCGTGCAATCTCCAGTGTCATATAAAAGCTTCTTGGGGCGAATCCACCTAAGTAAAGCGGGTATTTTACACTTTCCTAAATTTAGTCGTCGTCGCTTGCTCGCAAGGGAGGGGATAGTGACACACTAATTTGTACCGCAATTTTCCTTAAATAATTAGAATGTTACGAAAATTTCAATAAAGTCACTTAAATCAGTTAGACATACATACCCTTTTCATCTGTGAATCAGTTTGCAGTTAACCGCGACATATTACTCTTTGACCGCGACGACGCGGCGTGTTGGACTTCTCGAGTGCGTTGGCTCCGGTGCTGTCCAAATATAAAAAGATAAAGTCATGCATCAAACAATGTTTATTGCTGCGAAATAAATTAATGAAATAAAACATTACAGACTAATTAATATAAGAGATGCTACGTATCAAACATAAGTGTTGTTGTTTGCCTGTCTTTTTAAAATTGTGCTATTTCTCTATTTTTTTTTTGTTTGTTGTAAGCACAGTAAAGTGTTTTGTATTTTATCACCAACATTTATATAAAGGTTAGCGACAGGCAGCACAAAAAGTTTATTTTAAGATATTTAATTAAACAAATTAAGATGATCTCACTCGGTATCCTTAAATTATCCAACGGCTAGCTTTGAACCAAATTTCGAGTAGGAACTTTATATTAATATTATGCAGCTATTACATTATAGTCACTCAAATATTACCTCAAAATAAAGTTCAATTCTAAAATAAAAACCACAGTTTAATGGTTAATTAAGTGACTGGCAATTATCAACATCTTTTTTGTTTATTTATAACTAACAGCCAGTATTAAAGCACATTAATATTAAACGTAATAAATTCACGATACATCGAATTTGATATAACACCATTGTTTAATGTAAAAATGTATCAAAGATTTTAAATCTTCTTAAAACGCATTATCAACGCAAACTCGACGGCTACTTCGCTTCTGACTTTAATACTAAAAAAAAAAAAACATAACCTAACATTTGTAAATTGTCAAAGTAATTTTGCGACTGAAACCTAATATTCAATTTTTTGTATAATTTGTGAATTGATTTGAATTAAATCAAGTCAACGGGTGACTTACCTAAGTGCCCTGAATTATTCTTAGTGCTTGTATTACAACTATTTGATATTCAAGATGCAGGCAGAGATGACTGAAGCGGATCAAATCAAGACGGTAAGTTCTATCATATCGTATGAAAATTAAACCCTCTGTCAGAGGTGAAAAAATACCAAGTTCTAGTCTTCTGTGATTATGATAAACTCCGAAAAAATAAGTAGCCAAAAAAACAAAAAGCTATCCAAATTTTAGGCACAGATTTGTGACAAGACAGGCGAGGAGTAAGAAACGTAGGTGGTTATTTTTTCTGAGGTTAAGTTTTGAAAATTTTATGCAATCAAGTTCTCGGTAGTAATGGATTTACAGATCTCGACTTTCGTAGATTTGTGGTTTTATCATTTGCTTCTTAATATTTTTAATACTTGCTTAATTACGCGTCCTGGCTTACTAACGGAAAATATTTATGTATTTTTAACTAGGTAAACCTCTCTCAAGAAATGATTTCAATCATTGAAAACCAGATCTAAATCTAATAGGAAGTTTCTGAGATCAGAGTAATAATAATAATAATAAATAATAATCACAGGACAATCTCACACAAATTGACATAGTCCCAAACTAAGCTCTAGGCTTGTACTATGGGTACTAGACAACCATAAACTTACTTTTATAGAGAAATATATACTTAAATACATAGAAAACATCCAAGACTCGGGAACAAATACTCGTGCTCATCACACAAATATCTGCCCTTACCGGGATTTGAACCCAGGACCCCTAGCTTCGAAGGCAAGGTCACTCCCAACAAGGCTAGCATGTTGTCAAACTCGCAAAAGAGTAGAGTAAAAGATAAAAACCATTTATAGGTCAAAATCCTACCAGCGCTTCCCAAGAGGGGCCTCCCCAACAGTGTTATTTTTTTAAACAAATATTGCTTATGACAATTCACATAGCATTTTGGGTTGTTTAAAAAAAACTGACTATAATTAAAGGCTTAATGGAAACAAAATCTTGATCGCATGCTTTGTGGGGAGAAAGTTAGTCATAAACTTGTATTACACAAAGGAATCAATTAAGTATTGTTTTAATTGAAGCCCATAACTATGTACAGTGTGTTAAGGCAGGTTCTGTTAGATGCGACAAAAAGCTGAGCGAGAAGTGTTAGAAAGAGTTGCGACCCTTACAGTGCGCGATCCGAGCAAGCGAAGCGCGAGAACCAAGTTTCTTTTAGTATAATACTATACTAATTTTATAATAACCTACATATTCTACCTTAAGGCAGGTGTCTCTTAGGTACGACGAGCGCAGATATTTTACTTTTATTAAAGCCAGTACCAGTCATTGCTTTTTTCATATACTTACATAGGCGCTTCCACGCATGATCCCTTGCAGATATAATATTTTTATATCTCATAATATATCGTATGTTAATTATATTAGGGAAACATTATATCAAACATCTATAAAGGTTAAAGACATTTTATTGTTCTCAAAAGAAATATTACATTTCACTTAGGGAGATAAAAACTTATAAGTAGTAAATAAACTTTACTATTAATACTTATTGATCATGAAAATATCTACTTTGTTGTTATATCAAAAGTTTATTATACCCCTTGAGTTATTATATTCTATGAAATTATGTAAAATGTTATCTAGTAAATATAAATCAAAAGTTGTATACCGGCAATTATTCACCCAAGTTTAATACTTCTTAGGTTAGGCCAAATAGTACAAGTAGTAGCGTAGTTAGGTATGGGCGAACGGCCACTCAGCTACAGCCCCTCACTTAACCCCCTTGAGTGCCATGAGCTTTTAATAGTACGAAGAAGGCCTTGCTGATGTGACTTCGCCCATGTCTAGATTAGTCTAAGCTACGCCACTGAGCACAATCTTTGCAGTTCGTCAAGAGGGAGTATCTGTTCAGTAGCTGGTAAAATATCGTCGTCTTACTTACTTAAACTCGTATCTGCATATTTTTTTGCTGTTGGGAAACTTATTGCCTTTAAGTATTACTGAATGAAAATTAAATTACCAACAGCAAAGAAATATGCAGATACGAGTTTTGAGTAAGTAAGACGACGATATTGATTTGTATAATTTTACAATGTGTTTTTTTTATTTACAGTTCAAAGACTTTCTGGTGCAGTATAACAAATTATCAGAACTTTGCTTCAATGACTGCATACATGATTTCACCTCACGGAATCTTAAACCTTCTGAGGTAATTATGCAAAGTTAAAAAATACTATTATGTAACAATTACTTACTGTTATTTTATCATTCATAATCATTTTGATATTTCTTTATTTGTCTGGAGGTTAGGCGAAGGCTACACATACAATAAATACTGTGATCTGCTCATATTTATCATATATCGTGATATTTACTGATTGTGTGGTCTAGTGTATTGACGGATGTCAATATTTATCACGGAAATCTAGATTTCTGGATTCTGGATGGCAGTTTGTGATAAATATTGAAATCCGTCAATACACTAGACTACACGATCAGTAAATACTGTGACATTTCAGTAAAGTTTTTATCTTCATATCCAGTACACGTCTGAACTCTACGAAATACGTTACAGTACTGACGTGATAAATATTGAACGTGTAGCCTTGCCTGTGCATTGCGTTAATAAAATGTAATCTATCAGTTTTTATTGTATTGATGGACCAAAGTATTTATTGTACGTCTAGCCTTCGCCCTAGATTTATTACAATAAATATTGAAATATAATAATAAAATGAGCTTAAAATAGTGGTAGGTAGGTAGAGAACATCAAGCTAAGCAATAATAAAATAATATACTAATATGTCCCGAAATATTTACTTTTGTGTTACCGATAAACATACGTTTTTGGTAATGCAAAAGGAACTTTTCATAGAAATATTTTGGGACACATTAGAATATTATTTACTATCGCATACTTTGATGTTCTCTACCTACCTGCCTGTTTTTTTAATCTGTCACTCAATGTGGCGTTATTTTTGTGAAATGCTCAAATAATAATACTAATACAAAGAATACATAGTCTAAAAAACCTAACCTACGGTTGCCGCCGGCAGCGGGGCAGGGCTGAAGCTACCGGTGGTTAGGGCTGCAGAAAAAGGAACCTCTTCACAATGCGTGCCGTGTTGAGGAGTACTGCTTTCGGTATCTGGCCCTTGATCCAGCTATATAGCGAGAGTCTCTAAGGTGTTGGTCGAGACTCTTCGCTATAAGACCGTTCGCTGAAACTACTATCGGGACAATGATTGTCGAGTCAACATCCCACATAGCAGTCACCTCGAGAGCCAAGTCAAGGTACTTGTCCTTCTCAGCCTCCACGAGGTTCTCGTCATGTGAGATGGTGACGTCAACTAGCACTGCCCGGCGTTGATTTCGATCTGTTAACACGATATCAGGCTTATTGACAACATTAGTCCTGCCCGTGATGTGATGACATATCGATCTCAATAGAGGCCATTTCAGAGAACTGACGCTGGTGTGTACTTATAGTACGGCACTTTGGACTCAAAAAGACCATATTGAAGAGTAAGTTGCAGATGGCCACGAGGTTATGTCTGCGCAAATACTCGCTGTTAGCCAAATGAGAACAACCGGAAGTTATATGTCTGAGAGACTCGCCGGGGCGGCGGCACGTTCTACAAATGTGGACCGTGCCGCCCTCAAAATATATTTCCGATAGTCGTTCGTCATTATGACCTCGTCAGCAATTGCACAGACAAATCCTTCGGTTTCCCCAAAGAGGTCGCCAAATCGTACGCGGACGCTAAAAGGTCTACGTCCACGTCGGACCCAGCGGACTGTCAGAGCCCGGTAGAAGCGTTGGTGCAGCTCTTGCTCTTCCATACGTTCTTGCGGTCCTCAGTGCTCATAACACCGTTAATCTGAATCAATTTTATAATAATAATTATTATTATTCTTATTTAGTAACCATTCAAAGACATCTATAATACCATACTTACTAGCTTAAGTAGAAAGGGATAGTAAGCGACAAATAAGTCCTGGGCAAGTTGGGCTTACCGCCCAACGGGCTTATTTTGAACGCGTTTATCTCAACTATTATTTTCTGACAGCTATCAAGTGCGAGGGTAACGAATACTATATCCACAGCGATCAATACGGTCATAATAAGGGTATGGCAGGCATTATCGCGGTGGATAAAATTCAATGTGGACAATGCGTGCGCTACTCACATATTTGCGTACTTTTCATATCCACATTTATCTATAGCCATAAACGCGACCATATTGGGCCTGCTGGTCTGTATTCTCGTCGATTGTGATTCTGTGGTACCTTTTTTACATTCATCTAAAATTGGGCGACGCAGTAGTAAGAAAAAGTGCTTGGGGAGGTTGAATACCTTGAAGAATAACCGAAATGTGCCACTGACTTAACTTTGTTAATTCCAGGACAAATGTACCTTAAACTGCATGGAGAAATACCTGAGGACAAACCAAAGAGTTTCGCAGAGGTTCCACGAATTCCAAATGATAGCAAACGAGAACATGCTTGCTTTAGCTCAGAAATCTGGCAACCCGAGCTAGTGTTCTGTTGTTACCAATTCATAGTAGTGTGCAAAATATGTTATAAAAATTGATTGTATTTTTTGTTAGATTTTATCGTCTTCAGTGAAGGCTACTAAATATTATAAATCGAAAACCTCTTTTATTTTGTTCACTAGGTAGCACTAAGTAAATACTGGACTTCGTAGTTCTCCAAGTACCAATTTCACCGTACGATGTTAATCGACTGTTCATACATTTTGACAGCTGTTAACACTCTAATCGTCTGTTAAGTGGTTGGTGAAATCCGACGTAAAGCTTTTTATATTCATTAACCCTTTAGAGGTTAACGGCAAAATTTCATACATTTTAATTTATTAACAAAAAAGCACCGATTTTTTGTATTTTTAAGTTTTATGAACCGAAATTATAAACCTACTAATCCAATAACAAAAATAGAAGTAGTAAAATTCACTCCTATTAATAAATGTCCCGATAAGTGAACAAAAAAGTCTATAAATAAAAAATATTCTTGCTCATTTTTTTCTGATAGTCATAACACTCCTATTTCAGAGATAATTTAGGCGGTATAAAGATTTAAGAAAAAAAACCTAATTTGAAATTTAACTTCCATAGTAAATTAATGAAATGAAATTCAATACAAATTCAATGCTTAGATGTGTCGTTGACGGAGAACTGCAAATGGGTAGTTCTACCAGCGTTTCAACCGCTTTGACTTCGGTGTCGCATTTTTAACCATTTCCCTGTACGAGTAGGATAACCATTTTCGGTTATTTTCTAGGAGTCCAGGCATTCTTCAAAATAACCGAAAATGGTTATCCTACTCGTACAGGGAAATGGTTAAAAATGCGACACCGAAGTCAAAGCGGTTGAAACGCTGGTAGAACTACCCAAATATATTGCCGTTTTGTAACTCGAAAAGTATGAGACTAAAAAGTTTTATTTTACTTAAAAATCACTAAAAAAATAATCTGTAGGTACTGTGCGAAGATAGCGATTTATTCTTATACAAAAATGTACGTTAAAGGGTTAAGCCTTTTTAAATTTTCACTTCGATTGAAGATTCTACCTATTTACACTTGGGAGCAAAGAAATCGAGCCACTTACGGCCGAACCCTATATCCAAACCGCGGATAGATAAGGCTTACTTCGGGTTGAAATTTGACATTTACCCATACAAATGTTTCAAATTTTAATAAGTACCTAGGTACCTAGGTACTAAATTTCTATTGAAAGTGGCTCGATTTCTTTGCTTGCAAATATATTTTATACACTTAATTTTGGCAGTTATAAGACAGGATTGTCTAAAAACAGCAATTGATCCCTAGTCATACAGGTGCGACTATGGTTCATTTTATTTACCCGTAGTCACACTTGTGACTACCGTTCATTTTACCCATGTTAATTCATGATGAAATTACAATTGGTAAATTCTTGAAAGTGTAGATACGCTAAAAATATTGGACTTTTTCGTCAAAGGCGTGTTGGGCTAATAGTGGTGTGACTAGTGTGACGATGGATATATTAAATGAACCGTAGTCATATCAAATTGGTGTGACTACGGATCAGTTGGACTAAAAATACGATTATTACTTGTTAACATACAATACAACCATCATTTCGTGAACCACGCAGATATTTACTCATTTGATCCATTCATGCCAGCTCTTGTGAATCGACCTATTACAAAACAGGTCCTTTACTAAAGTTTTTTCACCTATAACTACTTAAATCTGGTATTGTGATTTACTCGTAAATAAAACAAAAGTAATAATTGGTAAGCTTTATAAAACTTTTAGTGGTATCCCACTACGAGTGGGTACCTAACAAAGTCGACTTAGCAAGATATTGTAAGAAAATGACTAGTTAACATAATAATGGACGAACTGAAAATGATTTAGCATTCTTTCTCTCCGCAACTCGAACAGTTCCTGCTACACGGCTTGTAACAAGAATTTGGCGGGGTGAAGTCTAGTACGAACGAAGAGTCTGAGGTCGTGTAGTCGAAATGGTAATCGTTAAACTTGGCTTCTACGCTGTATTTAGCGTCCTTAAGGCTCTCTTTGTCTGTATTAAGGACGTACTTAAGAGGAAACGGGCTCGACGGAGAGTTGCATAGGTCTGAAGGTTTGGTGCATATTTGGTATTGTCCGGCATGTCTGATGATCCGGAGAAGAGGCCCAGGAGGAGAGCATGAGAGTGATGACGGGCAGGCAGAGAGGCACCGTGGGGATACGCAGTTTGGTTTCACGCAGGTTCTGGAGCAACGTCGTGGCGAGCAGGATCGTGATATGCAGGGTTTGGCAGAGGGCTTTGGTGGAAAACACGGCCGGGAGCAGGTGGAACGGCAGGCCCCACAATCGCCATATTTGCAGCAGTTGTGCTGTTCGATTTTACGAAGAACGGGGCAGGATATATGGCCTGGACGCCAACCGCACCTTAACTGAGAACAAATTGTACCTTCGTATGAAGATATTATGGTTACAGTAAAAAATACAATCATTACCAAAAAAAAAACATGACGCCAGCTGTCCCGTGTACAATTTTTGGTTAGGCCAAATATTGTATATTTTGTTCCTGAGTAAGTATTGGTTGTTATATTATATGTACCTATTTAGGCAATTTTTTCGAGTACGTTTCATTACTTAATTTCATAATAACCCTACTACCAACACGTCTCTAAACGAACTAATGGTTACGATTCAGTTGGTCACGATTTGTAACCATTATTTATTACAGTTAAGTACTCATAAAAATCGGCCATAAATCTCAAAACGACCTTGTCTCATAATGACTAATTACACTACCTACCTTTACACCAAAACGCTCTAAATCCAAAATGATGTAGGTACCTAATCAGGTGGATTAACTGATTAAACCTTACCGTCCCATACCCTGACCGTATTAGGAACGATTCCAGCGTACAAAATATTTTAGTATCGACCAGTATAAAGAAAGAAAGAAAGAAAGAAAGAAAGATAGACATTTATTCACTACACTAGAAGACACAAAATAGATATAAATAAAAGAAAACAATGACAGTACGAAGTGTGTGTCCTCGTGGTAGTCAATCGGACACTGGCTCAGCATTATGCTGAGGTGTCAAACACCTGCAGCGCTGATTTTCCCACTGAGACCTTGCTCACTTGACCGTTCCGTCACCGTCTCTACACTTACCTTTTCAGGGCCTTTATTCTACTACGTACCTACTGCGTACTGCGTTATAATGATGCCGCGTTTGACGTGTTTTAGAATCGTTTATGTCACAGTCGCCATTATTGTAAATGACACAAGAGTTACCAAAACGTTGACAATACAGAAACACGTCAAAGACGATATCGTTATTAACGTGTAGAATCCCAGCCCAGGCCTGACGCGTTCCTAACACGGTTATAGTACAGTCATGGTATGATACGGTGTAGCGCAGAGACCTTTTGCGACTGCTTTATTAATCTGGCATCAAATAGGTAAGTATATTTGCGGCATTTTGCCTTTTTTGGGAATGAGACGCTTTAATTTCTAAATCGTTCTGAATAGTCAGGTATAAAGAATGAGACAATTTAAAGCAAGCGAACTTTTTCGAAAGTTAGCATATGCTAACAGTTGAATCGTGCAAAGGTACACAAAGGAACATGCGTTAAAATGGTCTAAAAAGCAACAGTGCTGAGAGTTAGGTCATTAAATAGGTCTTTCAATCTTCATTTCGTTCTAGAGTCTGCCCAGCGAATCGTGTCACAAAAAAAGCCCGAAAATTCAAAAAATCTATCACTAAATAAACTGATTTGATAGATAGAAACAATCATTTAACATTACTGACAAATGAAATAGTATCAACTACGTTTAGTATCGCCTAATCCAGCATCCAACTGCTGATTTTTGAATTGCCGCCCTTTTTTTGTGACACGATTCGCTGTTTTCTCATATATCGTATTCACTCTGACTAAAATTATCTCTGTTTTGCAAAAGAATACGACTTGGTACCAATAGAAAGAAAATTAGTAGATTTTAAGATCTATTAGTGACCCGGAAACTAGTGCTCCCCAGTTTGATTCTGGGTCACCTAACCAAACAAAGTTGCCCATGGACCTTTCAAATTCGATTACAAATTTTGTTACGTTAGTTTTTTTAAACCCTTGATCGCCAAGAACAACTCATTGTCGTGTGCTGTTGTGCTTACAACGCCAACCGACGCTTAAAGTTGTCAGAGGTACAGTTTGAAACTATCCTCCGTCGTTTTGTAAGTAGAAATGTCAATCGTAACATCCAGGAAAAAATACTTACCGCCTGTTTCACAATCGACAAGTAAAGCTTATTTGACAGATAAACTTAGCCCTTTCTCTTTCTGACACTTGAAAATAGACAAGGAGAGAGACATCTTTATGTGACAGATAAATTTACTTGTCGATTGTGAAACAGGCCCTTATACTCTTAAATGCCATTTTCAATTTTGAAACAAATAAAAAAGGACTTTACACTCACTTAAATATAGTTTAAACTAAATTGCCTTAATTATGTACCTACATATCAAACCGGAAAAAACACGTCTTTTTAATTTCCTTGTTATTAACCCGAATCCAAAAGTTTATGAGTGACAGAGGGTTAAGAGCTATCCAATGGTACACTCGATGCTCCAAAAAAAAAACAAGTTTTATTTCACTACATAGTAGGTAGGCGTTATTTAAATGTAAGTATAACTATGCCAAATTACAGCTTTGTAGCCCCAAGAGTCTGAATAAATCCGCGGACAGACGGACAGACGGACGCGGCGAAACTGTAAGGGTGCCTTGTTAATTGCTGTCTGCTCATTTCCCATCTGTAAGTTACGTTTATTTTGCATTTCACCTGGAAGTCCGGGGCATCCTTCGCAGTGTAGAGCCAGCCCATATGTTTGGGCACCGGTCCAGGCTTCACGTCCTCCTTTTCCAGACATCTGTGCTTTGGCAGTTCACAACGCCCCAAGCAAATCGTCGATGCCTTATCCGCTGCAAGTTAAATTTGTTAAATTACATTTATGATTCTAAAGGCGACGGTCGGACAGACGGACACTTGAGTGACAGCAATAGGGTTCCATGTCGTTCTTGGTACCTAGCTGCGTTAGTATATTTAGGCAGGTAAAATAAGCAACGATAAAATACGTAGGTATCCAGTTTGAACTTACATTTTCCAGATTTGCAGCAACATGCCATTTTTCTAATTTAGTTGCAAAAGGTGTTGAAGAAAAGGCCGTTGGTCGGCTTCTATGAACAAGTTTATTTATTTAAACAACAGTGTACGGTATAATACGCATGGAAATAATTATAACTTCTTAAGTTAAGACTGTCTTACCTTGTGGTGGTGTTTTATGGTTAGTTAGTCATTTTCACATCTTTCATGTTCCCATTTGTTGTTGTGGTTTGTGATAACTTATACTACGGTACCTCCTGCAGCCATGACGAGATGGTAAAAATACCTATTAACCGTTTAAATCCCCTTAGTTACATGACATTAGTAAAAATTAAAATAACTCGTTTTCTTCTTTTTTATTTGTGCCGGTTCCTTATTGATTTCGCCATCGGCTTCATGTTATGACTGTGACAAGTTTTTATGATTGGAACAATTTTGTTCTTTGAGCAACAAGAAGCGTGTAAATCGAAATGAGGTTGTCTATTTAACATATATTTACAAGGAAAACATATTTTTTAAATGGAACTTACCTAACAAGTAGGTACCTTTTATTATAAGGACTTCATACAAAATAAACTCAATAATTATATAGGGTCTACCGGAATCTTATGACAAATTTAAAGGTAACAAAAATCAATTATAATAATGGCATTTGGCAATGGTTTCACAATCGTCAAGTACAGTAAAGCATATCTGTCAAATAAATTGAGTCCTTTCCCTTTCTTACATTTGAAAGTAGACAAAGAGAGGGTTATCTTTATTTGACAGATGAATTTGTGTGTAGGGTTCCGAAGCCGTTAAGTACTACAAACACAAAACCTATCTCAAAAAACCGGGCAAGAGCATGTCGGACCATGCTCAGTTTAGGGTTCCGAAGCCGTTAAGTACTTACTACAAACATGAAAATCAACAAGTAAGTACTAATTTTCTATTTAAAGTCATTTGGTGCCGTCTTAGATGATTTTAGTAGGTATAAACACTTTAATCGCCTGTATCTCAAGAACCAATGATGTATTCAACACACACTACACAGCACACTATTTATATGAATAATATAATGGGGATGTATTATTTTTCACGTATACCCGATACGTGAAAAATAATACATCCCCATTTTACGTGTAGGGGAGGTAGGTTTTTTTTATCCTTTTTTGTACCACTTTGTTGCTGTCACTAATATGTATATTCATGCCAAATTACAGCTTTCTAGTACTAAGAGTCTGCGCTAGGCTGCGGACGGACGGACATGGCGAAACTATAAGGGTTCCTAGTTTGACTACAGAATCCTAAAAACGACAAGTACCTATGAACTATTTTTTTAAAGTTATGTAGATGTCTTAGATGTATTTTTAGTAGATATAAACAATTTGCTGCTCTGTACCTCACGAAGATATTGTACAGATTTTTAGTATTTGTAGTTTTGGCTGTAGTGGGAGTGGGAGGCACTTGACTCAATTACAAAAGGTTCCCATATTTTTGAATGACCTATTCAACGATACCCCACACCATGGGCTAGACAAGATATAAAAAACCATACACACTTTACGTGAGGTACAGTCAAAGACTTAAATTTGTGACCCACGTTAGGTCCAAAATCAATCTGACATTATACAGCAGCAATTTCCCCTAAAGTAACAAATGACCTAAGGCTGGGATTCTACACGGTAATAACGATAATCGTCTTTGATAACTCTTATGTCATTTACAGTAATGGCGACTGTGACATAAACGATTCTAAAACACGTCAAATGCGATATCGTTATAAGTGTTATAACGCAATAGAATAGAGGCCAATATACACAAGTGAAAATAATACAGCGACGTACATAAAATTGGTTATCTTTACTTTCATATTCAAAAAGCTATTCGACAAACTAAAGTAGGTAATGCCCAGCATTTATTATTCACGTTTAGATTTTCTATTTCTATTCTTATTCGACTTCACATCACGTACTTTGACATTCAGGGGTTTTCTACAAACCGACGTTATTAATCTCAAAGTTGCGATTACAATGAAAAGGAATATAGAAAGCACAAGAATAACGTCTAAATAGAAATGTTGGTACAAAGGTGTATCTGCTGCTGCCGTTCTGAATGTAAAGTTCGGGTGGCGAGCTGCGAACTCCGTCCAATAGATAGCTGTGTCCAGTGGGGGCAAGGGGCGATCGTGCCAAGCTCTCGAAACTTCTTTTACCCGCACTTGGAATCTGGAACAAGAGTTATCATAAACAAAATAAATAAGTACTATACGGTAAACCGTTCATATTTACTCAGGTAAACCGTTTAGTGTTCGTTGTGTTTATAATAATGACTCGTTCTATTACTTTAAATTTTGTAAGATAAATCTTTCGGTAAATATATAAAATAAAAATAAATAAAATCCAGTCGACAGTCTCACACAAATTGAACTAGTCCCAAACTAAGTACTAGGCTTATGATATAGGTACCTACTAGGCAAAGTTAAACATACAGAACATACTAACATAGATAAATGCATACTTAAATACATAGAAAAAAATCCAAGACTCAAGAACAAATAAGTACCTACCTACTCGTGCTTATCACACGAATATTTGCCCATATTAGCCCCTACCAACTAGGCCGTCGCAACAAACACGCCGTCGGATGATTCAGTTACTACACCTAAGCCTTGCGGAACTATGCTCGTGCAAAGTTAGCATACGTAGTTCATCATCATCAACATTATCGACTCGTAGATCTCTAAGATGGCTCCTGAGGCACTTGCTTTCATGCTTTTCCGTGGTCCGTACTTTTGACCAAATCATCATTTGGCAAACTAATAATAACTAGTAATATACAAACTTTAATTTCACAAAAACGTATTTAAGCTTAAACCATTACAAGTTACATGGCCTTATTAAATAACAAAAAAAAAAACGGAGGGAAGTGCCTCTTTTCCAAATGTAAGTTTGTATAATTATATACATAGTTTGTCAAAAGATGATTTGGTAAAACATTACGAAACCGCGTTTCCTCTCGGCTGTTTATCAATTATCATAATTATGTCGTCGGTTCGCCTTGTTAGAGGCCGGCCAACATTGCAACTTCTACTTGTTAGCATCTCTCATTCTTATAGTTCTGATTAGGTAATGCAGTATAGCGGATCTAGGGGATGTTTTACAAACGAAGATAAATACTTGCAACCCTGGGTGCATTCTGTAGGTACTTACGCAGGATAGTATATGCGTCTGGACTTTGGTGGGTCAATTATTCGGCATTTGATGAATAAAGGACTTACTTTTGCAGAGCTTTATGCGTGCGACCTAAAGATTGATTTTGTATTTTTAACCAACTTCAAAAAAAGGTGGAGGTTATACGTTTCATTTATGTTCACCGATTACCCCGTCAAATATGGACCGATTTTTAAAACTCTTTTTTGGTTTGATAGAGTACTTCCGAGGTGGTCCCATTTTTACCAAGTCTGAATCTGATGAGGAAATCAGTGAGGAATTGAGGGAACTCCTCAAATATTGTAGGCAAACATATAGCGATTTTAGTATTTTTAGTAACAAGACTAGCATTTGCGTTCAGAAAGTATAACTTCGGGAAGTGGAATTGATGATGAAGACCACAGATGGCCATCGGAACTCCTCAACGGTACCTATTTCAAGGGAGGCGATAAGATATCTCGATTAAGATATTTGAGCGACTGCAACGAAGAATATTTACTTGTTGAAATATGACAATGACCATCCGGAGGCGTTGCTTGTGGCGCGCTTGAAATAACTTGTAGTTTCATATCAACTAAGAAGTGGGACTTGCATCGTATTATGATCACTAAAAAGTATAAAATAAAATAAATGTTTTAAATAACAAAAAATCGCATTCAAAAACGGAAAAATAACTTTTTTTAAAATTGTTGACTAACCTATTAGTTAGGTTAGTCAACAACCTACAATTTTACAAGTTATTTTTTGCGTTTTTGAAGGCGGTTTTTTGTTTTTTTTATTTAATTATTCTATGTACGGTTGTCTAGAGGAGATCGCTTATAGCGATAAGGCCCCCTATTGTCTACTGCATATGTTTCTCGTGTGGTGTTCGATAAAGCGTATTTGTATTGCATTGCATTGAGTTAAGACCTATGACTTCAATTTAATTTTAGAAAACTTACTCAGGATCCAAGACCTTCCGGAAAGACGCTAGAAGATTTTCTTCATTCAGGTCCTTTATCTGAAGCTGCACGCCTAGCCCGCTTTCTTCTATAGCTGCGGCGTTGGCTGGCTGGTCGCCTAACACCGGCATGGCCACAATCGGGACTCCAAAATGTATAGCCTCGGTAGTTCCACCGTTGCCGGCATGTGAAAAGAATGCTAATGTTTTTGGATGACCTGGAAATAAGATACAAAAATATTAAAATTATATATCTACGTACGAGTAAACTATGTCTTGTTGCCCATAATAATTATGTTGAATATTATTTGTAGCCTGATTATAATAAAAATCTTGACGCCGTTAAATAAATAACAATGACAAACGTTTATTTAGGAACAGACCTACACAAAATCAAACAATAACTGATTAGGTAATCTAATGACGGACGATGTGAAACTGAATAGGTAGGCATTTTTCTCAAACATTCAACAGGGTTGAGCCTGGTTATTAAAATACAAAAAAAATACAAATACAAAATAGTTTATTTGCTTAACAACACACAGATTGGATGAATTTCGAGAGAATCTGCACACTTGGAACACATGTACCTTGCTAATCTGATTCCTGTTAGTCTAAGATCCAGATGCAAGATTACTTAATTACAATATTTTTAATTGATATTTTCCAAAAAAAAATATTTATAAAAAAAGGATTTTGATTAAAAAACACATGAACGTAGTAATCTTGCAGCCGGATGCCGTACTATGTCGGTATCGGTAGACATTTCTTATGTTAAAAATTATAAATTCTTACCCAAGATATCAACTTGAGGTAACCAACTATCAGTGTAGACCTTGTCCTGAGCCGCGAGTACAGTTTGGTTATTCCACTTCCAAACAAATCGTTGCGGTAATATTGACATGACCTTTAAGATTGTCTGAACTCTCTCACTGGATAACGAGGAGGGACTGATTATGGAACCGAAACTTATGTAGATGACACCGTCCTTTGCTTCTTCCACAAATGTTCGTAGTGCCTGTAATTAATTTGAAAGGTTGGGCTCTTTACTCTTTACTCTTAGCCGACCCATATATTTTGCGGTGGTGGAACAGTAACTTACCCCGGTTAGTGGTTTAGCAGATGCGACATGAAATCCACCCACCTCAATTACATTCGCTGGAAATAACCTTGAGCCAGCGAGTACAAAGTTATGATACACGAGAAGAAATTTCATATCTTTAGCGATTTGTTCCAGAGGCGGAATATCATCGAAATATAGAGCCAGGGTTTTCTGATCGTTTCTTTGTGTTATAAAATAATAAAGTGTTCTGAAATAGACGTCGAATAATATTCTTTCAATTCGTTGGTAGAGAGTTGGTTTAGTGCCTCCTTCGAGGAAGTGGAAGGGAATGTAGGCAGTGTTGTATGGGATGCCTAGTCGTCGGTAATGCCAGGGCATTAGTATGTGAGACATCATACCGACTACGGGGGCGTTAAATTTATATGCTAGACCTAGAGCACAGTCGGAGTTAAACTGTTCTACTATCACTACGTCGAACTTAGTATTTGAATTAACTAAACCCTGCACTTGTTTGTTGTTGAGCAATACTTTGCAGTTTTCCGCTCCAGACATTGTTAAAAACAATCCAGTGTTCAAGATAGTTTTGTATGATTTTTCGATTGGCATTTCATCTTTGAGGATCTCGATGGTTCCCGCCAAGCTGATGTCATGGTAGTGAGCAGGCGGGTTCTTCTCAGGAAAATGCGAGATCACGGTGACGTTGTGTCCTCTATTTGCTAATTCACGAAGAAACACGCGGAACACTATGAAATGGCTAGTTCCGTGGTAAGGGAATATGCCTAGTATGTTTATAGCATTAACTGTGTTTGTTAGAGCGAGAAGCCAGAAAGTAAATGCCAAGTTGGTTAATTTCATTGTAGCGCGATCAAGGTCACCGCAGCCGGCGCGGAACGCGACCTCTCCAATCTCAGACTCGGACCAGACTGAGTAGTTACTAACTAGATAGCAAGTTCGGTTACTCTGAATGCAGAGTAGTTCCTGATGGGCGCGTGACACGAACAAAATAATTAAATATTGTAGACATTGAGAAAATAAACCGGTTAAGCTGCGTAACTTAAGTATATTTAAATGGACACCGTTTAAATTTCTTGTACTTTATTTTTAGTCAACTTTAGTAATTTGTAACCCTCTAAGGCTTAGTCATGATGGAGTATACCTATTTATATTAATACCGAGTTCAACGAACGGTGTTTGGCTGTTTGATCATGTAAGTATGCGTAAGGCAACCATGTCTGCGCTGCCTCAGTGTTTATATTCGCTATTAAGATGGTTAGATGTAGTGACCAGTGAATCATACGACATTAATCCTGCTTTTCTTTCAGCTTTAGTAGGTAGGTATCTAGCCACCGTTAAACTAAGAGGTTGCGTAGTTTTAGTTGAGTTTACACAAAGTTATTAGTTGCGTAATAATTCTGACGGTGCTCGACGTTCTTCTGTGTAACACATCGGTTTAAACAATGCGGCGTCATTAAGGTGTATTTCTTAATATATATATTTTTCTGCAACTCTTTGCCTACTACAGATTGTGGTGAAATATTTAGGTAGGTACTTAGGAAGAACTGAGATATTTTTTCCCTAAACAAAGAGACAAATTTAATCTTTCAGTAAAAATATTTTACACTTATTTAATATTGTCACTCTACTGATTCTACATTGCCTTAACATTTCCTTTGTAAGTTAATCGTTATATAATTTATTCCTTTTTAGATTTCGTCTTCTTTCTTCCGCAAACTAAATATTTTATTATAATAATTGGCACTAAGAGTATGAAGATAAGTGTTAACAGCATATCCAATCCGAGGAGCTGGTAAGAGGGTTTTCCCACTGCGGGTATTCTGAGGGTCGAGTTGGGGTGTCGAACAGCATACTCGGTCCAGTAGATGGCGGTGTCCATGGGGGACAGGGGACGGTCATGCCATTCTCTTGATATCTCTTTCGCTCTCCTTTGGAATCTGTAAAAACAAACTAACATTGAAACAACTTCAACTTCAATTATTTATGTATGATAGTCAGCGGCGATCGGTCCTGTGCTGTTCGCAACTACCTGTATCTCGCGGCCCTTTATAGAAAATAGTAATAGTAAACTAAATAATAAGGCAAAATTAATTAATTAACGATAAGTACCATTTCATTCATAAACCTACACTAGTGGAAGGTTGTCGACGGCAGAGGTAACAGCAACCGTCGCCATCTATCGGCGGCGTTCGTCCACGTGTCAGCGGCGAAAATCGCCATTGGTCAACGATTGCCGCCTACAGATGGCGACGGCTACAGTGCCCTTTGACGTTAACAACCTGCCGTTTTTAAGTATAAGAGCACTAAGCCAGCTTAGCTATAATTGTAGAATAAGCGTCATTAATTAATATATGGGTAAGGATCAACATAAGTAAATTATACGCCATTTACATAAATCGATTGATACCATTTTCTTTTATCAAAAGTAGCCATGTGTATTTTAATCATTACTATATTGTCTGCCTTTCACTATCATAAACAGTCTGGCATTGATAATTTAGCATCTTTGTCTTGTGTTTCTAAGAAATCGGCAGCATTTTGCCGGTGTTTTGGAAGGCAATAGTAATACAATTAGTCGAGTGGTATAGAAATAAATAAATAAATATCGGGGAATAGTTTTATAAATATTGACCTAGCCCCAAACTAAGCTCTAGGCTTGTAGTATGGGTACTAGACAACGATAAAGTTACTAATTATAAATAAATATATTATACTTAAATACAAAGAAAACATCCAAGACTCGGAAAAAAAAATACTCGTGCTCATCACACACAAACTGTAAAAAATTCAACTGTCTACCTATCACGGTTCATGAGATGCAGCCCACTGTTAGACAGTCGGACGGACTGACGGACAGCGGTAGCTTAAAAATAGAGACCGTGATACCCTTTGGGTATGCAACCTTAAAACGTATTACATTAATATACTTATTCAAAATACACACAGGCGAATCAAAACTGAATTATCAGAAGTAAAATAAGGACTAATTGAAATCTTACTCTGTATCCAAAACGGTTTTAAGTTTGTGTAACAACGTTTCTTTTGTAATTTCGTTGAACTGTATTTGGACTCCGAAACCCTTCTCTTCTATGACTTTGGCGTTAAACCACTGATCGCCAAACACGGGCATCCCAACGATTGGCACGCCATGATGGAAAGCTTCTGTGGTACCCAAGAGACCACAGTGGGAAAAGAAGGCTATGACGTTTGGATGAGCTGAAAATGAAATTAATTTTCATTAAAAAGATTAAAATAAACAGGTAAAAAGGCTGACCTCAGCGTCATCGCCCGATGCTGAGACCATCGGTGACCGGTGTGCCATACGTTTTACAGCCAAGATGACCGCCCAGCTCATAAGTGGGTGCAGAAAGGCAAGTCACCTGGTCACCATGGTCTAAGTATGGAACATTTTAAGTATGCAGGCTTACACCTCCCCCGATTGCTTTCGATGTTTAACCATGTGTGTTTGTCATTCTTACCTACCTGTCGCGTTGATGAAGACCATAGTTTTCCCAGTTGTAAAAAATAGGACAGGGGACTTATCGGATAAAGCGAACTACCGGCCCATCTCGCTTGCTACCACGACGGCTAAGATACTCGACAGTATGCTGGACGAGGTTCTAGATAAGCACCTAAAGATTTACGACACGCAATTTGGTTTAGGACTGGTTTGTCAACCGAAAGTGTTATCTTGTGTCTGAAGCATACCGTAGGGTATTATTCAGGTAAAAAGACACCAATCTATGCCTGCTCCCTGGATTTGTCCAAAGCATTTGATCGGGTCATTTACAAAATCTTGTGGAAAAAACTAGGGGAGGCAGGCGTACCGCCAGAGTGTGTAAATTTATTTAAGTTTTGGTACAATAATTAATCTAACCAGGTAAGGTGGGCAGACGCCTTGTCGGCTGAATACAGGTTAGAGTGCGGAGTTAGGCACGGGGTACTAACTTCTCCGAAGTTATTTAACTTGTATGTTAACGACTTACTGGCCAGACTTAGTAGTAGTTATGCATACAGGATGTTTTATCGAAAAAACATGCATAAATAATATCAGCTACGCTGATGATATGGTGCTGCTGAGTCCGTCCATTGGGGCGCAGGGACAGTTAGTAACTAAGTGTGAACAGTACGCTAAGACACACGGTTTGGAATAAAACTCCACCAAGAGTCAGGTCATGGTTTTTAAAACGGGCTAAATTATTTCATACCTCCGGTGTGGCTTGATGGGAGGATTTTAAAAGTTGTGGACAAATTTAAATATCTCGGCTACATAATTACTGAAGAATTGTCTGATGATGAAGATATTGAGAGAGAGCGGAGAGCGCTAGAGGTAAGGAGTAATATGCTGGCTCGCAGGTTTGCTCGATGTTCCACTAAAGTTAAACTAACACTATTCAAAGCGTTTAGTCAATCGTTTTACTTGAGCAGCCTGTGGGACGTAGTACGAAACGAGCTTATAGCACTCTCCGTGTTCAATATAATAATGCTTTCAGAATGTTGTTGGGGCTGCCGAGATGGTGTAGTGCCTCAGGTATATTTGCTGATGCCCGCATAGACAGTTTTCAGGCCATAATGAAGAAAAAAAATCACCTCACACCTGGGGCGCGTTAGAAACAGTTCCAATTTCATCCTGAAACTGATTGTTAGTAGATATGACTGCCCTATCCTTAAATACTGGGTTGCACACTTGTGCAACTGATACTTATCAGTCAGTTGGTGTCAGTTACGACAAATAATCTGGGGAGTGTACTGAGCACAGGGCAAGACACATAGGTATATGTGTGTTGTCTTGTGTTCCTTTTATCTTTGTTAATTTTGTATTTTTGTGTTGTGTTGTATTATGTTATGTTATAATCACTAACCTAGGTTTAAGTATTCTGTATCTAACAAATTATTATGGGCAATAGCCTGAAATAAATGATTCTATTCTATATTCTAAAAAACATTATTACCTACCATTTTAAACGAAGTTATTTCTTGCTTTTTGAAGTTCTCGTTTTTTAAAACATTTATTTTTATCAACATTTTAGTGTTCATAATGTACTGTTATCTAGTCCCACATCTCAATTAATAGGAAACAAGCAACCCCGCGGGATAGTCATAATCATATGTTTAAACCATTTGATTGTGCTTCGTCATAGTCGCTCAACTATCTTAATCGAGATATCTTATCGCTACCCTTGAAATAGGTACCATTGTCGAGTTCCGGTGGCCATCAGTGGTCTTCATCATCAGCTCCACTTTACCAAATGATTTAGTACCTACGTTTTAGGGTGGTACGAGGGTAATATGATAAGTAACTAGCCTAACAATTACTACAGTTAGTTCAACTTTTTTTATTATTATTTACATAATTTCCCTTAAGCTCGCTTAGCACATGGTCCACCTTCGCTCCAAGGCTGTTATACCCTTCATAAAATGGCTTTTCTCAAGGCCTGTAAAATACTCCTCTACAGCAGAGCTACGACTTCTTCATTTGTTTTAAATTTCTGCCCCCCAAAAAAGTTTTGAGTTTGGGGAACAGATGGAAGTCTGACGGTGCAAGATCAGGTGAATAAGGTGGTTGAGGTAAGAAATCATAATGCAATTATTTTTAAGACAAGTGTGTCAGGGACGGAGTTCATCTTAGACACTTGTACGTCCTCGTTTAAACTCGGCCACCCAGTTCTTAACAGTAGCATAAAAGAGTGCACCTTCGAAACTTTATCACAGCTCTCTGTTTAATTTTATCCATGTCGGAAAATTTCGCCAGAATATTTTATCAAATGACAGTAAACAAAAAAATATGGACGCTTTCGAATTCAAATTTAAATCACAGACAGCCAGAAACCACATTATGAAAAGGAGTTCGTATATTTTTTAGATAAACCTTTTTAAATTGTGTAGGCTAGTTATTAAAGTTATCGAAAAAAAAGCTTTAATATCGTACATCAAACTGTCACCATAAGAGCTAGCATACGTAGTATTTGTCACTTCACATTTTGTTCGTTAACAAACATTTCGTTGGTTACTATTGCAACTTTATATTATTACCACCATCGGGTTTAGTCGGTTATACTCGTATATCCAGACAAGGAAACTTGCACGTCTTCGTATAACAGACGAACAAAATAATTACTTGTTAACAGTTGGCTAACCTGAGAGTCTACCAATCTGACAACGTGTGACTTCACCCAAAGTCAACTAATCTAATAAGTAACGTAAGTTTTGAAACCGTAACCTAACGACCATTGTTATAACGCATCATTGTTCGTTATCACTCGGAATTTCGATAAATTAAGTTTATGAGCTACTCTATCTATTGGTGATACAACGCCCAATCAGCTAATCTCAGCCGTTATTGGTCGTTTTAATAGGGTTGCTATGGCCACGTTTCAACATAGAAACAAAAAACTAGTGGTAGCGATTTGCGTTCGTGTTCGATCGAGTAATCTCGGATTCCAAAAATGACAGCATTCGTAATATTTTTTTTATTGACAATTCAATACTTTTACTGAAATAGAATTTTCGACCTTAATGCATTGCGAATGACTAAACGAAATCGGCAATACAAATGGTAGAATTCTTTTTTTAATAAATGTATTCGCGTCGGTATGACGGTGTCTAAGTCACACCGGAGAAGTATAGCATTACGCTACTGCCTTTTACTTTTTATCAACTATCAATATATCAATCGGGAAAATCCAAGAATTTTTGTGGAACAAATCGTTCATCATTCGATATTTATCCGACACGTTCGATTAACGCCCACGCGATTGGGGCACCGGTACCAGCGCTATGACCCTCATTTTCCTTTTTGCCATAAGGTACGTAATTAGACCCCTGAAGAACCGCCATAATAGTACAAATGACCTAATATTTTGTGTCACCATCTCCCGGTCTACTACCCCATTCCGGAAATGAAGGCGTGAGGTTCTGGTATGTATGTATTAAGTATTACACAATAAAAAAAAAACAATTCGATCGGTCTTTGAGTAATCGGGGAACATACAATAAAAAAATACCGATGAATTCAGAAACTCCTCCTTTTTTGAAGTTGGTTAAAAAATAAGGTGTATTGGTGGTTTTCTCTAATTATCCGATTTTGATGGACCGCCCTTATATCGGCCCCTTAAGTTATTTTTGTTCTTAGGTATTGATAAAATCGAAATCTGGTACGAGTATTAGTGTTTTTTTCGATTGAAAAATGGACTTCCTTATTCTTATAAACAATACAGTTGTTTAATTATCTTGATGTATTTTTACCAAGACGCACAGATCTCTGATTTGCGGGTATTCTCTATAGCGTATGCTAACATTTATTGACGTTTCTTAGTTAACCAAATATTTAAGTGATTTTAAGAGTAGGAGCAAACGGCAGCATCACAAAATGCAAGTTTGAAATCGTGAATTTGATCAAGATGTAATCACAGATAAAATGAAAGTGTCATCACAGATATGTGTTTCATAGAAATGTGCGCCGTAATAGTGACAGAGTAATTAGGTAGTTAATAGATAGGCGTTTTAGTTTTACCTAGGATGTCGTTCTGAGGAAGCCACTGTGCTACGTAAATGTTCTTCGGGTTTCCAGGAAAACTGTCCTCTTCCCACTTCCACACGACTCGTTGAGGAAGCTCCGCTAGAGCCGCGGTGATGGCTTCAAACTTCTCTTTGGGAATAGATGCTGCTTTCACCATCGAGCCGAAACTAATGAAAACCACTCCGTGCTCGGCTTGCTCGATGAACTCTCTTAATTTCTAAAAAAATATAAAAAATCCAAGATTCTTGTGGCTCAAAGAATTAAAGTCGTCATTTAGACAGACAATCGTTGAAATATTCGTGGACCCTTAATTTAAAAACAACTGTCTGCTGTATGTTATCTATATACCTCTTGAGTCTATAAGTCTTTTTTCAAACTTTCTCACTCCACCCTATCACTGGGGACCTAAGAAATATTCCCTCCAAATTTCAAGTCCCAATCGGACTAGCTAAAATTAAATAGTACACAAGTATAAATTAATACGTTGTTTTAATTTTAAGCCGGCCTGAATAGCTAGAGCACTCGGAAATAAAATGCTACGGGATTGAGGACCTAGTATTTATCAAGGTTGTTGAAAGTGATGCTTCGCTTCACTATGAAATTTAAGTTTGCGATCAAACGTAATTGGAAGATATTAGAAAACCCCAGTATTCAGCCGAGATATTTCATACATACATCGGGTAATGGTTTAGGTTCAGCTACATGATATCCTCCAACTTCTTTGACGTTTTCAGACAAGGCTTTAGTTCCGAACATGCTGTAATGTGTATACGCAAGCAGGAGTTTGACTTCACGCCCTAACTCTTCAAGAGGTGGAATGTCGTCAAAATATGTCGCTAATATTTCTTGCTCATTTGTATGAATTGCCCAATTCATGAATATTTTGGATATCCCTATAGTCAATGTTATCCTCAGACGTTTTAAAACGGAGTGCGGCCAACTGGGTGACAGTTGTAGGAATTGGTATGGAAGAGCAAACCGGTCGTAATGCTGTGGGAGTATTAGGTGTGTTGTCAGACTGACCACAGGAGCTCCTAATTTGTAAGCTAAACCTAAACTGCATTCGCCAAAGAACGCTTCTGTTACAACCAAATCAAATTTTACACGAGATTTCCACAAATTCTGCACGTTTTTATCTTCTAATAAGACTTTGCAATTTAATAAACTATTTGCCACTAAATTATTTGCCATCTTTATTAATGAAAATATATCCTGTTCAACATTGAAAGTATCCACGTATATGCTCTCTTTTTCGGTCAACGTAATGTCTGTGTAGTTCTGGATTGGCTGCTTTTGGGGGAAATACGAGATCACTGTGACGTCGTGCCCTCTTCTTGACAGTTCGCACAGGTACGGTTCGAATACGAAAAAGTGGCTTTTCCCCTGATAGGGAAAAATACCCAATATTTTCAAAGTGTTCACTTTGCTGAAGTTGATTGCCACTAGTGCCAAAAAAAAGACAACAACACTTTTCATCATTGTGTCCGTTCGATTACACGGTGTTCTTATAACTGCTTATCGATTTGATAATTCGGAACTCCATTTAGTTATTAAAAATACTACAAGCTTGTTAGTACTGTTGCTTGATATCTGTATTTAGTGAAATGATATGAATGATAAAGAGGTGAGTAATTATGTGTATCTACGACTATGTGTCAGGGTGGACTTAATTATTAGGAACAGTAAGTACGTAAGCGATTTTATATTTTCAAGTAAAAAAACTAATAATAACTAGGTCTTACAGGTGTTAATTTTCAGAAACAGTTGTTTACTGTATTCCAAAGGATTTTATACAATTTTTTATCTTTTTATAAATGTAAAAATACCTTTATTGCGATTTAAATGTATTTTGGCCGACGATGGTAATTTATTACGACTTTGGTAATTTAAATTGTAGAGCTGATTTTCGGTGGGACAGAGGTCAACCACTGGTCAGTTTTAAAAATAGTAATTTGAATTTTGTTAAAAATTAGAAGAAGAAGAATAAAATCTTTTATTTAGTGCCTATAATAATTACGAAACGAAGTGCAAACAACTAACATAACAGATGTAAACATATTTAAATACATTTTCACCTAAATATTTTTACATACCACCACCAAACAATCAATTTATTCAGTCTATATCGTACTATCTACTTACATATCTATTAACGTAAAACCTGATAATTATGATGTCTGGAGGGATCTATGTTTGACAATCTCTAAAAGATATCATAAACGATGGTTATTTCTGTAAATTGTTTTTTTCCTTAAACGCATAGTACGAGTAGCTAAAACTGTAATGAAGAATTCTATCCTTGAAGACCCAAGTGGGTCATACATACTCTTAAAAACAAAAGTTGTCTCTCCTGTGGTCAATAGTTAAAAGCTTGTGTGCATATAAGTTATGTTTTTATATGATAGGTCTAAAGCGGTCCTGACGGCTTTTTTGCGGGTATGGGCTTAGCCAGAAATTTTGGCCTTAAAAACGTTGACTATCGGTGTGTCCACAGTAAAGACGGTAACCTAAATCTGTGTATGACCCAAGTATCTCATAAGCGGATAATCCAAGTATATATGTAGTAAACAATATATTAACGTGTAATGTATATTTTTTCTCTTCACTATCACGGGACTATGTGAGTCCCGGACATTTGGAATGCCTACATGGAGCCGTGGGCAACACGCAGAGGCTCTTGAAACAACTTTAATTTAGTAAAGTGATGGGTATCGGCAATTTTCCTGAGTTCACACTATAGAGATGTGCGCCCACGGACAACCACGCACTGGTTTCAGAAGGACTATTTTAGAAGGTACGTTTGATGACGTGTGGTGTGAAGTCTAGCTTACGAAGCAAGCGGTGCCGGGTTCCATTCCCAGTATGGGTAAATATTTGTGTGATGTTCGCGAGTATTTTGTTCCTTAGTCTTGGATGTTTTCTATGTAACCCATATTAAAAGCCTTGAGGTTAGTGCGGGACTTGGTAAATTTGTGTGAGGTTGTACCCAGAAATTTATTTATTTTGTATTAATGAAATAATATGGGTTGGTGAACTGGGTTATTGATGATAATGCATTGTTTGAAATGGCCGACGGTGACTCGCCAACTCAATGGAATGGAACTTCTAAAATAGCCGCATACTTATAAGTATATACTGTATACAGAGCAGCAGTGATCGAGGCAACAGAGGAGTTAAGGGTTCAGAGGGGCTCTTGGAATTTAAACGACCGTAGCCTCTGTCCTTTTCTCTGAGCGTAAACAGAACTGCATAGTTATGTCATAATAACCCCTGTGGACCTTCCTTTGGGAGTACTCGGGCCTCGTAGTATCGCTCCTCACTAACAGCTCGCCACTAGCTGCCCTGCGGTTTAATTATTATATTATTACTAGTGACCCGCCAGCGGCTTCGCCCGCTGCAATTTTTTTTGCTTTTAATGTCACTTAGAGGTATGATAAATAGATGTTGTCCGATTCTCAGACCTACCCGATATGCACCCAAAATTTCATAAGAATCGGTCGAGCCGTTTCGGAGGAGATCAATAACGTACACCGTGACACGAGAATTTTATATATTAGATAAAAAACTTTTTTTTTTGTTCTATCATAATAACTGTTAAGGGGCTACCATAGGCCAACGGCCTTGGCGCGATTTCCTGTCATTTTCCTTAATATATTTAAAACAGAACACAATATGTAAAAATACTAGTAGTTTTGGAGAGAATAAATTACGGATGTTTTGTAGGTATATAGTAAGTAAGTAATTTCGGAAGAGAATTAAAACTTCTCCAATTTGCAGTATTTTTCGTTTTCCACGTTGAGCCGACGCCCACACCACTAGAAACATTCGAGGCCGAATGCTCATTGCACGCAAAAGCTCTCAGTGAGGACGCTCCTGAATAGGAACGTACAACGTCGAACCTATCCCTTAAAGGGCAAATACATTTTTGCTTAAAGTTTGAACAATTGCAGTGCTGAAATACCTGTGTCATACTTAGTTTTTAAACACTATGTTCAAATGTTTGAATGGTTACATAACATTCGTTAAAAAAACTAAAATCGTACAATAACCAAATAATTTGCGACAAATATCGATGTTAATTGTCAAGATCAGGATGATAGTAAACATTAATAGATACTAATTATTATTTCTACATAAAACAATAAGCCAATGTAAAAAAAAAACATTTTAAAGTTTTTTTAATAGTAAACAAAAAATGTTTTTGCCGTCTACTTACATGAAAATGCCCACTTTAAATTACTAAACGTTCTCTTAACGTCCAATGTGATCACCGGCGTTATTCTAATATTAAAAATGTCTCAAATCCGTTTTCAAATTCATGAACGATATTGTGATTTATTTACCTTTTTAAGACTATGACTAATTGACACTGGACTATTGGATATAGACTTTTTTATCTAAAGAGTAGGAGAGGATTTTATATAAAAAACATAAAATTAAACAAACATGTAAGTATATCGTACATCTTATTTTATCCCTATCTAATCCCTAGAACGTGCCCCGAGTTAGCGAACGTATGTAAAAAAAAACATCTTTTTTTTATTGCAAAATGAACAGTATGTCCTATAGAAAAACAGTTACCTACTGTCGCCATTATACCTACTTGTACAAACATACTCGTGGGTCCCAATTTGATTTCGCATTTTTTGACATGCAATGCAATTTATATTGTAATATTACATTATAATATTGCCCTTCCTATATAGCAATTCCTCGGGACAATCAATTTTCTAGTTAAGCTGAATTATATTTACTCACAGTAGGGTGATGGAACTGGTAATGGACAAGGACCAATGATGGATACTTCACTCTTATTTTACAGAGGACTAGAGGACGCCCATGACTTCGTACAATCGAAGACACTGTTAACTGTACATTTACAAACGAACATAAACCTTATCGCAACGTATTAAGGTCTATAGGTGGTCAGTTAACATTGTTTATACGGTTAGAATTAGTTTTCCGCTACTCCCCTTATCTAATATATAAAATTCTCGTGTCACGGTGTACGTTATTGAACTCCTCTGAAACGGCTCGACCGATTCTTATGAAATTTTGTATGCATATCGGGTAGGTCTGAGAATCGGCCAACATCTATTTTTCATACCCTAGTGACATAAAAAAAAAAATTGCAGCGGGCGAAGCCGCTGGCGGGTCGCTAGTTATAATATAACCCCTTAAGGGATGAATTTCTAAAAATCCCGTCTCAGTCCAAGGAATCTTTCCTCCTAATTTCAAATCTCTATATAGGTCCAGCGGAATCGGCTGTGCGACCGAGCTCTACTCGGGTGTATGTAGACGACACTACTCAATCATAATTTGATAGTGTCATCTATATAATATGTCAAATACCTCGTATTCCCTCGAGAACCCCATTATCATATTCCCCAGGACCTTAGTTATCTCCATACTAAATTTCATCAAAATCGATTAAGTAGATCCAGAGATTACCCCCTACAACCACAAAACTCACAAACTTTACCTCTTTGTAATATTAGTATAGATAAGGGTTATTCTGTTTTGCAACAATCAATATACTTAGGACCGCATGATTTTTTAATTAAGAGTTAAGTGTACATCAATGGTGCTTGTCAATATGTGTCTAACACTGGTGTCAATCGCGCTATGTACTCCCTGTTTCTTAATAGCGATCGGCAAACTTGGTTTTTCTAAGAAATATGAGTAACAAATATACAGTCAGTTGCGAGTGCGAGTGCAACAGCGATAGCCAGCCGAGCGCTATTTGGAAGCTGGAGCATAACTTCATCAGGTAGGTACTTAATCGGGTATGTACTTAATCAGGTAGGTACTTATTAATCATTCATATCACTTTTAATCCAATTTTTATATATAAATATTACGCTTTTTTGCTCTTTGTTTTATGTTGCTTAACATTCGATTGTGATGACTTTCTACAAAATAAATACTTAACTAAATATATCATAACTAAAAATAAAACGGTAAATATGCCTAGGACGTCTAGAAGAAAGTATTGGTATAGAGGGACATCGGCGGCTGGAGAACGGAAGGTGAAGTTGCTGTTTCTCGCTGCAAACTCAGTCCAAAAGATGGCGCTGTCCATGGCAGAAAGTGGACGATCGTGCCATGCTCTTGAAATAAGTTTCACTTTTCGCTTAAACCTGTAATAAACCAATATGGGAAAAATCAATAATCAATCCAGAATCTTTACTAATTTTCAACTATTTTTATTTTCAACGTTTTTTTAATTGATTGCTTCATTAAATGTAAGTAAGATAAAATAGTAATAAGCTTACTACACATTTAAACCATCTTCCAAAAGACATGTTGAAGACCGCATCGATAGTTATTTAAAGGGTATTCGAGTATTAATATTATTCGATATGCATCCATTCGTTTCTGAGATGCGCGAACACAGTCATAGTCAGTCGTAGACGTCGCGATGGGAACTGTTATTTATAAATTTAACTCAATGAAGTTACTACCTACTGACTTTCAGGGTATACATTGGTATAAACAAGTTTAAGATTACGGTACTTGTTACTTATTATGGGGTCTAACTCCAAAACGGATGGGAGCCGCAAACTAGGAGTTCGACTGCCATTGCTTTTTATGGCAAGAAGAAGGCACATGAGCTTAAACCCACCTGTTGGTAAGTGAGATCAGAGACCCATAGACTTTAAAATCTCAAGACTACCTCAACACTGCATTCTTAAGTCTGAGGACTAAAATGGAATGCTCAAAAATGCAAACACTGCCGCTCGGTGTTAGGTAGGATAAGATGGTGGTAGCGATCCGTACGAACCTTGCACCAGGTCCTACCACCATTAACTATGAACTTACTCTGGATCCAGAACTGTCTTGAACTTCTCCAGCAAGCCCTCCTTAGTCAGCTCGTTGAATTGGATTGTCACGCCCAGGCCACTCTCTCTGATTGCTGCAGCGTTGGATGGCTGGTCTCCGAAGATCGGCATGCCCACCATTGGGACCCCGTGGTGGATGGCCTCTGTGGTGCCCAACAGCCCACAGTGGGCATAAAAAGCGAGCACATTCGGATGAGCTGAAATAATAACCGTTAATCAATGAATAATAAGAAACATAATTAACCTCGCCATATTCGAAAAAAAAATCTTTATTTTCCATTGCTAATCATGATGCGACAAAGATTTAAAAGGTAAAAGGTATTTAAGCTGATGTAGTGCCCTTGTTTGGAGATCTTTGGAGTTAAAGCAAGCTTCTCCCCCAATTTTACACAAAGTCTCATTTTTTTCTAGTTTAAAAGATAGAAATGGTCATTACCTAATATATCGTTCTGCGGGAGCCAGTTAGAGACGTAAATGTTCTTCGGGTTGCCTGGGAGGTTGGGTTCCTCCCACTTCCACACAACTCTTTGCGGTAACTCGGATATCGCGGCTATGATGACTTCTAATTTGTCTCTTGGAGTAGAGGATGCTTTCAACATGGACCCGAAGCTAATATAGATCACGCCGTGCTCCGATTCTTCGATAAACTTCTTGAGATCCTGAAAATTTATTATAAATCAAAATTACATTATAAAAACCGGACAAATACGAATTAAACTCGCGTGGTGTGGGTTCCGTAACTTTTGAGAATTTTTCCATGTTTTAGTATTTGAACTACCACTTCTTATGGGTTTCCCTAAAGATGAATGTATTAAAAAACTAAAAACCGTCTTCAAAAAATAAGAGATAACTTCTTTTAAAATCATAGTCCAACTGAATTCGGCGTTTGGTTAAAAATATTGTGGGACGCCCACTTCAGTTGATGGACTGACTGATAACGTATCATTTTAAAATAAGTTATTTCTTACGTTTTGAAGGTTTTTAGTTTTTTTTAAACGTTAATTTTATTTCATACATTTTAGTGATCATAATAATAATACTGTCGTCCCACATCTCAATTAATAAGAAACAAGCAACGCCGCGGGAAAGTCATAGTCATATTTTTAAACCATTTGAATGTGCTTCGTCATAGTCGCTCAACTATCTTAATCGAGATATCTTATCGCCAACCTTGAAATAGGTACCGTTGAGGAGTTCCGGTGGCTGTCAGTGGTCTTCGTCATCAGTTTACTTCACCAAATGATACTTTTTGTATGCAAATGCTAGACTGTCACTGAAAATACCAAAATCGCTTAGATATTCCTATACCTAACATTTGAGGAGTTCTCCATGATCCCATCATCAGATCTTAAAGTGCTGACATTAGGACTAGAAAACTTACCTATACAAAAAAATCTAGCGGTCTTTAATCCGGGAACATAATTAAAAAAAACCCGATGAATTGAGAACCTCCTCCTTTTTTAGAAGTACGTTAGTGTAAACATATTCGAGATCCGTATAAGAAGCCCTTTCATTTGATATGTCACATGGTACAGTTTGCACAAGTTTTATTAAATTTTCTCATTTACCACCCAAAAATTAAGTGTTCCCCATATTTACAATTCATTAATTTACCATCCTAAAAGTGACCCCCATAATTAAATAGTTATATGTGGAACAAGAGAACAATTTTGTTTTTTGCTGCGAGTGTTGAATTTGAATCCCGAGCAATCGAAGGATTCTAGGTTAGAATCCTGAGTGCAGCGAGGGATTCAAAGACACGAGACGCAAATAACTTGGGTCTTGTGTTGCACATACAATTTTTCACCTTAGCAGCGAGAAAATATAACCTTTATCTACACATATATCATAAACCCTCTATGATGCGTTCAAAAACCGCAAAGTACGACTAGCATAAAGATAAACTGTTTTGTTAGATCACATTTCTTATTTGTGATTTATTTGTGTGTATTTATTGCTTAATAATGACATCAAATTCGATATCAATATTACATTCTCGCTTGTTACTTGATATCAAATGATGTGATAGTAGAGGTCGACTCTAGTTTGTCTCTGAATTAAAAAAAAACTGCGGGTGCCGCCATTTTCGACGTTCTATTTGTCTTGTCGCAAAAAATAGTTTAGTTTGTTTTGTTTTGTATAATGATACATGTATGTAGATTGTAACTGTACATAATTAGGCATTAAAATACTCGTGTGATGATATTATGTAACAGTCACATAAACTACGACACGACATCTCCCAGCCGCCCGTGCGCCGCACCACGGCCACGGAACATAAATTAAAAAGCGGCCAAGTGCGAGTCGGACTCGCCCATGAAGGGTTCCGTAGCAGCAAGTAACATAATATAAAAGTTCGTTGTAGCTTTGATCAATGTTTTTATGACGTATTAAAAAAAAACTACTTACTAGATCTCGTTCAAACCAATTTTCGGTGGAAGTTTGCATGGTAATGTACATCATATATTATTTTTACATTTATCATTCCCTTATTTTAGAAGTTACGGGGGGGGGGGACACACATTTTTCCACTTTGGAAGCGTCTCTCGCGCAAACTATTCAGTTTAGAAAAAAATTATAATAGAAACCTCAATATCATTTTTGAATACCTATCCATAGATACCCCACACGTATGAGTTTGATGAAAAAAAAATTTTTGAGTTTCAGTTCTAAGTATGGGGAACCCCAAAAATTTATTGTTTTTTTTCTATTTTTGTATGAAAATCTTAATGCGGTTCACCGAATACATCTACTTACCAAGTTTCCACAGTATAGCTCTTATAGTTACGGAATAAAGTGGCTGTGACATACGGACGGACAGACGGACAGACATGACGAATCTATAAGGGTTCCGTTTTTTGCCATTTGGCTACGGAACCCTAAAAAGTTACTTAGTCTTACACTCGCAGCAAAATCTAATTTTGCTCACTATTTTTAAACAGCAAAACCACCCTTTTTGAGGTGCTGAGGTAAAAAAATAATTTACGTTACACGTCCGTGTTTGGGTCATAGGTACATAGATGGTTTTAAAATCACATTTTTGTTATGATCTTTAATCAAGGCTCTACGAGGGTCAAACTGAAAGTTTCGGGAATAGAAAAAAATATGCAGTTAAATTGAATAAATGCGGCGACTAGGGTTTTTTTCGGAGTTCAGCAAAGAACTCGGCAAACAAATAGTGGTGTACCAATCGGCATTGACCGTTCTACGATCTTCAAGAGGAATAGTAGCCACGTGACCCGATTTGGAGACAAACGTAGCCACCATCTTTTTGGCCGTGCTGCGAGAACGAATAACTTTTGACCCATACTCGAGATTGGTTTTTATTTTCAGGCTCATATGCATATATCCAACACTCGTCACCGGATACAATGCTAAAAACTGCATTTGAGCTTCCTCCGTTGAATTTATTCAAAGTTCTGAGGCACCAATTGACACGAGTCGTTTTCTGCTCCTCAGGCAATAAGTGAGGGATCCAACGGGAAAACAACTTTCGCACGCCTAATTGTTCTTGTAAAATGATTTGTATACATCTGACTCATTCCAATGCCCAAACACTCTTGAATCTCCCGATATGACACATGTCGGTCTTCCTTTATCAGCTGACGCACAGCATCGACGTTTTCTTGCGTGACTGCCGATTTTGGTCGACCTTCACGCACGTCGTCCGTGAGGTATAGACGGCCACGTTGAAATTCTGCATACCATCTGTATATTGTCGTCTTTGAAGGTGCTTCATTACTAAAAGCAGCAATCATCCGGTCTCCACATTGTTTTTGTGATAATCCACTTTTAAAGTCGTAATAAATCATAGCTCTTAAATTTTCACGGGACAATTCCATTTTCAGCAGCGACTCGACGACTTCAAAAAACAATTGAAACCGGACCATCGCTTTTTTTTTCTATGTGGCCAGTGTGTTAAAATAATGAAACTTTAGAGATTATAAAAAGGTATGATATGTGTCAAAAATATGTTTCTAAGTATTAGATTCCCGAAACTTTCAGTGCAGCCCTCGTATATGCGTTTCAATATATTTTACCCCTGTCACTAAATTATATAAGTAGTTTACAAGTATGTTAGTATGTTCCGGCGTATATACGAGTAGCATTATGATGATACAGTAGCTCCGTGAGTCACCGAGACGGTAGGTACTGGTTGAAAATCAGCGCTGTAGGTGTTGGACACCTCAGCATAATGCTGAGCTAGTGTCCGATTCACTACCGCGAGGACACAGTACTCCGTGCTGTCATTGTTTTATTATTTTTAATTATATCTATTTTTGTGTCTTCTGTGTAATGAATAATTTTTTTCTTTCTTTCTAGATTTCAACTTAATCGGTCCAGTAGATCCGGTGCAAGTTGACACACGAGTAATCCTATAAGGGTTCCGTTTTTTGACCCTAATGAACGATCAACTACTTCTGATACTTCGTAAAATTGAAAACTAATTAAATTAGCGATAAACATAGACGAAACTTTCATCATTTTAATAGATAAGATAAACAACAACGTTAAAAGTCGATAGTAATCTGATAGTGAAGTTTCAAAATGTTATTAAACTCTTGTTACAATGGGTCGTGAGTTATTTGGGTCACACTAAGTACCGATAGGTAGATAAGGATTTGATAAATTTAACAAAACTTGCAGTTTAAGACTCCGAAAACATTCTAATAATATGATACAATAATGAGCGGTGAATTGATAAACCGTCTGAAAGTCGGTTCAAAATAATGACGCTCTGAGGAATTACTACATTTACTTGCTAAAACGATTACGGTACATATGTAGTTCATAATAAAAATGTATGTATGCAATTCACGCGCTATATGTATTTTATGAAACAAAACAGTATGTTTGTCATTTGTTTATTAGAACCAGAACCTTGGCAAACGAGCAACCATCTAAAAAAGATAATTAAAACCGTGGTTACTAGAGCAGGTAATTAGTTTTTAAAGGTAGATACTAAATGTTACTGAAGATAATCATTATTTTCTATTTAGAATATAATTAATCCACGCGTACGTCACACGCTAAGGGGGGAGGACGGGGTTCACAAGGTTTGACAAGGTGTGCTAAGAGGAGGGGGAGTCATAGGCTTCTTCACGTTATAAAAATTTTCGGGGTAAGGGCATGCCGGACTATGTTCAGTGTAAGTTCCAAAGCCAAAACAAAAATATGACTAAAAAGTATAAAGTAATTTTCAATTCAAAGTTAGATATTTGGATATTTTTGAGATATATTCACTTTAGCCGGCTGTATCTGACGAACCAATTAAATCTACTTAGTCGTGATAGTTTTCCTTTTAAGTTCTTTATAGGTAGGTATATGTGCTTTATTTGTTTTTTTCAGATGTTCATTATGCTTGTATTTAGCTGTAGGACACAGGGACACATAGTTATAGCGAAAGTTACATTTTTCGAGTACAATATTTCCTAAACGGATCTAATAAATCTAAAAATTGTTAATAACATGTTACATAAAAAAATATCTATCCTTTACTTTTATGGGAGGTTTTGTAGTATCTAGGGTCTATGAATGAAACCGCGTCGAGACACACGGACGTGGCTGTATTTTTTTTTTTATAAATATATTAATTTTCTAAAATATAAATGTTGATTTAAGAAAATATTTTGAAGGGAAATAACATTATTTTGTAACAGCTGTTTTAAATTATAATCTAAGTACATTTAAAGTGGCACAATAAGTGACGTCACGCCAGGGGCTCTTATTCTACTCGGTAAAACCTTATTGCTTTTGACATGTTATTGTATTGGTAACGGTATGACTGCTCTTATTTACTAGACAGTAATGGCGACCGAATTAAAATAACATGTCAAAAAACCGGACAAAAGCATGTCGGACCATGCTCAGTGTAGGGTTCCGAAGCCGTTAAGTACTACAAACATAAAAATCAATAAGTAATAACCAATTATCTATTAAAGTCATTTGGTGCTGTCTTAGATGATTTTAGTAGGTATACCTAAACAATTTAATCGCCTGTATCTCAAAAACCAATGATGTCTACTTAGTCGTGATAGTTTTCCTTTAAAATTCGTTATATGCTGTTTCATTTAAGTTTTTTTTCTGATTTTTAGTATACGTTGTTTTGGCTGTAGGGGGGACACTTGAGTCTAACAAAAATTAGCGCTTTAAAGTTTAATATTTGATAAAGATTACTTAATCGAAAAACTGTTTAAGTAGAATATAGCCGCGGGACGGAAAATTATATCATTGAATGTAATGAGTGTGGCTGGCCCCTAATATGGCATAATATATATGGATATAAGTACGCTTTAGTGTGGAATATTTTTAAAGGTTATATTAAACCAACATATTACAATATATTTAAAGAAAAAATGTTATATAAAATTCACTAATATTTACACCGGTATGATTAAAAAAAAACTGCTTTAAACAATATGATAATTAGTCTACCGGATGAATAATGATGAACGATAAGTAACTTAATAACTTAATGTGGTACTACTGTGTAAGTTATCGATTAGGCATTGTTTATTGTGTCCACAGTAGCGACATTGCAAAATTGCAGTCGCTTGTTATGTTGTTTATGTAATTACACCATGTTATACAATATCAACAGGCATGCACAAGGGCATCACTGTCATATCAAGGGCACTAATGTACAATTGATTGAGCGTGGGCACTTACTTCAGGCAACGGCTTCGGCGACGCGACGTGATAACCGCCGACCTCCTTTATATTCTCAGGCGATAATGATGTTCCAAAGAGGATAGAGTTCTTATACAGAAGCATAAATTTAATGTCTCTTCCCAATTCCTCAAGCGGCGGGACATCATCAAAATATTCCGCTAAAGTATTCTGGTCTACTCTTTGAACAAACCATTTATATAAATTGTTGAAGTATACGCTGAAAACAGTAGTTTCAATTCGCTGGTACAGATTGGGTTTAGTTCCTCCATCAAAGAACATGAATGGGACATAAGATGGGTTGTAAGGGATCCCAAATCGATTGAAATGCCATGGCATCAGCGTGTGTGACGTCATTCCAACTACCGGAGCTCCTAATTTGTAAGCCAAACCCAGAGCACAGTCACTGTTAAATTGTTCAACTAAAACCACGTCAAATTTAGCTTTAGTTTTCCACAAATTCTGTACTTCTTTATTTTTTAACATTTGTCTACAATTATCGGTGCCGCTGTTTGCTAGGAATTGTCCAACCATAATAACGGTCACGTAGGACCTTTCTAATGGAAAAGCATCTTCTAAAATTTTCACTGATCCAGCTAGTGAAATGTCGCTGTAATTTTTGACGGGCGTTTTTTGAGGGAAATGCGATATGACTGTGACATCGTGTCCTCTTCTCGCTAGCTCTCGGAGGTAAGGTTCGAAAACGAAGAAGTGGCTCTTGCCTTGGTACGGGAATATGCCCAGAATGCTCAATGAGGTGACTGCACTGAGTGACACACTGACTGTTAGAAGCGAGAGCGCTATGTTCACGGGACACCGCATGATGTTAGTGCTCGTGGGCACCGCGGTGGACTGACTGAAGCGTGTCCGAGCCCCAAATGCTATTTATGTATCGTGAAGCGGTGTTTACGATAAGGCGCATGTGAATATTACAGCACAGATGTGGTCATGTGTTATAGTTTTATTTACAGTTCATAATGTACTGTAACTCTGTTGATGACGATAAAATTAAGAAGTATTTATTAACCCTTTATTTTGCAAAATTAAAAAGTTGTGGATTCCAACCTCTTCTAATTTTGATAGAGTACCAAAATGAATGTAAGCAATTTTTTTTGGAAAAGTTATCCTTAAATATGTTCAGCGGGCTCAACATTGTTAAATGAAGGTAAGTAGGTAAAATAATATTGGTTATGATTCTTTTTAAGTTAGCGACGTAATCGTTGGTGCATAGCAAAACTTTTCATGAAGGGTTTCATTATTTTTAACTAACTGTTGCCGGCGATTCCGTCCACATGGAAGTCATTTTCGCTACTGCCGCGGGAATTGTTCTATTTTCCGCGAAATTTTTCCTCGTTTCCTTTCTATTTCTGTACCAGATTTAATTAAAATTGGTTGAACGGTTTAGCCGTAAAAGCGTAGCTAACAAATAAACAAACAGAGCTACTTTCCCAATAGTAATAGTAGTAAGGATTGTTAAATATCACATATCAGTATTATTAGGTATTGTGGTTCACGTTGTGTAACAGAAGTAAAGAGAAGTTGATTTACTTATGTAAGTAGCCTTTTCACGATTCCAAAGTCAAACTAGGAACCCGGTCTGTTTATCCGTTTGTCTGTTTATCTATATGATACACTTACTTTTTTACAGAAACAATCAAAGTTACAAAACTATCATTTGGTACGTGTATAAATATTTATACCGCGGACTAAGATCAATGATGAAACAAGAATACATATTTTTTATGGTTCTTCCCTATTACATGTGTAAGAAAAGGGTCAACAAACTTTTTTACTTTACACGTGATATATGGGTGGATAGCTATTACAATCTATTGTGTGTAGGTATGACATTAGTAGACTTGATTGGTTCTACTAAAAACCGGCCAAGTGCGTGCCGGAGTTTGCACATTTAGAGTTCGGTAACAAATCTGATTAATCAATATATTGCGACCTATTTGTTAATAAAATATACGTAATAATTAATTTCAAGTTTATAGTTCAATGGTACGAAAGCAAAAAAATGGGAACAATTTAAAAAAAAAACTGATTCTGATGGTTTTCGCATTCCTTGTTTTAAGAAAAATTACAGCTAAACAACTATAGCCATTCGATCGGGTAGGTCAAGTTCTTCTGTCCCCTTGAATACATTTAAAAATGTTTTTGACAATCTGTATGGCTTTGGATTGATGAGATGCTTAGATTGTAAAAAAATAAAGAGTTTCGCTGTAAAACCAGTGTGGCAGAGGGCGGACGGACCGACGGACACGTGAGCAAAGTATGAATAGTTACTGTAATGTGAGTGACAGCATTATGGTTCCGTTTGGCCCCTTCGTGTATGGAACCCTAAAAATCATCTAAGATCATTAAGACTAAGTAGTCTTCGTTCGTTCTAGAGTTACCGGCGACTAAAGTGTTTATAGATTAGAGAGATTAGATAATTTATTGCTCAATATATAATGATGTTACTCACATGTCCGTTTATTTGATTTTACATTAAGTTGCTTACAAATAGAAATACATGAAAAGGGAAAGTAATAAAATACAATATAACATTCACATAAGAAATAACATGTTAAAGGTAAAAAAAAAAACAAAGTGGTACAATAAAATATAAAAACATTTTTTTTTATGGTACGTCCCCTAACGTGGGGATGTTTTTTTTTATTTCTCGTCTACCCTATAGTGTGGGGTGTCATTGGATAGCTCTCACAAAAATATTACGGGTTTGTGACAACAGTTTTTTGATTAAGTAATCCGTTTATGAAATATTAAGCTTCAAAGCGCTAATTTTTGTTAAATCTTATATGAAAGGGCATATAACGAATTTTGAAGGAAAACTATCACGACTAAGTTAACTTCATTGGTTCTTGAGATACAGGCGATTGAAGATTTTGTTTATTGGATCATTGTGTCAGCGACAATAATTGCAGAGCTTCTGCTTAATCGAATTCCGTAGGCCAATGGTTCAAATTACGGTTGCGGAGCTTGACCTTCGTTCATTCAATGAAATGCTTCCTGAATTATTTTGTTGTCTTATACATAGATAGGTACCCAAATGAATAAGAAAATAAGATGTACGTAAATGCAGCAATTCGCGAGTTGAAATAAATCTTGCCTTTACACACAGAGAAAGGGGAATTTATTTTTATTTTAGCACTTATTTGGTAATGACCTTGATAGCAAAACGGAATCTCGACGCGGTGAAAACGGTTGGAATTATCTGTTCAAGTGCGACTTTAACTTTAACATAGATATGCAGAAAATGTGATTTAAGGGCCATTACAATTGATCTTTTAATAAAATAAAATAAATAAATATCAGGAGACAATCTTACACAAATTGACCTAGTCCCAAACTAAGCTCTAGGCTTGTACTATGGGTACTAGACAACGATAAACATATTTATATAGATAAATAAATACTTAAGTACATAGAAAACATCCAAGACTAAGGAACAAATATTCGCGCTCATCACACAAATATCTGCCCTTACCGGGATTTGAACCCAGGACCGCTGGCTTCGGAGGCAGGGTCACTCCCAACTAGGCCACCGTGTCGTCAAATTGCTGGTAGATTCAAATTCCCACTTACAAACATCTACCTGTTTGTAGTATGGTAGGCTACACGAGGTCGTAAATATAAAAATATTATATTAACGACCCACAGTACACAAAAAAGGAAAAAAACAACAATAAAGATCATTTAATTACATACATTAACATCACGCCTTCCTTCCCAGAGTGGGGTAGGCAGAGCTACAAAAAAACCAACAACTAAAAAGACTTGCTTATAATTCTGTTACCAGTGTTACCACATTTTGCACAATCAGGACAAGAAGTTTACTAGTGAATTAGTGACGGGTTGCAAGCCCATTGCCTAACAGTACTACAAGCCACACCACGCCACGGGAAGACATGGAGTGGCACTATTCTAACCCGGCAACCACATGGGGGTTCATTACATTCTCTTAAGTCCTATTTTAATTTTTTAAAACAAATTAAAATGAACTTTGTAGCTACTCAGTAATAATAGTTTAAACTAAATTGCCTTGATTATATGTAGGTACCTCCTATAGCGCACTAGGTCTAACGAGGTTAATTAAGTGCTAACGTAGATAATAATTTGTCATGCACCTACGAATCGCCGAGGGTAGAAACTACTTGATTTATGGAAACAAAACCCTACAAAATTATGCGAATAATGAAGTTAACATGATTTCTCGCAAATTAGTAACTCAAAAGTAGATTATATTGAGTTGATACCTATAAAAAATCCAGATAAAAAAATATTACTGCCTCCTGTGTACGGACATTATCGCCTATCCTATTCTAGTTTCATGTTGGCCTTTGACGTAGAGACCTATACTAGAACGGTTTAGGTACTTAACTAAAAGTAAACAAACAAAACCACGTGGCTCTGTTCAACAGCCAATCAAGACTGTTTTGTCGACCTATGACGTATCGCACGTATCAGTATTCTGCTTCTATTGGCTGCTGAACAGAGCCACGTGGTTTCGTTTGTTTACTTTTAGTTAAGTACCTAAACCTTTCTAGTATAGTTGTGTTGTTCTCCTATGGTCATTATTTTTAGTTTAATGTTATAAGGGTATTTTTCAAAGAAATTGTACCTAATTAAGGACTGAAATTAAGTTACGGTAGTTTTTACATGTGAGTAACCAAAATTAACTATACAATAAATGGACGACTAATTTTCGTTAGGTACTCACATGTAAAAGTTACCGTAACTTAATTTCAGTCATTAATTAGGTACATTTTCTTTGAAAAATACCCATTAACCTTACATTTGTAATGATTTTATTTATTCTAGTTTTAATAAAATAATAATTATTGACTAGTTTATTAAGTACTTGTATTATATTGCTTACTTTAAAGTATTTTGTACTTTATACTGGAGTTTTTTTGCGGCGTTTCTTCTCCGCAATGATGGTCTTGTTCGAAGCGCAAGGAGAGTCACCTCATATTACCGACGTGTAAAAGAGCCCCCTTGTGGCCTATTTACTGAATAAACATTTTGAAGTTAGAAATTAGAGCATTTAACATAATCTTCTTAAAAACAAAAGATTCGTAGTTAAGAAAAAACATAATTAGGTACTAACAGTATTGTATGTACTAACAGCTTCTAGCAATCGGAAATTTGAATTTATCTAAGAAACACGAGTGGCAAATATACAGTCAGTTGTGAGTGCGAGTGCGATAGCGGTAGCCAGCCTGGCGCTACTTGGAAACTGGGGTACTGTAGGTACTTCATCGGGTACGTATTTAACGGGGTAACTAGCATTATTTTAACAAAAACTAAATTTTATATATTTATTTATGTACGAGTATATTGTGTAATAATGACTTCACGTATATCTACGGGATTTCATTCAGGCGGATTTTGAATTACCTATTGACTAAATAAAAAAGGGGGCTCTAATATATCTGGATACTGATAATAACATGGCAACGATACTTTGGCCCAACAAAAGTATCAAACATACATACTTTTTACACTTTGTGTGTTAAGACTAAATTTTACTGAAACTTCTCAAGCTTTTCTATTTAGTACATAATATATAGGTACTCATAGTACAGGCATGAGGCAACGTTACGCTTAAGCGAAAAATATTTTCAAGGGATATTGTAAACCAAAAATGTACAATTATTTCTAAGTCTTCTTCTCGGCAGCACTTTTTAAAATAAAAGATCTTCTTTTACAAGAAACAAAACTAAATAATATTATATCATATTAGGCTAGCTAAAGCATACCACCCATGCTTCACCTGCCGCCAAATAGCAGTTTTTGGCATTTTTGTGTTCTGGGCGGGGGAAGACAACCGGTGAAATTACTAGCATAGAGGCATTCCATCTAAGTCCACAGGCTTGGCAGAGCAATTGCAGTTTCGAGATTATCATCGTCAGATTGCCGAAAAATAAATAAAACTAATAGTTACTAACATTTGCTGTTGCTATTAAAAACTTTTGCCGTTGCCTGTTTTGTTGGTTATAATATGATTTCATCATTTAACATAACCATAACAGGCATGGACAAGGGCATGACAAATTAAAAGCATTAATGTTCAATTGGTTGAATGCGGGCACTTACTCCAGGCAACGGCTTCGGTGACGCGACGTGATAACCGCCGACCTCCTTTATATTCTCAGGCGATAATGATGGACCAAAGAGGATGGAGTTCTTATACAGAAGCATAATTTTAATGTCCCTTCCCAATTCCTCAAGGGGCGGGATGTCATCAAAATATTCTGCTAACGTATTCTGGTCCACTCTCTGAACAAACCATTCATATAAAGTGTTGAAATATACATTAAAAATTATCGATTCAAATCGCTGGTATAGAGTGGGTTTAGTTCCTCCATCAAAGAACATGAATGGGACATAAGATGGGTTGTAAGGGATCCCAAATCGGTTAAAGTGCCAAGGTACCAGCGTGTGTGACGTCACTCCAACTACCGGAGCTCCTAATTTGTAAGCCAAACCCAGAGCACAGTCACTGTTAAATTGTTCAACTAAAACCACGTCAAATTTAGCTTTAGTTTTCCACAAATTCTGTACTTCTTTATTTTTTAACATTTGTCTACAATTATCGGTGCCGCTGTTTGCTAGGAATTGTCCAATCATAATAACGGTCACGTAGGACCTTTCTAATGGGAAAGCATCTTCTAAAATGTTCACTGATCCAGCTAGTGAAATGTCGTTGTAATTTTTGACGGGCGTTTTTTGAGCGAAATGCGATATGACTGTAACATCGTGTCCTCTCCTCGCTAGCTCTCGGAGGTAAGGTCCGAACACGAAGAAGTGGCTCTTGCCTTGGTACGGGAATATGCCCAGAATGCTCAATGAGGTGACTGCACTGAGTGACACACTGACTGTTAGAAGCGAGAGCGCTATGTTCACGGGACACCGCATGATGTTAGTGCTCGTGGGCACCGCGGTGGACTGACTGAAGCGTGTCCGAGCTAATCCCAAATGCTATTTTTGTATCGTTAAGAGCTGTTTTTACGAAGCTCATAATTATGAATATTACAGCATAGTTGTGGATTGGTTATAATTCTTCTTACGCTCGCAATATAATCGATGGTGCAGAACAAGATCTTTCCATGAGGTCTGACTATATTTCTTTAGTAGCTCAGCTGGTGCCCGCATCTCCGTCCACGTTGAAGTTATTTATTGCTTACCTTTGTTTTTAATTTTAAAAGGTTCTAATGTAAAGCCGAAATACCGGAGACCAAAATGAGGGTAACGTTTTTATCTTTGTGTTTAACAACATTTTAGTCATTATTTTCCCATCAAAACATATGTATTTGTGAACACTTCAATAGTTGTATCAATTGTTAGTTTTATACGTACCCGACATAGTAGTGTATTACTAGACAGGCCATGGCGAGTATTGAGGCGAAGTCGGCGAAATAATTCTGAAAGGCGTTTTACTGTATCTTGGTATGGTCGTGAATCCCGTAGCTCGAAGCGTTCACGCCGCATGTCGCCATGTGATCGTTACGCGTAGTCATGACTGGGAAGGTTATAATCATGAACGCAATAGAATAGATCATAGATCAAAAAAAAAAAAATTGTGAATGTCTTGGGGACTGAAATAGTCACATTATGGTTTTTTAATAGCTATCGAACAATATATCACACGATTTTATGAAGTAAAAAAAACCTTGCCCATGTATGTGATCTTAGTGCGCGGTAGGTACAAATATATTTATGTGTACAAAATTTCAGTTTTTTATAACTATTTCAAAATTAATAAATCAATAATCCAGAATAAGATCCTTCATTAAAGAACCGAACTATTACTAAACAGATTTTAAAAGTAAATTAGTGTACTAGTATTTATGAATGGACAGATACTCGTAGGCAACCTGTTCCTTACGCCTCACCATAACTGGTTGGTATCAGCAAAAAAATGGTACTAAGTAACTAGGGTTTGCCTTCCATTTTGTTAATTGGAATAAGTGGCAGTAAAAATTGACAAATACTTTTCCGGCTACTGAGAATTATCGGCAAATATGTTACAATGGAGAGTAAAATTTGGATAATTGCACGAAACTAATTGGTATGAGAAAGGTTGCACTTATAAATACACATGAGGTCATTGGAAAGAGGTCAGGGCTGGGATTCTGCACGGTAATAACGATATCGTATTTGACGAGTTTCCGTATTGTCAACGTTTTGATAGCTCTTATGTCATTTATAATAATGGCGACTGTGACATAAACCATTCTAAAACATGTCAAACGCGATATCGTTATAACGCTGTAGAATAGAGGCCCTGTACAGTGTGTTTTTATATGACACGTCGGTACGTGTAGGAGCAAATGCTACGCAGTTCGAATATTGCGACAAATTTTACTTTACTCGCATTAGGGGTTACTTACCTTCACTATTTTTAGGGTTCCGTAGCCAAATGGCAAAAAACGGAACCCTTATAGATTCGTCATGTCTGTCCGTCTGTCCGTCCGTATGTCACAGCCACTTTATTCCGTAACTATAAGAGCTATACTGTGGAAACTTGGTAAGTAGATGTATTCGGTGAACCGCATTAAGATTTTCATACAAAAATAGAAAAAAAACAATAAATTTTTGGGGTTCCCCATACTTAGAACTGAAACTCAAAAATTTTTTTTTCATCAAACTCATACGTGTGGGGTATCTATGGATAGGTATTCAAAAATGATATTGAGGTTTCTATTATAATTTTTTTCTAAACTGAATAGTTTGCGCGAGAGACGCTTCCAAAGTGGAAAAATGTGTGTCCCCCCCCCGTAACTTCTAAAATAAGGGAATGATAAATGTAAAAATAATATATGATGTACATTATCATGCAAACTTCCACCGAAAATTGGTTTGAACGAGATCTAGTAAGTAGTTTTTTTTTAATACGTCATAAAAACATTGATCAAAGCTACAACGAACTTTTATATTATGTTACTTGCTGCTACGGAACCCTTCATGGGCGAGTCCGACTCGCACTTGGCCGCTTTTTTTTTATATCCTTGTTGGCGTAATTTAGACGTAATAGCTATGTCTAAGAGCCTCTGAGTTAAGTCGCGGACAGGCGGACAGACGGAACTATAAGGGTTCCTTGTTAACTATGGAACCCTAAAATACTGGGCAAGAGCATAATCTTCATAGACCTTACGTCCTTTTGTTGGAAAGTGCAATTTTGCGGAAGTAACTCAAAGACTGTAGGTACTTGTATCCGATCCTGTTGAAAGTATTTATCAAGCGTTGCCTATCTTTGTAATTTCATGTGTTTAGACACAATTTACTTAACCTCCGGAGCGATTAATTCGAGAATTGTCGAAATATGTGCCACACGTTGATGTTTGCTGAAAACATAAATAAGCTTTTATTGTTTGGTTCAAGGAAAAGGGTCAGTTATTGTAATATGATAACTTTATAACGGGAAAACTAATTATAATAGCCGACATTATTTTAGAAACGTTAGGAATTTGGGAGATAAATAAAATTAAACCATTGTGACTATTTAAAACGACCATTCACGTTAGACGAAAACGATCACGAAATGGTTTACTCACATATTAGTCAGGTAACGGCCCGACATGTTTCGGACTCATTAGGAGTCCTTCATCAGGGGAGTGTGTTAACCATTTAGTGTTCTTCTCCTTTTTTTAATAATGGCGGTCCACCGCGATATTCCGCAGTGATTTCGCCAGTGTCAAGTGAGTAGAGTAAATCAGTAAACAGAATAAATCAAAAGCAAAAGGCGGACATCTTTCAATCGGCCATCTTCCCTCCCCATATGTTACCGGAATCCCTATACTGTTTGTTTATAATAATGACTTGCAAAAGTTTAAATTTTGTAATTGGTGACATTGATTATAATATCTAAATGTATAGTATTTAAATTAGTTAACCAATATAGATATTGTTTTACTAACTGCGTACAAGGACTACAAGAATAGAGATTTAATTGTTTACTCACCATCATTTGTTAGCGAGTGAAAGGCATGATATCCAAAATATCGTTGATGAAACACGTGATACTGGTATAAGACTTGGGTGAAAAAACTCGGTAGACAAATGGCGTTGATGACGGGCAACTCAATAAAAGAACCATCAAACGACCTTAGCCTTTCTAATATGGAGGATCAAATGAACAAGTTAGCAGACAATGTTTATTATTCAGCTTTAGATTTAGCTAGTGAGTTCTTCCAGATAGAAATGTCTGAAGTATCTAAAGCCAAAATTGCGTCTGTTACGCCCGATGGGCAGTGGGAGTTTAACAGGATGCCATTTGGGTTAGAAAAATGCATGAAAATGCAATAAACAAAGCATTAGGTTTGTACCATGCAAAACTATAAAGGAAGGTATGCAAAAAATAAAGGTAAAAAAATCGTACGGTGAGGCTAACGTTAAAATTTCCTAGGGTGCGAAATATTTGCTGGTGGCTGATGATAATGGTAAGAAAAATATTAATGTTGTTAAAAAATATTGATAATTTATTGGCTTAGCCAGGTTTTTTATAAAGTTCATATAAGGTAGGCGTCCGAGTACTCGACATGTCAAGAGAAAATATTTATTAGCGTCGTGATATTATGTTTATTTATGATGGCTAAAATGAGTTGGTGATAATAGTAATGTAGATCTTATTTTATTTATCGCAATATAAAGTATGGTGACAAGTACTAGTACAGCGTACGAGCACTCGGACATCTACCTTAACGAGTTTATTGAATAAGGATTCCACCTGCAAGACTTGGGATTGGGATAATGAACAACATCAGGCTTTATTACGATTATCTTTTGTACGATCTTTTAAAATTCCGATCTTACATTTTCCCGAAAATTTTAATACCGATTTTGTGAGTTCCGACTAATCATAATTCCGATCGGAAATATAAAGATTCGGATTATTGATGTTTCCATAAAATAAAAAATCTTAATTATGAAATTTGGAATTTTGAGCTTCGGCCAAAATATCTCGGAATAATTGTAATTAAACGTGAAACAGTCTTGAAATGAAATAAAATATGATTTAACGTATTAAACCTGAAATAAAAGATGGGTTCGACGACGAGCGAAAGCGAGTAGGAGAGTGTTAGGTACAATTGCGACCAAAACAGAAAGTTCCATGCATTATATTTTTGCTATTAAAAGGCCGTATACGAAATTTTACCTCAATTTGGAAATTTCGGGAAAACGTTACGGAATTATAAAAATCGGGCAAAAATATAATAAATAATTTTAGGAAAATTATCAGTCTCGTGTCACTTGAGTCGAGCCAAAACTGCGCGTAACCGCCCAAAAAATTGCGATAAGCGCCACCGTTACCTACTACATATATGTAATATGTATGTATGTATGACTTGCAAATTTGACTATGCGATGACTTGTAACTTATTGATGAATCGCCACAATTATCAGTGACCTTGTGGTTATCAGTAGTCTCACGTGCATCGACTACAGCTGGTACAGTCGAACTCATACAAGTTGTCGCAAAAACGTATCAAACTGAGAATGGTTTGAATTTAGTAATCAATAACGACAAGGTACGAAAATGTTCAGCTACTTATGTGTTCAAACGTAAATAAAATCTTTCTTGAAAAGAAAAAAACGATTATAAGAATACACATTAAAATCCCGGGTAGACACTACACAATTCCGAAATATTTTTTACCGAATTTTAAAATTCCGAATTTCATAATTCCGAATATAACCGGTCCATCACAATTCCTACTATTAAAATCACGAATAATAAAAGTCACGAATTTACCATTTCCGAATTTTTAAAAATCCGATTTCTTTAATTCCGAATATTACAATTCCAGTGCAATAAAAATCCGAAATAGAGAATTGCAAATTTGTTAAAAATATGGATTGGGAACATCACTAATTTCATAACGCATCCCTATTGCGTTTGACAGATAAAACACTCTCTCGGTGTCTGTGGAAGCTTCTCTTGGCGGCATTGTGCGCTTGGTAGATTATTTTTTGTTTTTTCGTCTTGAAAACCAATTTGTGTGTATTAGTATGTATGTATGGTCGGGTCAAATCTTGTAAGGAAGATTTGATAAGTAACTTCGATGACAATACAATAATATATCATCTTATCTTATCTTAAAGTAGACTTACCGTGTTTGGACTCATTAGGTTGGTCTTGATAAGCAGGAAATGACTTTGCAAAAAAAGAACAGTCGACAACAAAAGCTGGTCCTAAAAATGGATTTTTTGCCAGAAACTTTTTGTATTTGATGTAGCGTTGATAAGGTTAATAAACTGATCTCGACTGTAATGCCCGTCTCAAGATGTATCAAAGTTGATACCTAGCTTTTAACTAACTTCAAAAAAGGAGGAAGTTCTATGTTCCGAATTTATTTAACGTATTTTTACCTATATCTCTGTCTTTTCAAAATTATTTTTTAATGAGGTGTTCCTATTGTCACCAAGTCAGGATCTGATTGTGAGACCCCAGAGAAATCGAGGAAACTCGAATGTTATAAGCATACATCTAATGGTTTGTCCGCATTATATAGATGAGTCTGTACTGTAGTAACCTTTACGTTGTAAGCGCATCATGAAAGCAGCTGTCCTATGGTGAAGGGTGCACTGATGCTAGGGCATTTACAATAGCATAGGGAACTGTTGTTTTTGTTGATGTATCATGATTATTAGTATTTAAGTTTTATTGATATCATCGTGATAGTTTTCCTCTTAAATTTGTCTTAATGCGCTTTCATTTAAGTTTTTTTTCTGATTTTTAGTATTTGTAGTTTTGGCTGTATTTGGGGTACTTGACTCGAACAAAAATTACCGCTTTAAACTTATCATTTCATAAACGGATCCCTTAATCGAAAATTTGTTTTCACGAACCCGCAAAAGAAAGACCTATCCAACCACACCCCACACTATGGGATAGACGAGAAAAAAATATCCCCACGTTACGTGTACGACTTTTTAATATTTTATTTTACCACTTTGTTGGCGTGACTAATATGTATGTATATTTATGCCAATTTACAGCTTTCTAGTAGTAAGTGTATCAGAGCTAGATAGCGGACGGACGGACATGGCGAAACTAAGAAAGAGGATTTATTATTTTTAAAAATTAATAAATCCAGCATTTGCATTAAAGAAAGTATCGGTTTATCAATGTTTGGTCAAACAACGTTTCACAAACTGAGTAATTTCCCAAACATATCATTTGGGCAAACGCTTATTTTTCCGAAACTGTAAACGTTTCAGGATTTTTATAAAACTAACCCAACCTAACCTACGGCTCTACACAATGGTCCTGAAAAAAATCCTGAAATATTCACAGTTTCGGAAAAAATGCGTTTGCCCAAAATTATGTTTTTGGGAAATTAATCAGTTTGGGAAACGTTTTCGTGCGAAACGTCAGTGTAGATACATACAGAAAGTATCATTTGGTGAAGCGGAACTGATGATGAAGTGGAACTGATGATGAAGACCATTTCCTCGTTGCGTGGGACAGTACCTGATGCGAGGGCCCGTAGCCGATGCGGGGGCCCGTAGCCGATGTGGGGGCCCGTAGCCGATGCGGGGGCCCGTAGCCGATGCGGGGGCCCCAGCCAGATTTGCCTACACTGCCATATGGATAATCCGGTCCTGCTTCTACTGTGCCCTTCTTTATGCAATGTTTGCCTCTTATGACGAAATTTTGGAACCCAATCCCGTATGTGGTGTTTCCGCTACCTTAGGTAAGCGATTGTTAAAAACAGTTTTTTTTTTAAATATCGGATTGACCAAAATTTACGATCCATCGCGTCGATCGTTTATGTCAAATCCATCAGTTTTTTAAATTCGCTAACCTTCATGAAAAGCTTGAAACTAACTTTTCATGTATAGGACTATTTAGTGTAGGTAGGTACTTAAAGATAAACCAAACAATATATTATGTTATTAAAGTTTAAGTAACCGAAAACACTTCTAACAAATAAATTATATCATAAGCAGTGAAAAATATGTTACCCTTACGTTTATAATATAAGTACTTTTGTAAAGTCTTTGTGACGTACACCACCAAAAATAAATAATGTTCAACGATTATTCAAATTTCACTCGTTTAGTTCTTCTTTCTTCCGACGAAGCGCTGGCGGTCTCTGTTTCGCCCGAGCGACAGCAGCAACAGCACAAAGCGCCAACGATTTTCTTCAGAACGTAGCACATAACGTAAACCACTAGAGCTACAAACGCCAAGACGTCTAACTGTAGTTGCTGGTACCACGGTTTGCTCACAGATGCCGCTAGCAGGTTCGGCGCGCCGTTGTATCGAGCGACGTATTCCGTCCAGTATATGGCGGTCTCCAAAGGCGACATTGGACGATCGTGCCAAATTCTTGACATGAGTTTAGCATGCTGCTGCGATCTGGAAAAATAATATTTGGAATATAAATATAAATATCAATCATTGTTACGTTGTAAAGTACTTGATACATTTTTTGGGGTCAGTCGTATCGAAAATATCTACGGTTTAGGTAACATTATGGGTTGGTTATTTAATACTCATAATTAGGTAGGAAAACGTGATATTTTTGCGTTGAATATGGGTGAACGACGCTTGTTTCCTTCCTCAACTGAGATACAAACATTCCATTAGGGACAAGTATGTTGTACGAACGCAAAGATGGAGAAAGTCTTGTGCAACCGGCTTAGGTTGTACAGTTAAAAGAGGCATCGCTATGGATAGATGCAACTGGAGGGGACGGGTTCATTTACAAATCAAAGAAGCGGCTACGGAATGCGATTTTTACCGTCTAAAATCTAACGGGCGCACTTAATCAGTTAATGATGATTAAGATCGTTCTTTAATGAGGATTTTCCATACAGATGTTCGAAAAAAGAACGAGATAATTGTCTCTCAAACATTTCTCGTAGTAGTTTCCCAAAGGCTTTTCTTATTTTTGCAATGCTTTGGCGGTTATATGTCACTTGTGACAATGGAAAGTCGGACACCGCTAGGCATTCAAATTTTACAACAGGATTTGAAATATGCAAGTTTTAAACCGATGGATTACACCTTGATAACATCAAACTCTAGAAATGAGTTGCTTATACCTACGACATATTTTCGGTGAATTTTCATAGAGTTATGGATTTACTATGCAACTTAATACCAGTTTATAAACATTGAATTGTAATTGGACCAAGTTGGGAGTTATATTGAGGCAGACACCAAAAACACGGACCAAGTAGCACTTTGGTGTCCAATGCTGTACACGGCTTTAAGTCATGATACCACCACCGTAACTCTTTCCTTATTTTGTAAATATTCTCAGTTTAGGCTCGACAATGAGTAGTATTTTGTATGCATACACTAACAGCCTGGTCACGACTTTGCACCGCAGGGACTAAGTAGTGACAGATCATTCATACAGCGCAACAGCTCTTAACGTGCTTTTCCACCCGCGAAGCGAAGCGGGACGAGGCAAGACAAGAATTTAAATTTGTAGTTAATAAAAAATCTCTTCGCGCATTTTCAGTGGAAATTGTTTTTAGAGTTCCGTACCCAAAGGGGTGAAAACGGGACCCTATTACCAAGATTCCACTGTCCACCTGTCTGTCTGTCACCAGGCTGTATCTCATGAACCGTGATAGCTAGACAGTTGAAATTTTCACAGCTATGATTTATTCATCATCTGTGAAAATTTCAACTCAATCTCAAATTTAGTGGTGGTAGGACCCTGTGCAGGGTCCGTCCGGATCGCTACCACCATCTTATCCATTAACCACCCGCCAAGCAACAGTGTTCGCATTGTTGTGTTCCGGTGTGGGGATAAGACAACCGGTGAAATTACTAGCATAGAGGCATAACATCTTAGTCCTCAGGGTTGGCAACGCATTTGAGGTCTTGGGATTATAGTCTTGAGAATTCAAATGTCTATGGGTCTCAGATTCCACTTACCATCAGGTGGCCTGAGTGCTCGAGTGCCTTCTCCTTAACATAAACAAAAAAAAAAAAAAAAACTGTTGCCGCTATAACAACAAATACTAAAAACGGCGTAAAATGTTTAAAACTATATTTTAATGTAAGACCTCTGTAAATACCATGGATGCAATAAATTGAATATGAATATGAAATAAATATTAAAGTAGGGCTCCGATTCAACAAACTTGATTTTTTTGCCGTAAAAGGTAGTGAAGTAAAGGTAGATATAGTGTCTAATGTCGTTGGGATAATTGGTACGGAATCTTTTGTACGCAGGTCCGACTCGCACTTAGCCAGTGTTTTAATACTAATTTTAATTCTCGCGCGTCTCTTCTCGCCTCGGAGGTGGAAAAACACCTTTCAAAAAAAGGTCGGTTAGACTCGCATAAGAACGTATGAGACTTTGTGTGAGATAGTTTTTTTATGTTAATGAGAAGGCACACGAGCACTCAGGCCACCTGATGGTAAGTGGAATCTGAGACCCATAGACATTTTTTTTTAAGATTATAATCCTAAGACCTCAAATACATTGCCAACCCTGAGGACTAAGATGGAATGCCTCTAAGCTAGTAATTTCACCGGTTGTTTTATTCCCACACCGGAACCAGATGGTTGTTTTATGTGCTAAGGCACTGTAAGTACATCTTAAGCTTATTCGTTGCCGCTCACCGCTCGTCGCCACCGTTGCCGCTGTGAAGCAAAGTCGTGGCCAGAGGGCTACCATGATATGGTTAAGCAATTCAGTTCACGGTGAGAGAAAGAGATAGCTATAGAACTGCTATAGCTCTGTTCTTTACGCTCATCCTAAACTGAATTGCTTAGTCATGTTATGGCAACCCCCCCTTGCGGTAGCAAACACCGATATGACCTATTTAGTTTATTAAGACTTTGTATGCAAAGTCAACGTGGTAAAAGGTCAAGTATAGCTTACTTGGGATCCAGCGCCTCATTGATCGCGTTCAAGAGATAGTCCTTATTTATATCCTGGTAGGAGACAATGGTGGCGGCTCCAGCATCCTGCAGGGCGGCCGCGTTGCCGTACTGGTCTCCGAACAGAGGTATGGCTACTACTGGAATACCCGCGTCTATCGCTTCTATAGTGCTAAGGATTCCAGCGTGTGATATGAATGCCTTGACGTTTTCGTGTTCTGAAAAAGTTAATATTAACAAGGCTTATTTATTTATTTTTATGACAAGGAGAAGGAAAACGAGCAGACAGACCTGATGCTAAGTGAGATCAGAGACGTATCGTCATTTGCATACTACAATCTCAAGTTTGCAAATGCGATGCTAATCCTGACGGAATGCCTCTATGCTAGTAATTTCACCAGTTGTATTGTATCATCTCCACACCGGAACACAACAATGCGAACACTGTTGCATAGTGGTAGGTTAACAGACTGGACGGATCCTGCACAAGTTTCTACCACCACTGAAAATCATACTGTTTTTTTCCACAGACGTAATGTTCATTCTTATCTATATTTATCTAATACACAATTATTATTGGTTCTTTTTTACAAATAGGTAATCTAATGCCGGAAGTTCTGCACATACTTAACAGCTACTTTTAAAAGGATAAAATAACATTTGCCTCAAATAAAAATAATGTGGGATTTAAATTTGGAGCTCTAAAATTTGGAAAAATCTTGTTACCAACACGGCTGAAACTGCAGTTTATTACATCACATCGCTTGCATTACAAAGCAATATTATTTACATTCCAAACCACTTTAAAGTATGTTGTCGAATGCGTCACGTATTGCAAATATGAGTTTTATTTTAGAACGTTCGCGAACGGCTTTTTATAACCGCTATCTAGCGCGAAGTTATACCAATGGTATAGATGATCGTCTTGCTCGCTATTAAAACCGCGGAAAGTTTAGTATTAAGACTAAAAATATAGCGAGCATACTATAGGTATATAGGTACATAAAAAACTGTCATTAATTTCATTTTTGTGCAAGCTTTTGTTGCCAACTGTACTTTATTTTTGCAAAGTCATTTTCTGCTTATCAATGTCAACCTAATTAGTCCAAATTCGGTCGGTCTATGTCAAGTATAGCGATATCCTGTCCCCGCCATTGAACTCCCATCTTCAGATCTGCTCGATGGTGCCATATTAAATTTCAAATTTCAGCTCAATCGCTACCCGGGAAATATTTAAATCTTCCTTGCAAGATTTGACCCTAACACACATACGAGTATACAAATACATACATTGCAAGTTGATAAAAAGCTTGTAAAATTACAAAATCTAAATGTATCCGCGGATTAGGTACCTACTATTGAGAACGGTCATTAGTGCAGAGTTCACCAAAAAAATCATAGGAGTTTTATTTGAATTCTAACATGTTATCGGACCATTTGACAACTGCAAACGAGTTACGCTTAAACGTCAGGTAAATTGTTAATCCCTGACTGAAGATTAACAGGTAAATTTTTAATATTCACACCGTGACTAATGAACAAAACTAAAAAAAAAAACCTAATTTCTCCGATCATAACGCGACCTCTAGATTTAAGCTAACTATCCAATTATCCTTATTTTACTAAAACCACAATACTTAATAGCCCTATAATCAACTCACTTAAAATATCGTACTGCGGGAACCATCGCATAGTCATCACGTTTCTTGGCAAATTTTCAATACTGCCTCCGTCCCATTTCCAAAGGACTCTTAGAGGCAATTTATTGAATGTTGATAACAGTTCTCGCAGTTTTTCTGGCGGCAGCGTGGAGTCTTTCACAGTCGAGCCCAAGTTGACGTAAATAACGCCGTGCTCCGCCTCGTTTATGAATCTTTCAATTTCCTGAAATGATAGGAGCAAATTTAATTTGCATCAGCTTGTGCGTGACATGTATTGCGAGCTTTTTGTAGAGGTATACCTATGTGAGAAGATAATATGAAATGTTAATAGCGCTCTTTGATAAGCTTTTACGTGATAATGTAGAATAGTAATTATAATAATTATAGCCTTGGAACACGAACTTTATGACAGTCTACATACACCAACTTGCGAAGAAAAAGGGCACTTCCCATATTTTCAAGTATATAGTTGTAATTACTATTGGGAACGTAATTTTAATGTAATTATGTACGTAACGCGAATGACTATGTATAACCTTTACTGAATAAATAATTATGAATTATTACGCTCATGTAATTTAATGCTATAGAAAGTAGTATTTACGAAGATACTCGTAAATCTACCATAATATTATTAAGAGAACATTTGTATTTTGGTTTATAATTTAAACAACTGGACTTGTTCTATATTATTACGGAGTTACACAGGCGATATTTTATTTTTCTACGCAGGCGGAGTTACGGGCGACACCTAAAATAAATACATAATAATATCAATTATACTTAATTACTTACATACAATATCATTTTTTGCACTATATTTAAACTAGTTAAAATAAACGCTAGTGCCCGTTTTCTTTGGTAGGTTTATTAGTAGAGATATTAGGTATTATTTCAACAAGAGATATTATTGTGTTACCTGTTTTCGTGAGTTCTAGTTATCCTTATATTAATTGAAACAGTAATATACTTATATTATAACGTTTGTACTTACTGTAGGTATTACTTTTGGAGGCCTTACATGGATGCCTCCAATGTCAATAACGTTATCAGGCCTGGCAACCCCGCCGAACAGCGACTGGTGCGTGTTTACAAACACTAAACTGGCGTTGGACGCGATACTCTCCAAACTTGGTAAATCATCTCCCAAATATTTGTACAAGTAGACGTGGTCAGTAACTTGCGATCCAACGTAGTAAACCCAGTTGGTAATATGGTACAGAACGTAGCTCCTCAATCTATCGAAGTACCAAGGGTCCTTTCCATACGGAAGGCCAGCTAAAGGCACGGAAGCGGAATTGAAATTGATTCCAAGCCTGTTGTACTGCCATGGTTGGATAGGTTGCGGATTGAAAGCGATATAAGGCGCACTCAGATTGGCAGCCAATGCTATGCCACAATCACTGTTATACGACTCCACCAAAACAACATCAAACCGAGGTCGTGTCTTCAACATGTACAGCACTTGATGGTGATTCATTAGTTTCTTGCAGTCATCGTTGCCGGCTTTTGTCGACACTAGCGTTTCAAACGGCACTCGCGACACTTCGTTCACAATCACAGATTCGTACGATAGCCCTTTATACACTTGTTGATCACTTAACAAAATATCTTTGTACGATGCTGGAGGATTTGGGAGCTGGAAATGACTGATCAAAGTCACGTCATGTTCACGAACTGCTAATTCACGGAACAGTCCACGGTACGTCAAATGGTTGTTCCTATCCAATGATGGGAATATACCTAGGATTTTGTAGCTGTTCGCAACAAATAAAGTTGCAACAAAATAGAAGAGAACGTGTGTCCTCATTTTTGCGGGCAACGCGTTCGTTTTGTTGCACAGCGAGATGGTTACTAGGGCGTAAATGGAAGCCGGCTTACGTAGTTATCTAATAATAGGTAGGTAGATGGTATGAGGTAATCGCGCTGACGCCGCGGTCATTTCGTAAGGAACAAAAATATTCGGTGACGGCGGCAATGATTCGACCATGACCTCGAGCGATGGAGACGCGAGCGTGTTCCGAGGCCGGCGGCGCGGGGAAGACTGTTTGAATATATTGATTATGTTCATTAGAAAGTGGAATGCGCGCGAGTGTGTTTACGCCTACTGTTCCCATTTAATTTCTGCTTATTAGGAACCTACCTTTGCACTGAGCTCGGTCTATGATCACTATGACCAAGCATTTAGCACTTCTGACACCGTCGCGTATCAGATCTATGGCTACTGTTCCGGGGTCACTGACGGACGAGTAGGACAGTGATACCTCTATACGTTAGGACGTCAGTTATTTTAGCTATTATGTATGTGATATGAAGCTACTGTGCTCGATCGCTAATAATATACACTCAGGAGCAATGAAAACGGGTCACTTTCTATGGAAATTCTGTACTAACTGACCCGTTTTCAGCTCTTAACTATATTATAAATTCTTTTACCCAATTACTATTATCAAATTAATTACAATAAACTTCTGCTGATAGAAATTAACCAGTGTACCTACTTTGATTAGAGTTTAAAAAGATAATCATTAATTGGACGAAATAATTATGCTCAACATGAGTTATTTTTTACCCAGGTGTCATAATTATTAATTATTAAGTAGTTTATGTTTTGCCTATTTGGTTTACAAATTGGAATAGTACCTAAAATATGAAGTATAGGACAACTACGCACAAATTCTAGACACGCACAATAAAATAGTAACTTGCATCTAAAAACTACAAACTTATGAATTCACTCAAAATAATAACATTTTTGCTACTTTAGGGATTTTATTTTAAATTTTAAGTGCCATACCAAAATTTTGATTTTCTCAGTAATGCCGCAATTTTAGTGAGTTGAATGCTTGCTTAACCGTCATAACTCGGAATGAGATTTTCATTATTAGTATGGAACATTTCGCTTAAATATGCGCTTCACAAATAATGCAATTTAATTAATATCAATTGAAGGAAATGTTCATAAATTATAATTTTAATTTAATTTTGCTTTGAATGTTTATCCAAGGAGTAGGTATGGTTGTTGAAGCAGACGGAGCGGAAACGTCGCGACACGTGGGTGGCGAAGCGAAACCGTTACGTCCGAACATTCTGATTAAGATTCAACTAATTAACGTTATCGAGGAAGGTCACTTGGTTACTGTAAACATTCATTAGACCGCATAAGGTTTAGGAACTAAAAACAATTTGAAATGATTTTGTTTAGAAAAAATATTCGGACGAGTTAGGAGCCGCCTTCTTCTTAGGGTTCCGTAGCCAAATGGCAAAAAACGGAACCCTTATGGATTCGTCATGTCTGTCTGTCTGTCCGTCCGTATGTCACAGACACTTTTTTACGAAACTATAAGAACTATACTGTTTAAACTTAGTAAGTATTCTGTAAACCGCGTTAAGATTTTAAAAAACACAAAAATGGGAAAAAAAAAACAATAAATTTTGGGGGTTCCCCATACTTAGAACTAAAACTCATTTTTTTTTAACAAACACATACGTGTGGGGTATCTATGGAAAGGTCTTCAAAAATGATATTGAGGTTCCTATATTTTTCTAAGCTGAATAGTTAGAACTACCAAAATGGTAAAATATGTGTCTCCCCCCCTGTAACCTTCTAAAATAAGAGAATGATGTAAGTAAACCATCCAAAATTTCACCGAAAAATTGGTTTGAACGAGATCCAAATTCTAGTACTTATGTAGTTTTTTTTTATACATCATGAATCGTCTTCTTGCTACGGAACCCTTCAAGGGCGAGTCCGAATCGCACTTGGCTGCTTTTTTATGAATTCGGTGTAATAAACAAAATAGTGTAAGTACCTACATACTGTTTTACTTATCCCAACATTGTGGTGAATGCGAAAGGTACTTTTAATGTTTTTACGCCTTAATGGCTACACTTATAAGTAATTAATATCGATGAAAGTTGTTATAGAAATTATAAATAGTTTGAGCCCCGGAGAAGGACAAGTAATGTTATCCAGGATTTCTTAAATGTTTCTAAGGGGAACATGATAAACGAGTTTTACACAGGCAAAACATTGTGTGCCAGGGTCGCTATTCCCTTTATATTTTAGAGTAAGCATGTTATTATCATATTGTTTACGAATTTATATTAAGTAAATCATACCTACCGTAACGGGAACAACGTTTGCCTAATACTATCAGCAACCCAGTTCACTGACCATTTGTGAATCTTGTCACCTTATGTTAAGGCTCTCCAGTGATCAGTTAACAGTGGTGCTGTTTGTAGTTGGCACACTACATTATCAAAGACAAAGTGCAAGATGGTAACATAATTATACCACTTTGCTGCCATGATAATAATGCATGCATGCATAATTAACAATAATGACTTCAGATAATTTCTGATGTTAATATAAAAAAGCGGCCAAGTGCGAGTGGGACTCGCCTATGAAGGGTTCCGTAGCAGCAAGTAACATAATATAAAAGTTCGTTGTAGCTTTAATCAATGTTTTTATGACGTATTAAAAAAAAACCACTTACTAGATCTCGTTCAAACCAATTTTCGGTGGAAGTTTGCATGGTAATGTACATCATATATTTTTTTTAGTTCTATCATTCTCTTATTTTAGTAGTTACAGAGGGGGGGGGGGGGACACATATTTCAACACTTTGGAAGTGTCTCTCGCGCAAACTGTTCAGTTTAGAAAAAAATGATGGTAGTAACCTCAATATCATTTTTGAAGACCTATCTACCCCTACCTACACCACACGTATGGGTTTGATGAAAAAAAAAAATTGAGTTTCAGTTCTAAGTATGGGGAACCCCCAAAATTTGTTTTTTTTTCTATTTTTGTGTGAAAATCTTAATGCGGTTCACAGAATACATCTACTTACCAAGTTTCAACAGTGTAGTTCTTATAGTTTCGGAAAAAAGTGACTGTGACATACGGACGGACAGACAGACAGACATGACGAATCTATAAGGGTTCCGTTTTTTGCCATTTGGCTACGGAACCCTAAAAAAAAACATAATGTGCATTTTTTAATTATAATTCTGTTCTTTGTAGTTCAATAAAATATTAATTTTATAAGGCCCAGTAAAACCATTGCACTAGTTCAATTCTTTATTAATATTGCTTCAAGTATAGGTACAGTTTGTACTAAGTTATTAAACAATAAGTTATACTCGTATTTATTTTTCTTTACTCGGACTCCTTTTCAATAACCGTTGGCAATTTGTTAAGTTTAATAAGTGAGTGAGACGAAGGTAGGCGCTAAGAGATTTCTTAATAATAATCTAAAGTATTAAGATATCCCATTTAAAAATCGGTCTAATATAAATTATTATGTAGGTAGTTATACGGTTGAACTCAACAATAATATATTTACGTATTTTTACCTTATTTATTGCATTGAAATAAGGTCGCTTCTTTAGATTCGCGCACTGGAGTAAATAAAGTGTCAAAATTAAAATGTAAAAAATATCTTCATATTGGCTATCTAATGGTAATCTTTGAATAATTTGCAAATACGAAGCAACGTAAATTTAATTTACCGCTCAAGCGCCTGATCGCCTTCTCAATACTCTTCAACGATGAAACATGTTTGCCAACCACCGCAAGCAGGAAAAACTAAGGCGGTTTAACATCGCCCTATTTTTATTACTTTTAATTAATTAATTGCCTTTAACCTATTCTGTAACAGTTTTGAAAAATTAGGAATTTTGTTGGCAAAAGTCATACATGTAACAAGTAGGTACCTAATCTGCACGACTAAAGCCAGAGGCCCTAGCCAAGATATTATGTTCGCTAACTAGCGTTTCTATTCGTTCAGTTTTTAAACCAATCGCGTCACTGCACTGGTAGATCACGTCATACGAAAAGTCACGTGATCTAGCAGTGACGCGATTGGTTTACGCATCTTGGCTAGGGCTTCAGAGCAGAGCCTTTTAAGTGAAGTGTCAGAGTAAACCTGTTTTTACGTTATACAGGGTAATATTTTTATCAGTGCACAAATTATATTACGATTATAAAACGAGTTAAGTAATTTAAACAAAAAAAATGTTGTAAATTATCTCTCTTTTACCTTCTCGTGTGGACACAAAGTCACACTAGAAATGATGACATGGGTTGTCAAGCTGTAGGTATGCAATACACTGTATTGATATTCGAAATTTGAAATTTTATGTCGGTAAAGCTTATCAGACAACAAGCCCCTCTCCTACTGATATTCTAAATTTGAAATTTCATTTATTAACTTACTTAACAACACTCCCCTCTCCTCGCACCCCTGCATTAGAGGGTCCATGAATATCGTTAAGTTAGTGGAATCATAGAATCGGCAATATCTCTAATATTTTTTAAGCTAGAGTAAAAATAACACAACATGACTATTGTGTTATTGATTAACAACAGCGAAGCAAATATTAAAATTTGTGCACCTATTAAAAAACTACCCTGTATAGCCTGCACGGCTAGCACATGTCATGACGGCGCACAAGTTACGTTGAACACGAGATAGACTACCCGTCGTTGTCTAATTAGAACGGTCAGAAAAAGACAGATAGTCTTTCTCGCGGGTGACATAACTCGCGCGCCGTGCTGTTCATGTACCTACAGTGCAGGCCAAATAGTTTTAGTTTTGACGTTTTATGGCTATGATACCCGAGTACTCAGGCCACCTGGTCGTTAAGTAGAATCTGGGACCCATAGACATTTGAATTCTCAAGACTGCAATCCTAAGACGTCAAATACGTTATCAACCCTCAGTAGTAAGATGGAAAGCCTCTACGCTAGTAATTAATAGCTTTGCATTAATTATAATAATGAACAGATTGGTCAGCGGAATTCAAAATAAGGTTCTAAGCATGTTGAACTACATTTTTTACGATTTGTTGTTACTATCAAAAATTTCTATTTCAATGTGTCATTTTCCTTATTTTCAAATTTGTCATTTTTTGTTTTCATGAGATTTAAAAGAAATGATTTATTTTATAGTGCAGGCGTGTCACCCATTTCTATGTTTAATAATATTAAGCCAAATCATTATTTGGCTTAATATTATTCATCACAAATAAAAATACTGTAGTAATCACAACCTCATTACTAAGAAAAGAGGCTGGCAATTGAATCTGAGATACTGTTTATTAGTTTAGAGGGGCAGAATATCTATAACAAATTCTCTTAGCAAGCACTCGGGTACACGAGACAGGCAGTATTGAGTTAGTGCACAATGCATGCATATTGGCATCCTACCTCATTTACGACACGGCAACATAGATCTTTTACTGAAACTAGATGCGTTGCTTCTAACATATATGTATTTACTGAGATCACGGTAGGGTCATCTAGGTATAGTCAAGAAGATTGATAATTTAGCAGTTTGATACAATACGTAAATTAGCCGTGTTATACATTCCCCGGCGGCGTAACACTACGCTACTAATGAATGACAACCATAGAATAGGAACTAAAGACATAGAAGGAGCGATAAAATAAAAGGCAGCATACAGATTGAGATCCAGTGTGCTAAAAAGATACAGTTTTATGAGCTAAAATATCATGGTCGTACACTGTTGCAGTTTACACGAGTTGACAACACCTTCGTGTGTACGGCTAGTTTTAGCAAGAACTGGACTTACCCTTTCCTTTTTTAACTTAATGAACATTCATATTGAAATTTTCGAGACATAGGTATATCTGATACTTTCGTTTTAAGGCTCCTTCCTATGCCTTTAGTTCTTATTATATGTTTACAACCCTACAAATTGACGTATTATGTCATAACTCCTAAACAATAATATTCCTCGATTATACAATCCAATCCTTTTTGCTTGGGGGAGCCTGTTACACCTGACAATTGACCGGAAATCGTGTTTTAATAACTGCGACATCATAATTTAAATACATTAGGTACATTACAACATAATTTACAGAAAAACTGATTTGCTGTGCTTCTCGATCACCGGATATTCTATCTCTATTGGGAAGTGCTGGTAGACTGAGACCTGTAAAGGTGCCTACAGAATAAGGGTTGTTAGATTTCAATTTTATATGTTTTCATACAATGTATTGTAAGGTAAAAGTACCAATGTTTGACACTTTTAGCAGACATGCATCAGTAATCGACAGAATCTTTTAATTCATAGATCATAGGGTTATAAATTGATTGTTGCAATTTGTTTTAAAAAATCTTATCTTCTTTGAATAAGAGTCAGTGTCGAACATTAGCCCTATGTCGAGTACTGGTGCCGTTACCTTACACAAGTCAAACACATAAACTGTATTATTTTAAAATTCGTTAAATATAAAATGGCTTTGATACAACATTATTAAATACTGCTTTTAAATGAATGCCATCAAATTACCACTTTAATTTAGTTGAAATATGCAAAATATGTCTTATGTTAAGACAAATTTTAAAACATAATTTATAATCGCAAAATTCTATCACCTCATTGAAACTATTTAATGTCAATCAGTTCGTTACACAGACGGATTTCATACTTACGTTGATGTATAGCCGGCACTCTGGTTCTTTGCCTTTTCGCCGACAAATCTGTGACAAATGCATCGTTTCGCAAACTATTCATTTGCCAACCAGCTTTTTTTCTCTAAACACAAATATTTCTGGATTTTTATTAAACTAACCTAACCTACACTATACACGATGGCCCTGAAATAAATCTAGAATTATTTACAGTTTCGGTAAAAAAAACGCGGGTTGTCAAATGACATTATGTTTGTGAAATGAATCATTTGTGAAACGTAGCTTATGAAATGATAGGATCCCCGGCTAATCCCCGATACAAAGATTAATTCATCTTTTTTTTTTCATATTTTTACAATAAATGATTCATAAATGCTATATGTAATAAAAAAAATACGCTCATTATTTTTAATTTAGATTTAAACATTTATTTGACTTTTTGCCTTTAGTATAGAGAAGACCAACGCGTCAAAACTTATCGAAGTATTTACTTAAAAGATACTAAGTAAAATAATATTAATCTAAACGCGTCGCATCTAGTTACCTATGCATTTATAGGAGATCAATGCACGGCGTTGTTCGATTACTTTGTTGCTATTTGAAAGTGTGAATGCAGCTCGAGAATTGACTCTGAATGTATTCGAAATAATATTAAAAGGGTAGTTGAGTGTAACATTTCACCGGGAGCGTCGCAACACTCACAACCGCGACGAGACACTGTCATAGGGCTTCACTTTTAGGGCTGCCGCGACTCCGTATAACAACAATAGGTATTATCAATTAATATCTCTCTTGCTACTCGTACGTCACGACTTGGTCCGCGTAGAATGAGTTTCTCGAATTTTCTACACCATTTTTTTAGACAAAAATACATTCATAGATGTGAAATGTGCGTTTAAAAAAAATAGATACCACTTCAAAAAATTAGAGCTAACCACGAAAGATTTTCTTTTAGTTGATAAAAATGTACAAAATAGTTTTGATTTTATTTTTATCAACTAAAGTTAATAGTAAAAACGGCCAGTTCTTTATGGATTCAACTAAGTGACATCTTAGTTTATGTATCTAACGTCTTGTTATCCTCGTACGGAATCAAGACGCTTATGCACAACAAGCACAATGTTGTTAAAAGTTATCAATTTGGGTTTCCCTTCGACATTAAAGTCAGAACAAACCAGTGCGGCTAGACAAGGTGTATTCGACACTCGCTAGCGATTATGTTTCGATTGAAAATATATGGAATTGACGTAAGTGTTACGTTACTATCTCGGTGGCTTACGTCAATCCCATACATTTATCAATCGAAACATAATCGCTAACGATTGTCGAATGCAACTTGTCTAGCAACAGAGCTTACCCAGAAGGTACAAGCAAAACGAACTATAAAAATAATAACGTAAGGGCTTGAATGAGAGTCAATGAAGACACCATGGGCATAAATTGGTCTAGTTACAAGTACCTCGACGGGCATTTCTCACGTACCTACGTATTTAATGTTCAGGATTCCCTAAAAACAGAATATAGCTAGCAGAACATGCTTCGGTGAAATAAATTCGGAGAAATTATATAAATTCTGATTCAATGATGGGTAAAATAAGTCCTTTTACCGAATTGATAACGCCAAATTGGGTAAGTCGCAAAAAAAACTAGTCTAATATAATAAACGTAACGTTTCTTGTAGAACTGTTTTTATTTTAGAAGAAAATTAATTTAAGCTTATAGAATAAAGCCCTAACCCTAATTTGATAGGATAGGGCAGGCTCTTGTATTACGGGGAATTATGGTTGTTGTTTACTTGTTAGTTTGCCTTTTTCCCTAAACCCCTAACCATTTTTAGCTTGTTTACTTATAGTGGCGTCAATACAATAGCTTACAAGATTATTACCACAATAAAAACTTAATTAGGACTACTTTTGCGATACAACTTTTGTATCACTCGCTACACAACCTTTACCAAAAATGTACAGACTGCCAATAAAATGTTGAGCGTAAATTGAAGTTAAATAATGACTTACTGTTGAGTTTCTTGTGGCGCTTCAGCAGTGGTCTCCTCTTGGGAAACGCTGATAGAATATTGACGTGCAAAAATGCCCGTGCGGCCAGTAGGTAGTCAATAAGTATACTGAATAAAAACCTTTTACCAATTTCTTTTTGTCATCATCGTGCTTGTAATTCTCTACGTACTGCAGTAACTAGACACTAAAGAGGTCAACATTTCAAAAGGAAATGTCGCGGTGGCATGTTGAACTATTATAAAATATTTCCAACTAGCATAAATAAACCAAATCATTCAGCAGTTTCTGGGTATGAAGTAATACGAGTAAGTTGCCAATTTCACCCTGAACGGCGCAATAATTTCCAAGCCCTTCTTTCTATATTTTTTTACTAAAATGAAACTGGGTTGACGCTTTTCTTTTAAATAAGTATCTTTATTTGGATGTTGAATAAATTCAGTGAAACCGTAAGGTATTTCTTAACCGTAAAGCAAATAGGAAAAATAAAAGCCCAAACATGGGCATTCTTAAAAATGTTTTTATTGATATCAACAAAACGACACATCCAATAATGAAAGGTACACATTAATATCGGAAAAAATCTCAACAGAGGCTGAATAAGATCTCAGGGAGGCCGGGCTCTATTATATTCCTATTTGTAAGGGGCATTAGCAACCCGGGCCCTACAACATAAAAATGTAATTACAAGGAAGTTCGCGAGGCACTTAAATATAGATTTACCCTTTGAAGAGCGATTTGATGGGGCTGGAGAGGTGTGAGATCCATCATATCCCGATTGTGCGCTCTCTCTCAATTATTCCCTTCTCGGGTCCGATAACTTCATTCATTTTTCAAGCTGACGGGTGCATTTTGTTATCGCTTTGGAGCCGCTAAGTTTTACAACTTAGTTTGATTGTGATATCCATTCTACGAAGTTGGTGACGCGGACGAATGCCGACGGGTAAGACGCTGCGCATTGGTCTGCTCCGAACGATGTTATACCGATCTAAACATTTGAAAGGAAGTTAGTTTTTTTCTTGTAAAAATATAGAAATAACATTCATGAACCGCGTACAGAGGAGTGTTATAAGTTTAACGGTTCTTTTTTTAGAAAACTTGTTTATCTTAAGAGGATTATGAAGCGATGCTTAATTCGCGTAGCTCTGTCACCTTTCTCACCGCCTAAATCTAATCCGATTTCCACGACTTTTGAATATATTGTAGATATTATGAAAAATGATTCCGTTTTTATTATTTATTTTCTTTCCAATACATGTTTTGTTGAAAAGGAAAACGTACAGACCTAGTTTTTTTATAATTTGTGCAACATATTCAAAAATCGTAATAGTTGAAATTGACGTACCAATAAGTATCTAAACTCGGTTAAGGAGCCTCAGTTCCAACACAAGGACCACCATCACTAAAAAGGGTTTTTTTGGAAATTCATCCCCTAAAGGGTTAAAAATAGGGGGATTAGTGAGAAATTAAACGTGTAAGGATTCGCGGGCGTCCTCTAAATAGGTAGTAATAAATAAAGTAAGCTTAGTTTACGTACCAATATCGCCTTCGAATCGATATTCACCACCAGAGGCCCCCCCGAGTCGCCTGCACACGTGCCCCTGCTCCCCTCCCCGCTGGTGCACAGATGCTGTGCCAGAATAAAACCCCCGTACGCGGCCATGCATTGAGCGTTGCTGATCACGGGCACTGTCACCGAGCTGACAGCCCGGACCTGGTCAACGATCGTTGCTGAAATTTAATAGTACATACCATTTGCGGTTGGCGTTTTTTAAAGACCTTACTTTACTTTCACTACACGTATTGCTATCGTATTGTTTTTCCTCGCCCTACTGTCAAGTATATAAGAGCTATCATAACAACCGCAGTTTAAGTTGCTAATTGGTCCAGTAGTTGGCGATTTCATTGAATTTATTATTACCATCACTTGTCGTCCCGTAGCCTGAAGCTGTTGCCGGGATCCCAATGAAATCCATATTTAGTTCACTACCCGAAGGAAGAGCAACGGGCTGGATAAATGCTGAAAGTATAAAGGAGTAAGTATCGGTGTACATGTTTTTTTATTTACTGAAAACTTCCTAAAGTACTCTATTTTTCGAGTTGATCTCTGACTTTTGCTGGGTTAAGCATGCTATAAATTAACCGACCAAGTTCTCCTCAATCAGACCTTATGAGCCGTTACTCCCATTTTGATAGATAAATATTTGGCTTTAATAACTTATTTAATTTTAAAAGTAACTAGAAAAGTCTGCGTAATGAATACTAATTATAATGTTGTTCCTATTAATTGCACTTAAAAAGTAACATGGTGTTAAATTACTTTTAGGTTTCGATATTTAAATGCACAATTTGTAAGGTTAAATCAGAGATAATGTAAGAGTTAGGATTAGAATCAAGATTTTTGGTGAGTGAGTAGGTATTTGTTGCAGAGCCTTGGATATTTATCTATATCAATAAGTTCATCTTTGCGTTGTCTATTTATAGTGTAAGCTTATTGCCTATGGTTAGTTTGGGACTAGGTCAAGTTGTGGAAGATTGTCTCCCTGATAATTTTGGTAATTTATTTTATCATTATAAGTTACATCCGTCCAAATAATCCTCGTATCTCTATCAACTCATAATCTGTATTTCCGTTTATCGTACGTAATTTCAGTACTTAAGATAAAAAAGACAAACAATAGAAAATTAAACTTACAAGTAAATGTTACACTGGGAATTCTTATAACAGCGATATCGTTTTCTAAAGAGCTGGGGCTGTATTCAGAGTGTACAGTCACATCCATGGTGCCAATCCTTGTTCCTCCAGAGAAGAGGAGACTGGAGCCGAGGACGACCGTCACGGCCTCGGCTGTGACGACCCCGTCGTGGTAGCAATGGGCGGCAGTCAGGACACTAGTGTCGGAGATGAGGGAGCCACCACATATAGATTGATACATGTTGAGAACTGTCACGATGAGCCCTGCCTTGCAAAAAATAAGAACATTAATATTATGCTAGCATATTTTTTTATTAAATAATCTGAGTAATAAACCTATTCTTCCATACTAATGACAGCTGTTCTAAATTTGAAAGTAGCTCTGGCTGTCTGTTTATTACGTTTTAAACGCAAAACCAGAACAGATCTCGATGCAATTTGGTATGAATAAAGCTTGAACCTCGAGGAAGGACATAAGTACTTTTTACACACGAGTTGTTATAACGGAGTCGCAGGCAACAGCTTGTAATGATTATGAAGTTATTTAAACACTTTAATTAAACAAAACAATGCGTTTTGAAGTCAATATGTTGTTCACCCGTCATAAAATAAAGATAGGTACATGTTGTGTATGTGTGTGTGGCTGCGCCCACTACAGCTGTGTCTGAGTATTAAACAGTGCATTAGCGTAGCTCGTTGTTTCACTCGTGTCCCTATCTGTCATTGGCGACGATCCGTGTTCTACCCACGTCATTACGCGATAAAAAATGGCTGGTGCTAACTTTGGTATACTGACTACTTTCGACCACAATCTGCAAAATTGGAACAGTTACAAGGGAAGATTAGCACAATATTTTATTGCTAACGATATCGATGAAACGCAAGATGCGACGGGAATAAAAAGACTTGTTAAGTTAAGTGCACTCAATGAGGGTACGTATAAGCTCGCTGTCGATTTGGCTTTGCCAAAAGGGCTCGACTCCGTGCCCTACGAATATATATTACTGCTACTAGATAACCACTTTACACCAAAAAGAACAGCAGTCCGGCGAGTCTTACGCGCAGTGGGCGGCGAGACTGCGCGGGCTGACCGCCCACTGCTCGTTCAGCAATATTGAGGAGGCGCTGCGCGACCGCTTCGTAATGGGGATGCTCCCTGGTCTAGAGAAAGAAAAGCTGTACGCGCGGGACTTAAAAGAGCTGACGCTAGCCAAGGCTGTGGAGCTCGCGGACAGCGTCAGCCGCGCGCGCGCTGGCGCCGCCGCCGCCGCCGCGCCGAACGCGGTGGACCTATTTAACATCACTAACAATCGTAAACAAAGTGTTAGTTCGGTTAAAGTGCAGTGTTCTGCGTGTGGATATAATAATCATAAAGTGTCCGAGTGTCGTTTTGCTAATTTTGTTTGTAAAAAGTGCAAGGTCAAGGGCCATTTACGAAGAATGTGCACTAAAATCAATTATGTAGAAACAGGCGGCCCTGCCGAGGGCGGTGACGAGGACGACGGTGAGTTGTTTAACATTCGTTCCGTCCGGGGAGAGCCTATGGTGGAGTTCGTGGAAATTAACGGGTTGTCGATTAAATTTGAGGTCGATAGCGGGTCAGCGGTTACCGTGATATCACAAAATACCTACAATTTACATTTCCATAGCCTTCCATTGTCACCTACAAATAAAAAGTTACGTAGCTATACAGGCGATAACATAGCATGCTTGGGCGTGGTGCTACTGCCGATCACGTTCAACGAGCAAACCCACACGCTTACCGTGTATGTGGTGCGCGATGGAGGCCCGCCGCTTCTGGGCAGAGATTTTATCTCGAAGTTTAATTTAGAGTTAACTCCAGTTTATTACTGCCAAAGCGTCAACACTTTCGAACAAAAATATCCACAGCTATTTTCTGATAATCTAGGGTGTTTTAACAAATACAGTGTAAAATTGACCTTGAAAGAAGGATCAAGTCCAATATTTTTTAAAGCGCGTCCGATTGCTTTTTCGTTAAGGGAAAAAATTGATAAAGAAATCGATAGATTGGTCGATTTAAATGTCCTTGTCCCCGTGGAGCATTCGGAATACGCTTCTCCCATTGTCCCGGTTTTAAAGCGTAACGGTAATGTCAGGTTGTGTGCTGACTACTCAGTCAGTATAAACAAACAATTGGTAATCGAGCAATATCCATTGCCGACCGCCAATGAATTGTTCGCAAAATTATATTCAGGGCCAAAATTTACGAAGTTAGATCTATCCATGGCCTATAACCAGTTGATGTTAAGTGATGATTCTCAGAACCTAACTTGTATAAATACTCATCGCGGCCTGTACAAGTACACGCGGCTGGTATTCGGACTGGCCAACGCGCCAGCCATCTTTCAGCGTGCCATGGAGGGGTTGCTGGCCGGTGTAGATGGCGTACTGTGCCTGCTGGACGATGTGCTGGTGACTGGCCGCGACGAGAAGGAGCACCTTCACCGCCTTCACTGGGTTTTAAATAGGTTACAGGACGCGGGACTAACTTTGCAAAAGGAAAAATGTGATTTTTTTAAAGACGAAAGTTAAGATCGCGGTTGGACTTATTTAATCCAGTCGTGTCACCACCGCCGCCCTCGTCACTCGGCCTAGCTAATGTTGTCAAACAAAAACAGTGTTTGCAGAATGATAAACTAAATAGGAGACACCAGCACTCTTATAAACCTGGTGATTATATATTGTATAAAAAAAACATTAACTCAAATAAAAACATATGGAGTAAAGGTATCGTCGAAAAAAAAATTGGAAGCGTGTTGTATAAAATAAGAGACCTCAATACTTCACTATTAGTTAAGAAGCACCAAAATCAACTGTTATTATTTAGAGGCACGGTTAGCAACCAAAATCGTTGGGACTTAGACCTACTCGAGACTCCTACAACTCCCTCGGATGACACGTCACCGCCGCCGCTGCCGCCGCCGCTGACGCCGCTGACTCCATCGACTGCATCACATGCGCCGTCGAGCGCCGCACGTGACGCCGCAACCCACCGCTCACCGTCACCACCGCTGGACACCCGAGTTGAGGTGACACCACCTTCGCTTCCCGTCTCGCCTTTGTCTCCGTTTATATCTCGACAAAGTCCCAGTTATTTCTACAGGGGGGAGAGAGAAGTGACTGCCGGACCTTCTCATTCGCCTGAGTACCGGGTCCCGCCTGCTGGAAGCTCAGATGAACATAAATTCCAGGAAGCCATTGACGAGACCCCAGAAGGAGATAACCAAAATGACGAACCTTTAATAGCACCTCCCAAAATCATGTTGCGAAAACGTGCCAAGGTTAACTATAAGGTGTAAGAGTTTTAGGTTTTAGCTGTAAGCTAGGGGAAGGAGATGTTGTGTATGTGTGTGTGGCTGCGCCCACTACAGCTGTATTAAACAGTGCATTAGCGTAGCTCGTTGTTTCACTCGTGTCCCTATCTGTCAGTACATAAGATTTGTCTATCCGAAGCGTACAAAATTTGGGCGTGGACTTTACTAAAAATACCGGACTAGGAGTTTGACGACACGTTGACCTAGTTGGGAGTGACCCTGCCTCTGAAGCCAGCGGCCCTGGGTTCAAATTCCGGTAAGGGCAGATATTTGTGTGATGAGCGCGAATATTTGTTCCTGAGTCTTGGATGTGTTCTATGTATTTAAGTATATATATTAGTGAGATTGTCTCCTGATACTTATTTATTTATTTAATAAACGGAATATTGTGTCAAAATTAAAATACCATTTATTTGGACAACTTTAAGGATGAAATTTGTGTTTTAGCCTAGTTGCTAGTGGGCTTGCTTACGAAGCTGATTTTGATTCCCAGTGAGGGCAAATATTTGTGTGATGAGCGCGAGTGTTCGCTCATGAGTCTTGGATATTTCTATGAGTTTAACTATAGTACACATAGTACAAGCCTTGAGCTTAGTTTGGGACTAGGTCAATTTGATTGTCCCCTGATATTAATTTATTTATCTAAGACTTTTTTACTTACTTGGTAAGGAACGGTGTCAATTCCAACTGGAGAACCTCCGGTGATCCGCTGTATTAACGCTAAGTCATTTTCGCTTGCTTTTATCTTCTCTGCTAAGGCTATTCCAATATTCCGATGGTAGTCGTACACACCATTATTAACTGACGATATTGATCGTCGATCTGTCACATACGCACTAGAAACTACTATGCATATTGCGAAAAGAAACAAGATTGACCACATTTTGCTAGGTTAATAAGAATGAAAATGGTTTTGATGTACACAATTTTTTGTAGGCCGACTTTCATGCCTCAGATCGTACTGATCTAACAACACATATCTGTGCCTAAGATAAGCAGATGAAAGAACCGATTGCCACATCTAATCAGTCAACAAGCTGCTTAAGACTTGTGAGATTTATAAATGTTATTTTATTTAACGAAGAGACTAGATAAACGTAAAAAATCAAGTTTCTGATAAATAATTTTCTAGACTAGTTTTTTGCCAAGTGTGCATATTTTTTTTGTACAGTCATTAAATGCTAATTAAAGTTGAAGTGCAGCAGAGATCCTGTTGCCACCTTCCGACACCATCAAACGCTACCTTTAATACATGTACAAACGGAATCACTGTTAACTGACCACTAGTGAGTCTTATTGTCAAGGTGACAAGATTCACAAATGGTTAGTTAACTGTGATGCTGATGGTACACGCTGATTGGGAACCATTTTGTTACATCCTTTGGTCAATGTCAGTATTTTGTTCCTTTTTGTTTGTCTGTTTTTTGAGCAATATATGAAGTGTATCCTAATTTGCGACACAGTTTAAAAGTACGCATTTTTCATGTGTTATTAACTATTCACTTTTGCACAATACACCGATGTGTTACAAGGTAACACATACATAGATTAAGGTAAAGATAGTATCACTTTATAGTTAATTAACCTAATAACCAATTTATTTTCTCGTAGTTGTACTAATACAATCTGAATTAATTCTCAGTCACTTAACACAGTGAATATTCATGTTTAACAGGGGCCTAACATGCTACCACGGGAACTAGTGTCAAATACGTCAAACGGGAACTACTTAACGGCAAAATGTAGAACCTTGAAGGATGTACAGTCGATCAACAAAAATATTAAGTATGGTTTGAACCTTATCATATTCAATCGGGTATCTTTGGGGTACTACTGTAGTGCTTTATTACTTAAACTTTGGAAGGTATACCTACTGATGCTGTCAAGCATCCTACATAGTTTACTCGTTGGTACGCCACAGTTCAACTGTGATGGATGTTACATAAACTATATGTTCGCTCTATAACTACTTAGCAGCCGGCACATATACCCTAATGCGTCACTTCCTCTATTCCATGCAATGGAACGGTGTCGTTATTCTGTATCGGAACAAATGTGAGTTTGCGACGAATTTAAGTACGCGATTTTTTTTTCAAGACAAACGTACATAATTGGGTTGTGACTGTTCGATTACTAACAGTAAAAGACTCGAGATGCTAGATGCTCTAAGATACCTTTATTTTATTCAATTTACGGGCAGTCCCGCGGTCAGTATTTACAATTCTGCGAACTTCTGCTCGGCGTAAAGGTTTCTAGATAGGATAATGGTAATGCTACGGACGGACCTTGCACATTGTCCAACCCCCCCTATCCCAACTGGCGTGGACAAAATGCATTTTCTACCAAAATCTGTTTGGCGTTAGGTGCCGGGGGTCTAACAGTTTTTGGCAGGACGGACTGCGAACCTTAAAAGAGGTTTATCGTAGTATAGCGACCCGCCAGCGACTTCGCCCGCTGCAATTTTATTTTCTTGACAATTTTTTAATAGAAAGTATCCTACGTTGCTTTTAGTACCTCCGAGCAGCAACACGTGGTGGTTATGCTATTGAATTGTAGCTTATATGAAACGTTTGTATTTTTAACACAGCGCCATCTATTGAATATTTACTCAATCCAGTCAACAGATATCGCCATCTGTTAGAATCCTTTGGAGCTAACAGATATAGCGCCATCTATTGAATATTTACTCAATCCAGTCAACAGATAATTATGACTGTCAAGTAATAGACAAATAATTTGCAATAAAATAATATTGCGACTATAAATTGAAATGTAAGCTATCCTATCTTTCAAGTTGGGTTGATTTGCACACGGTGTGTAAATCAAATTTAAAATCGGTTCAGTAGTTTAGGAGTCCATCGCGGACAAACAACGTGACACGTAATTTATATACATAAATATTGCAATAAAATAATATTGCGACTATAAATTGAAATATAAGCTATCGTATCTTTCAAGTTGGGTCGATTTGCACACGGTGTGCAAATCAAATTTAAAGTCAGTTCAGTAGTTTAGTCCATCGCGGACAAACAACGTGACACGTAATTTTTATATTAAAGATAAAAGAGACTGGAATAAATTGGTATGGGTTACCAAGAGTTTTTATAAAGGTATAAGGGGGACCAAGGAGTTGATATAACTTAGCATAGACGTATGACGTAAAAAAAGAAAAATCAGCAGTTGCGATATAGAATAGCGTGGTCGGAACTGATAACTTCTCCAGTGCCCGTAAACGGCACTCCACCTGTAACCGCAGCGTGCACTTAGCGAGGGAACTGTGCCACGTGCGACTAATTACACTAAATTACCTAATATTCACGTAATGGTTACGTGAAAAGCAGCATTTCTAATTTTAGACCCGTTTACTAATTACAGTTCACCTGTTTCGTGAATCTGGACGCGAGAACGTTTTTACATCTCTCGTAAGTATACAGTGCTTCTATCTCACTTGCATTCGCATCTGACAGTATATTTGTCACTCGTTTTTTATAGAAAAACGAAGCTTGCCGAGATACATTAAGAAAATAGAAGGTCTGTATGCATGTATGTAAAGTTTTATTTTGCATCAATATAAATAATGTACATAGGTGAACTAATCCCATATGGGATCTCTTCTTGTTAATACTGGAGTAAAATAAAGCAATGACAATGCACGAGGAGAAAAACTAACAAAATAACAGAAAAAAAAACAAAAAACTGCCTTAAAAAACGCAAGAAATAAAACCTTTAAAAATGTAGGCAACTACCTAATAGGTAAGTCGAACTGAAGTCGGCGACCACAGTGAGGTGCCTACTATTTTAAAATAAGTTATTTCTTGCGTTTTTGAGGGCAATTTTTTGTTTTTTTGAACATTTATTTTATTTTAAACTTTTTAGTGCAATATTAAATACGCTGTTCCGTACTCCCACTTGTTAGTTGATATGAAACTTAAAGTTTCAAGCGCGCCGCAAGCAACGCCGCCAGAAAATCATAGTCATATTTCAACAAGTAAATATTTTTCGTTGTAGTCGCTCAACTATCTTAATCGAGATATGTTAACGCCGCCCTTGAAATAGGTACCGTTGAGGAGTTCCAATGGCCATCAGTGGTCTTCATCATCAGTTCCACTTCTCCAAATGATACTTTCTGAATGCAAATGTTAGACTTCTTACTAAAAATAATAAAATCGCTGTATGTTTGCCTACAATATTTGAAGAGTTTCCTCAATTCTTCACTGATCCACTCATCCGATTCAGATTTGGTGACAATGGGACCACCTCGGAAGTATATTCTATCAAACCAAAAAAAATATTTCAAAATCGGTCCAAAATTGACGGAGTAATCGGTGAGCATAGTTACATAAAAAAAAACGTACAATGGAACGTATAACCTCCTCCTTGTTTTGAAGTCGGTTAAAAAATGGGTTAATAGAATGCATACATACATAGACATTGAATATACTAAAATATCCTACCACATACCTAAACAGCAATAACAATATATAAGAGAGCTAAGTTTCAACAGACTCGTCTTGCCGATTTAGACATATCTTCTTTAACCTTTCCTTCAATGAACCGACAGTTCTAGATTGCCTCAAGCAAGGTGGAAGCCCATTCCACATTTGGACAGAGTGTACCGTGAAATATTTTGCATAGGTACGAGTCTTGTAAATATACGTGTTGCAAATTGCTTTAAAGTATAATTAAAGCAGTTAGCCCACTGTGCGTATATTAGTATTTTACTCTGTATGATTCGTATACGGCCATTATTAACTTTTACGATAGCGAAAACAAATAAAGTAATTTTACTCGTACATATAACATTTAAACGGTTTATCTAGTTATGTAATCGATTCTCGTAAAACTTCATAAGAGCAATCAATATTTAAATTCTGAGACCCATATACTGAATTCTCAAGACTGTAATCCTAAGACTCTAAGCCCAGAGGACTAAGATGGAATGCTAGTAATTTCACCGATTAACTTAGCATAACACCGGAACACAGTGCGAACACTGCTGCTTGGCGGTAGGTTAAAAGACATATTTTTGGCGATCTAAAGAATTTAAATGGAAAATAACATAAACAATTAAATGTACATTCGGAAAATTGAACTTTTAACCACCGAAGAACTGTGTCACAGTGACTTTAAAAAACAAATTGTAAAAATTGTGAAACAGAATGTCACTCTGTTTTTTTTTTTATGGTAGGTCATTTTTTTCATGGCCCTAAGGTGACAAGATTCACAATTGGTCATAATCTGCGTTGCTGATGGGACATAAAATGATAATAAAATAAAAAAATATTTTTAACTATTATTCATTATTTGTTTAATCTTTTCTGCAAAACACATACGAAATGCTTCTTTGATAACGATTAGCTATGAAGGGCGGAAAACACAGTCAAAGTCAAATCAGTAATTGGATCTTGTTTATAAAGTATCAACTAATATTTTTTCAGTAAGTTCAAAAACTGCTGTTTATACGGAGAGGATCCAGGAAAGGTATGAGGTGACCCTGGCGTATGCGGCAGGCAGGCCCGCTGCGCAGCCGTCGCGGGCTCCGAAAGATGTCACGCCGATCTAAATAAAAAAAAGCAATGAGTATGATAAATAGCATATTCGCAAAACACGATATTCGGAAAACATCATATTCGCAAAACATGACATTCTCAAAACATCATTATTAACAAGACATCAATTAGACAGTGTCGACGGAGCTCCAATGCCGCGGAGCTCCTATTTCTGGGTGGTTTGGCCCTCCGGGCCTGCTGTAAAACTAACATAACCAAAACCTACCTACGATTCTATAACCTAATTCCACTTTTTGCAAATATCGTGTTTTGCGCATATCGTGTTTTGCGAATATCATGTTTTACTAATATCAATTTTGCGAAAATCTTTTTTTGCGAATATGATATTAGTATATTTTAGTAACATTGGCCCCTATTTCACTATTCTGACAATGATATGCAACAGTTGACATGGCGCAGCTTATATTAGAGTGAGTGATGTATCAGCGTGTTTTCATCTGCTCATCTGTCACGTGTGATTGTCTCGATGGTCAAATAGGACGCCGAACAATATTTTTTTTTAGAATTTTGTTGATAAACAAAATTTGTAGTTTAGGAAAAATTACAATTCTTTTAGGCGTTAATTTATAAGTTGTTAAATTTATTGAGCTGAAATGTTTTAGTTTATAAGAGTACCTTTCTGGGCTATTACTTATATTAGTTATCTGCCACATTTGCCATATGAAAATATCTGCAGATCCAACAAAATGACACAACGATATTGTTTTATTTATATGTCATTCCTCATTTTCGCAAATAGTTAGAGAGCAACATTAATTTATCCGTATGGCTTTGTGTACAGGTTCGCTTTGTATTTACTGCACATGAACATTGAATGAGCATTAACAACTGCGTAGACCTACCTACATAACGGACGTAGCAATAATTTATTTTTTACCCAAAACACTGCTTTGCTCGGCCTTAGATCCTGGATTCATTGACTTGAATGATGAGGTAAACCAATAATCTTACCAGGACGGTTCTTCCGTCGCTGTCAACAACAAGTGGACCGCCGGAGTCTCCTTGGCAGGTTCCTTGGCCACCAGCACCGCTGGTGCAGATTGTGGTGGCGGTGACAAAAGTGGAGCCGTACACAGCGGCGCACTCTGAGTTGGCGATGACGGGAAGGGTGACAGAGCTCAGTCGCTGGGTGGTTCCGATGCTACCAGCTAATAACAACACACACAAACGTATATATATATTTTTTTTTAGAATACACCGCTTATGATCCGTAAAACTCTGATTGGCGTTTGTTTTAAGAGGCCGTATACGAAATTTTGTCGATTTCGCTGATTTACGTGATTTTACAGACGTGATTTTTTAGTTAAAAAACTTTACTTCTACAAATTTTAATGCGCAACACGAAATATAATTTCGATTTTCAACGAATGTATACCTTTTTGTTTTTATTATTTAATTGTGATAAATCGACCTGAAACCGGCGACTGTTTTGTGAATTTTGCTGTAAGAGGTTTATATTCACAAATCGTTTGACGAAAAAATTAATGAATCACAATTTTACAACCTTCATATATTTTTTTTGTGTAAAAAAAATATTAATTTGGTAAAATTTTATAGAAAATGGGCAAAACATTGTTTTTGAATTCGGCTACTTAAAACTCTCGTTCATTAAATTAAAACAACAGTAATAAACTTCAGTTCAAAATCAACCCAATACCTCAAAAAAAAGATCCAAAAAATAAAAAAATAGCAATATGTAATGTTTTAAAACGATCTAAATCTCGCATTATAATACTCGACAAAAATAAAAAAGTAGTTCATTCATTCATAACTCATTTATTCGATCATAACTGAAATGATATTTCATGATGTGCATTAAAACTTATAGAAAAGGAGTATTTTAACTGTAAAATCACGAAAAGAAGCAAAACCGCCAAAATTTCGTGTACGGCCTCTTAACTCTAAAATAAAAGTATTTATTCCAAGTCTTGGGTAAATTCTATGTATGTAATTCGATGTATAAGTATGTTTTTCGTTGCCTTATACCCGTAGCTTGGGACCACGTCCATTGCTGTGAGGTTGTCCCCCGATATTTATTTTATTTTAGACTGCATTTATCAGTAAAGGATTTTTGTTAAAAGTTACTTACAGTCAGAGGTGAGGCCGTATCCAGAAGCCAGTGCGTCGGAGCCAACGAATAGTTCAGAACTTTCACTGAGAGGTAGAAGGATGGGTTGAATCACACCTGAGAACAATCATGTTTACATTAAGTAACTTCCGTAACTTTCAACTCGTGTCAGCAGCACTAAAAACAAAATTCCGCGAAAGTTATCGTTATCGAAAATGTATAGGATTGACGCAAGCTGCCGGAATGCCACTTCGAGCGCTTATGTCACTTCCATATACGTCAAAATCATATCGGTCAAGTGTTCACAATATGTGACACCCTATATTATGAAAAGATACTGCCGCGCAAGTCATAAAATTAAAAGAAAAACCTAAATTATTAAGATTAATATTAATTTAACTCGAAAACGCGTTTATGGTTTTGACGCGTTTGGTTGGAGGTTAAGAGTATTTATATCACGTTCCTTAACATAACCACCGTATTAGCCAGTGCTGTTACGGCAGTTATGTTTAAGGGTGACTAGTTAGAAACCATCTACAATCATGTTATATCCGTAAAAATGGGATTTTATGACGAATTTGACGTTTTTAACGCTAACTGGGTACTTAAATTTAGTAAATGCAACTTGCAATTAGTATTATTTCTGGCTGTTATGGCAATTATCACTTGTATTGTTTTAGAAAAAAATATTTGACTGTCACAAATCAGAACCGACGTAAGTGGCTGATACGGTGCTTATGACTAGTACCTATTGGTAGCATTTATTTAACTGGCATACCAAATTTGGACACCGTAATGGCCGTTACGGTGTCTATATCTCGCAGCTGATGGTGGAAATTGGCTGTCACAGTTCCGGTGTTTATGCTTCATTAAATCTCGGCAATGGTAAGATAATTTAATACTTCTCAAATTGGAGTATACAGATCTCATTACGCTGATTTTGAATTCCTGTTCTAATATCTCGTTTTCACCATAAATGCCTGATACAGTTGTTATAATTTGCGCGGCAAAATATATGTTAGGGTTTTCCAATGTGTCAATTATAATGACCTTTCGTGAGTCGTTGTTGTCCGAGATTTAGGAATAACATCGTAATAACAAATATTTAAAACCTATTTGCTCTAATTCGACGCGATACAAAAACACCCTCGATCACAAAGGAAACTATTTCTTCACATTCAAAATTAAACATAAATTCATTTGAATACTTACTTGAGTATGTTATAGATGGAATGCGAATGACAGCGATATCATTGGAAATAGTAGAAGGCGACCAGTTGGGGTGAACCTCGACGTCGGTGGTAGTTATACGGACTCCACCAAAGAACAGAAAGTTGGACCCATGGACGGTGGTGATGGATTGGGCAGTGATGGTGCCGTCGAAGTAGCAGTGAGCAGCGGTAATTACTCTGGTTTGACTGATAAGGGAACCGCCGCAAACTGAGGTAAAAATCCACAGGATTGTGAGGACAAGTCCAACCTGTAAAAAAAAGATTTTAATCTTATTCAAAGACAAAACTTTAGCTTTTTAATCCGTGGAACCGATTCGTAGGTTCTAATGCAATTATCATTATCTGCTCTGTGATAATTAGACATCATTACGTTGATTATTTACTGACATGACGTCACGTTGGGCGATTTACTGGTTGTTAAAAGACAATGTATCTATTTGTACGTATTTATACTCATTATTTTACAAACTTATCCGTTTAAGGGATTTCTCCCAGCTAAACCTTGAAAAAGTTATAAAGGAAGTACCCTATTGACAAACAAACAGTCCTGAATAAAAATTAAAACCAACAATAAAATAATGAAAACAGGTAATGGACAATATTCTGTTTGGCCTAGTGGTTGACTGGTAGAGAATGCATTAAGGCATTAAGTCCTCCAATTGTACTTACTTGTTGTACTGATAAAGTTTAAATACATACACTAACCCAAAATCATCATCATCAACTTTAAATAAATACACTATCCCAAAATCTAATATAATAGGTACATGACGGTCAAATTGTTACGAATAGAAATTAAAAGGTAATCACAGTCAATTTCACAAATAAAATGCGAATGAAATGCTGTAGATTATTTATCTTATATAGATTATTTTACAAAATGTAGCGCACACTTACTTGATATGGGACCTGGCTGATGTCAGTAATTGATCCACCTACAATTCTTTGGCTCCCTGGGTCTAATTGGGCCTTTTCTTCGGCTTGCCTTATTCTTGCTGCTTCAGGAATACCAACTTTTGTATGATATCCGTAAGCCGAAGACTGCTCTGCAGAGAAGGTCTCTGCATACGAGGCGGTAATGGCAACAGCCAAGAAAATAGCTAGCACCTTCATTGTATAGATAAAAAAACTAATTAGCGATCGTGAGGATTCTTATTTTTATATTTTATTTAATCTAATCTGAAAAAGTTCATTAAGGATTAGCGGACGCAATTTGATTGAACGGTCAGATTATAAGGAGTATACATATTTGATTTGCCCATGCTCATTCAAAGTGATCACGAATTGATAAAAAGATACAATACAATACAATACAAAACACTTTATTGTACACCAAACAAAAACATTACAGAGAAATAGCACAGTTTAAAAAAGACCCAGGTAAACTACAGGCCATCTTATCGCTAATTAGCGATCTCTTCCAGAATACTTTAGAAGTATAAGAAAAGGAATGAAGGAGGAGGAGGGGGGAGAAAAAAGATGTTAATTCAGTAAGTAGGCCGCACGGGCACTTTTACACGTCAAAACTCTACCAGCGCTTCCCAAGAGGAAACCACTGCTGAGAAGAAGCGCCATAAGAAACTTAACATATTGCTTACATAACTACTTAACCTAGCTACATACATAACATAACCTCACGCCTTCATTCCCAAAGTGGAGTAGGCAGACCTAACCTAGCTTAACCTAGCTTTGTATAAAATAATATAATAAAATATACAGTAAAATATCATTCGAAGTTGAGCAGGAAAAAGTGTTTAATCTCAGAATTACTATAAGAGCAAATAATAATTAAATATACGTACAGTCCAGTGCAAAAATATGTATACACTTTAGTACCTTACCGCTTTAATCGCTGTCACGATTTTATATGACAGCTTAAACATGACGTTAAATAGACAAGGTACTAAAGTGTATACATATTTTTGCCCTTGACTGTACCTATGGATATAAATTAAGACGGTGCAAGACCACATTAAAAAGTTTCGATACGTTCTCCTACATAAACCGTCTTCCCTAGACAAGATACAATGTTTACATGTTTATTTCTGTACTTATATTTTTGTTAACTGCTAGAAAACTGAATTGGATGGCTTTTGCTAAAGTAATATAAAATACATAAATGTGTATATGCACAACAGCCAACTTACGAAGGAAGTTCATACTCATATTTTTAAAATACGGCTGATATTAAAAAAAAAAACAAGAAAAGTAACGGAAGAATTTTCACCACCAAGTCAACGAAGAATTAGTTTTCGGTGTAGGTACCCTTATTTTTTGGTCGTTGGTAGTTGAATTCCCAAAATCCTTTCTTAGAGTTGTGGTAAACGGCCTCTTATAAATAAAAGTATTTTAAGTTACATTTAAACTTCTTTCATAAAGGCAACATATTATATATCTCATCTAGAAATTTCGTTCCACAACTGTTTCAAAAGTTTTCAATTTCGCAATTAGGGGCTTAACTGGTGTGCAAAGTTTCACATATGCTTACAAAGAGATTGAAATCAAAGAGGGTTCATTAGTGTTAAGGTTAGTTGGAAGTTGCGGGTTCAATGTGAATACTGGATTAAAGTTTAACTCTGCGGTCGGTGCAGCGGCTTATCTTGCATAAAATCCTATTATCATAATAATAATGCGCTGCAAACGAGGGTGGAACCTCCCGCGGTTGGATATTCCGAATTACGTGCTACATTTTTAATAATGCCGAGCTTTGGCGGAACTGTGACTATCATCCAAATCGGTGAAATTTGTTTTTATGAACTAGTGTAACACTCTGAAGATACGATTAGCCTAGTTGGTATGGAGTCAAACCAGCCTGCCAGAACTAGTGTCCCAATTTAGATCTCCACTTAACTTAGGGAAAATACTTGTCCGATGTTTTCTGTATAAAAGTATTTCATTTATATTATATGTGTTGCAGAATAGATGGAACAGAATTTATGTAGAAGCCCAGGATAGTTGACTATTGTTTGTTGTTGTTTGTTTCAATTGTATTGCTGTTTGAATCGTTTTATATGTGAATGCTGAACCAATGACTGTTTTTTTGATATTTATTCAGTTTTACCATTGTTATGTGTGTCTTCTGTGTAAGAAACAAATGTATTTCTTCTTCCACAACGACACCTTAGCCTGTTGGTGCCAAATGTGGTGGCAGAACTATCACGAAGTCTTTTTAGAGTCATTGGTATTTTTGTAGCTCTGCCTACCCCACTCTGGGAATGAAGGCGTGATGTTATGTATGTATCGTTCCCAAATGCCTATAACCTATTAAAAAAAGGTTCAGTTAGATATAAGTGTACAAATTACGTAATAAAATCACATCGGTAAAACTCTGCGTTTTCTTCACTACAATCACGCCAAGGTTTTTATGCATATCCAGCACTTAATTGACCTTTTTATTAGTAGGTACTCTGACCAGGTTTTTCTTATAAAAGAAACTTAAAAGTCTTCCAAGACCCGCATAGCTCGCAGAAACGAGGTTACGTTCTAATTTTGACGCCGATGAAGGAATGTGTACTTTGACACTTGTATACACGTAGGTATAGTGTAAAAGTGCACTGGAAATGGGTCACAAGGCATCTCTGCTCTTGATGAAGAGCGCTGGGAATGACTTCTGTGAAGGAAGTTTGGAATATTATAGGGGCATGCTTGTGTGGGATCGTCGGGTGTTTATCGTCTTTGGCGAATCGTGTTCTTGAACATTATGGAGGTTTGGGTATAAAGGAATTACATTATACTTAAATTTTTGACCCTGACAAAAAGGGGTATTATAAGGTTTAACGTGTTTATTATCATATCTGTATCAGGCGTCAGAGATTTCAAATAGATTCGACGCAGTTCGTTATTAAAAGAGAACAAGTACATATATTTGGGATGGTTCGCTAGTTAGGTTTTTTGATAAACGGTTAGGATGTTTAAGAGGTATCTATTTTGAAAGATGAGATCGCCATTATGACAGGGAGTTTTATCTATACAGTGTGTGACCGGCATGAGGGCTTTAAATGTAGGTATCGATTCTACTCCTCAAATGCTACATCTTTTGTTCTACGACTTAGAAAATAACTTATTTTACAGTAAGTTATAGGTGATCAAACTTTCAAACTTTACTAGTAAAATCAGTGAATTAATTTATTTTGTATGAAAAAAAAAAAAAATACTTACCTCATTTTTTAAAGTCGTAGAACAATAGGAGTTCCATTTGAGGAGTAGAATCGATACCTACATTTAAAGCCCTCATGCCGGTAACACACTGTATAATAGTTACCAATTCTATGCACAAATGATTTTCTTCAAGTAGGTACTTTATATGTTTGGACATCGTGAACGTTTGTAACAGAGCTATGTTCGTTGTACCTAAATAATGCAAAAATAGAATAGGCATGTAAAAATAGTTATATGAATTCGTCATCAATCGTTTTACATATACAAAATAATAAAAGTATAAGTGATTATATTAAGTAAAATAAAAAGCTAAGTTAAAAGTGCTCTCCTAAATATATCATAAATATTCTCAGCAAAACCTTTTGGAAATTCTCACAGCGGAAAACGTGCGCAGCGCTATTTCATATTAATTGCACAAATTCTTTTCACATTATAAGCCGGAGTGTGTAAAACTGAAAAAAACCGAGTGTTCCCTTTGTTTTTACAAAAGAAATAGGTGGAGATAATAAAATGGCGTCGGGCACGGGTGTCGCATAAGCCGCGCGAATGTGGGGACCGGGAGCACAAAAGTTTTACAGACAGTAGTGCAACCTTAAAATCGTTATTCTTGGCGTTAAGTGCTTCAACGTGACAAAATTATTCTTACTTACTATCTTTAAACGCGTCTGAAGTTCCGAGTGGTCATAATACTTTTTATTACCTGTCAAGCTCACTATGTGGGTCATACACAGATTTAGGTTACCGTCTTTCCTGTGGACACACCGAAAGTTAACGTTTTTGAGGCCTAATTTTATAAACGCCGTCAGGACTGCTTTAGACCTATCATATAAAAACATGACTTACTTATATGCAGATAAGCTTTTAACTATGGTCCACATAACGACTTTTTCCCTGCATTGCCTTATGTCGCCTCAGCACCAACTGAAGAAATTAATTTAAAAAATTGTCCCGGACCGCTCCACGATAAAACGTGTTTAGCAAAACATTCCTTGTGCATTAATGCGGATTATTTATTTCTTACATTAAGTTTTATTTATATACTTCATAATACAAGTTAAATTTATTTACATCGCGTCTATTTTAAAGAAATACTTATTATAATCAAAAAAGAAAAAACAAACACTGATTATACAACCTAGACTTAAAGACTTAGGTTCGTTTCATCAATTGGTGCTTTATAATGTCACCTACAAAAACCTCACACAAGATATTTTTAATCTTGTAGATTCTCTTCACCGATAAGTAGTTATTACGTTATTACGCAAAATTATTCAGATATTCCGTACCGGGTACTAGTTTGACTATAATTTGAACACCCAGCGCATCTTCATCCTTATATCTCTAAGCTGCTCCTAAGTCAACTGAACTTTCGACCGGGAGCACGTGGTTATCGCAGTGGATTTGCAACGTTAAACTACTGCTTATATTAGATTGTGGTTCACAAAATGGGCACTGACACGTCCATGGAGACTATGCTAGTGTAAACTCTGCTTAACGGTTCGATTATCCTGTTACTCATTGTCGGTTGCAAGTAAGTATTTGATAAAAATTGCATGTTTTGATGTTCTCATCTACTTACATTATATGTTAAAACCCATTTTACGTACTTTAAAATCCGTTTATTAAATACCTTTTTCAAAATAAACACGTTGGCCTTGTTGGCAGTGACTCTGCCTTCGAAGCTAGAGGTCTCGGGTTCAAATATATGTGTGATGAGCACAAGTATTTGTTCCTGAGTCTTTGATGTTTTCTATGTATTTTAGTATGTATTTCTCTTTTATTATTATGACTTTAATTATTATGCCACTATGAAACCCTGTCATAATGACAGCGTCAAACCACATGAAACAAAGCTAAAATTAATGATTAACGCTGTCATTACTACACGGTTCCATAGCAGCATAACAATTAAAGTCCCTGACCGTACCCATAGAACAAGCCTAAAATTTAGATTGGGAGTAGGTCAATTTGTGTAAGATTGTCCCTCGATATTTAATTATTTATTTTAATTACCACGTTGCACCTAACGACAACTTGATTGTCGAAATCAGGCTATCAGTTCAGCGTTTTAGCGGTGGGAGGACCCTGTGCAAGGTCCGTCCGGATCGCTACCACCATCTTATCCATTAACCACCGCCAAGCAACTGTGTTCGCATTGTTGTGTTCCGGTGTGGGCTAAGACAATCGGTGAAATTACTAAAATAGAGACATTCCATCTTAGCCCTCAGGGTTGGCAACGCATTTGAGGTCTTAGGATTATAGTTTTGAGAATTCAAATGTCTATGCGTCTCAGATTCCACTTACCATCAGGTGGAATGAGTTCTCGTGTGCCTTCTCCTTAACATAAAAAAGCTTATACATGGAACCACAGATGCTTACATAGGCCTCATAAGTAGCTGCACACTTTAGCACCTTGTCGCTTTAACGAACTTGACAGATCAGTGCAGCAGTTCAAACATAACGTTAAAGTGACCAATAATTAAAGTATAGGTGAAAACTTAAGTAAAGAACCTGTTGTATGTGGTTGTGTACAAAATTAATATGGAATATATGTCAATTTCAAATATAGAATGTCAAACGGTCTATACAGGGCTAGGATTCTACACGGTAATAACGATATCGTATTTGACGTGTTTCCGTATTGTCAACGTTTTGATAACTCTCATGTCATTTACAATAATGGCGACTGTGACATAAACGATTCTAAAACACGTGAAACACGATATCGTTATAACGCAGTTGAATAGAGGCCCAGGGGGTTATCATGAGCTAGCTTTGCAGTTCTGTTTACGCTCAGAGAAAAGGACAGAGCTATGTAACCGCCATAGATCTGTCCTTTACGCTGACCGTAAAATGAACTGCAAAGCTAGCTCATGATAACCCCCCAGATGTGTTACAACTACATACAACAGGGCTGGAATTCTACAAGGTAATAACGATATCGTTTTTGACCTGTTTCCGTATTGTCAACGTTTTGATAACTCTTATGTCATTTACAATAATGGCGACTGTGACATAAATGATTCTTAAACGTGTCAAGCACGATATCGTTTTAACACACCTGAATAGAGGCCCAGGTCCTTTGCGTAAGTTTTTCACCTATAGGATGTTGTATATTGTTAGTGTTTGTGTTGGATGTTGTTATCGAACGCTATTTTCTGCTGAAACCATGATGTTTTCAGGATATCTTAAACATTAATTAGGTACGCAAGTTAGGTTAGGTTAAGTGGGACATGACATGTGACATGAAATATAAATTCTACGTAATGATAGGTTTGTTGGAAGGTGTTACGATAAAATAGTAGGTAAGTATCCATGCATACGCACAAATAGGTAAAAAATTACCTTTCTTCGGCAGTCGAGTAAAAAGAGAAATAATACACGTAACAACCAAGAATGAAGAAGAAGAATGTAAATGTGTATCAATCATCTCCGACTTAGTTTTTTTTTCGTAAGAATAACTAAAAAGGAAAACATAAAAAAATGGTTGGAAATTACCAACCAGATACCTAAATGAGAAGGTCGAGTAAAAGTCATAATGGCTCATAATGAAGTACTTACTAGCCGTAAATAAAAACCCGACACAATATATAAGTGTTCCTACTCCACACCAGCGCTGTCTCCGGTAAGAGGTCAAGTTTAAAAGAGGTTGCACTAAATTTTCGACTTTAGCGACAAATCTACAGCGAAATACTGGGGCACTATTGTCGGTATTGTTTTGTAAAGAACGAGGCTGCTTTAGCAAAAACATGCCGAGTGGCTCCGCGGCCCGGTTCAGTGTCACGGAACCCCGACTTAACAAATTACAAGGAAGTAGTTTTTACTTTGATACGGAAACTTTTTGCAAGTTTCCTTCTGAGAACTTTCAGCGCTTTTTTAAGTACTGAAAAGTTCTAGTTAGTAAAGTGCTAGTTTTTAGGGTTACGTAGTCAAACTAGGAACCCATATTATAGTTTCGCCATGTCCATCCGTCCGTCCGCAGCCTAGCGCAGAGACTCTTAGTACTAGAAAGCTGCAATTTGGCATGAATATGCATATTAGTCACACCAACAAAGTGGTACAATAAAAAGTAAAAAGATTATTTTTTTGTGGTAGGTACCTCCCCTACATGTAACTTGGGGATGGTTTTTTTTTTCTCGTCTACCCTATAGTGTGGTGTGTCGTTGGATAGGTCTTTTAAAAATAATACGGTTTGTGCAAATAGCTTTTCGATTAAGTTATCCGTTTATGAAATATTAAGCTTCAAAGCGCTAATTTTTGTTAGACTCAAGTGTCCCCCCCCTACAGCCAAAACTACAAATACTAATAATCTTTTTATGTTTGTAGTACTTAACGGCTTCGGAATCCTATACTGAGCATGGTCCGACATGCTCTTGCCCGGTTTTTATTTACTGTGTTCGTGTGCCAGGTTCCTAACGCGGGATCTACATATTTTGTATAATTTTTATACTTATACAGTTGCGGAATTGACTTAAAAACGAAAACTGTTTTAAATAAGTAAACGTCTACTCTAAGTAGGCATTTTCGTAAATAAAAAGTAACATTTTAGTGCAAGTAGCTTCAATTCGTTTTCATGTCAGTTCACACAGTTTTCTGCTAATTTTGTTTTGTACAAATAGTGCTTCAAATCTGGACCAAGTGTTGCGCCCCACTGCATTTTCATGAGCCGACCGTTCTTTATATGCATTCTGTTTACCACTGCAAATTTGTCCACTGGGGTTTGTTACATTGAGGTTTTCCTAGTCTTTGTTACTGTGTTGTTTCTGCTAAAACCTGGGAATTGAAAGAAAGAGAGTTTTAAAGTCATATTATTTTAGAATGTTCACTAAAGTTATTATTTACCATGATTTCACTGATGCAGGTAAGTAAATATCAGGAATCGTTCTGAGTAATTAATAAAAAGTAACTGTTCTTTTACAAATTACAAAGTATCATTATGCAATAATAAAATGAATGTTGTAGGAAATAAAATTACTCCAAGTGTACGATATTATATAAAATAAAAGTTATATCACTAATAGGTGCACTGGTAAACATCTTAGCCTGTTTACGCAAAGTGTAGTTACAGAATTATCAATAAGTCTTTTTAGAGTTATGAGTCATGTAGCTCGGCCTATCCCACCCTGGGAGTGAAGGCGTGATGTCATGTATGTATGTATAAAAGTTATAGGTATTCAATGAAATTATAGTTTTTGTTGTTTGTCAAAACTAATTAAAGTTTTTTAAATGAAATTATATCTTACGTTGTCCATACATTATGAGACGCACCCCTTTCAATGCATGTATGGCTTAAACAAAAGCTATCCATTCCATGCATATGATATTGGTTCCTTTTTGTTACCTTTTTCTGACTAACTTAATTAAGGTTCTTTCTTTTTCTTTTAGTTATTTCCATTGTTGTAAACACTGATACTCACTCGTATTTCAAAAGTTTTCTGATAAAAAAAAACCTACAAACTCACAACTCTCATAAGAGTTAAAATGCCCGTTCGTTGGACACTCGTTCTCATCTCTGAATGCATTTTTAAACTGATTGCACGTAGTCCCGAAAGCGCAATCTTAATTAAAATCAGTGTCAGTGCATTATGTCCCGGACTAATTTATTTCTTTAAAAGATATCTTTTATAAATCACCGGCTTCAAACCATGATTTTATTTTAAACGAAGAATTTAAAAGCGAATTTCATTTAACTAATATTGTAGATACTTCCACCAACATTATTCAATGAAATTAACAACTATTAGTGAAACTTTGTGTACATACACACCAAATGAAAAATACGAAGTAATTTTACATAATTATATTATGTTATGACCTTTCATTAAAAAAACTGGGCAAGAACATGTCGGAACATGCTCAGTGTAGGGTTCCGAAGCCGTTAAGTACTACAAACAAAAATTAACAAGTAATTTGGTGCCGTCTTAGATGATTTTAGTAGGTATAAACAATTTAATTGCCTGTATCTCAAGAACCAATGATGTCTACTTAAATGCGTTGTATGCGCTTTCATTGAAGATATTGGCCGATGGGAGCCCTTGACTCTAACAAAAAATTGCGCTAAAATATTAAAACGGATCGCTTAGTCGAAAAAAATATTTCATAAACCCGCAATTTTATGTATATTTACGCCAAGTTACTGTTTTTATAAGGGTCCCTTGTTCGACTACGGAACCCTAAAAACTAGCTGCCTGCCAGCGGCTTCGCCCACGCTGCTTATTTCCGATTTTCCTGAGGTATTTTTTCTGTTATTTCGTTGTCCTGACAATAACGAAGATAAAAAACCTGTGTTTTTTTTACCTATATCTCTAAAATGCCTATATCTAAATTACCTATATCTCTGAATTACCTATATCTCTAATAGTGTAACTTTTCTGTTTCCCTAGAAGAAGGCGGTGCAGCCTTGAAGATGCAAATGTCTGTGCCAAAAAAAAGGCGTAAACATACACTTCTTTTATACGCTACGATCAGAATACTACAAGATAAATGTATTTAAATCGTATAGAAAAGTAATTTTGCGCCTAAACCTCAAATATTTCCTCATAGCTATTAGAGTAAAGATGCCACATTATTGCCGTATAAATTGTGTCCGTTAATCTACCCCCTTATTTATTCTACCGAAGTTTCAATAGATTTCGCTCCGCAGGCGAATCGTGTTTACTTGCGACATATTGGGAAACATTATGCACGAGTGAAAATTATGAGGGGATTTAGAAGTTTACAATTTGTAAATATTGTAATGGTTGCCATTAAAAATTAAATTAAGCACAGTTGACAAAAAGATATATCTACTTTTAGCCGTTATTACAATGCAATAAGGTGAAAAAGTGATTTTCATAGTCGACTGTAGCGAAGAAGTGACTTTATGATTGCATTTATTTTATACATTACTAGCGACCCGTCCTCGCTTCGCTCCGGATTAAAGTATTATTCATATAAACCTTCCTCTTCAATCACTCTATTTATTAAACAAACCGGCATCAAAATCCGTTGCGTAGTTTTAAAGATTTAAGCATACATAGGGATATAGGGACAGAAAAAGCGACTTTGTTTTATACTATGTTTTATACATTATAGTTATTATGTGCAACAAGGGAGCAAAGTTGGGTTTTGCTGCGAGTGTTTGAATCCCGAGTCAGCGAAAGATTCTAGGATATAATCCTGCCTGAGTGCAGCGAGGGATTCAAAGACACGAGATGCAAATAACTTTGGTCTCGTATCGCACATACAATTTTTCACCTCAGCAGCAGCAAACAGTGATAGAAACGCGACTAAGATGACAGGATTTCCTTAAACGAACAACCTTTGATGACACGTTGGCCTAGCTACGAGTGACGCTGTCTGAGAAGCCAGCGGTCTTGGGTTCAAATCCCGGTAAGGGCAGATATTTGTGTGCTGAGTACGAGTAATTGTTCTCGAGTCTTGGATGATTTCTAAGTATTTAAGTATTTATTTCTCTATCTTAGTATGTTTATCGTTGTCTAGTAACCATAGTACAAGCCTAGAGCTTAGTTTGGGACTAGGTCAATTTGTGTGACATTGCCCCGTGATATTTATTTATTTATTTTAAAGCTAAGAACTGCCTACGGTTGGTTTATAAATAAATATTCAAAAACTCATTAGATCTCTTGCTGAGCCATTAACTCCAGGTTAGAGCACTAAAAACCGTCCAAACAGAAATAAGTGTTTGACAACAGACTAAATTAAGGTTGGATTACAACGTACGCACATAGTAAATGTCAAATCAGTACATTTATTCCATTTCGTCTTAAACTATACTGCTTTTGAAACAGTTTTGCTTTTAACTATACGGCCACCTTGGCTGTCAAGTTAATAAGACTAACTTAAACGATGACAATATGTTAAAAATGAGGGTAGAAACCAAATAAAATAGAGGCATGGAGCCTCCGCTGCCAAGTGATAATGATTTTGGCAAGTAACAACTTGAAGTTATTTTGGCATCAAAACTGGGGCCTAATTCTACACGGGCTAAACCTTATGGCTTTTGACCTGTTATCGTATTGTATTGATTTTGCTATTCAAAGCGTTTAGCGGTACCTCGCTTTCTTATCGTTCATCGTTTGTAAAATGCTTTTAAGTGTCAAAATGACAGATATTGTTTGACTCAACGGCCCTTAGCGTTATTGCTTTCGAGAGTGAACGGTATCGTAACGCTATCGCTATTCAAAATGTACCGAGGAAGCTCAATGGTATTGCATTTTATTTGCGATATCGTTGAATAAACAATATGTTTTATTCTAAATGTTATCGTTTCTAAACGGTATCGTTACTGAGGGGATTTTAACTGCCAAAATGCTGGATTTAAACAATATAATTACTAGAAATATTTTTGACGTGTTGCATCATATCGCAAAAGGACTTCAAACGTCAATGAAAAGTGAGTGGATTATTTAATTTAATAGCTAAGATAATATGTGTTTTTATAAAGTGCTTTTCATACGTTATCATAATAAGACAATCTAAAAGTATCTGCCTAATATTAGAGATAAAGTAAAAACTTGAGTTTTGTTGCAGATGGCTTTTCTAGCACTTAAATTGGATGTGCTTGAGATGGAGCATATGGAGGTGAAACGACGGAGGAAAGAGGGACAGAGATTGCTTCGGCGACACATTTGTGCAACTCAGCTCCTGGATACAGAGTTCGTAGCCACTTATCGGCTGACCAAGGCGATGGCTGCGGACCTTATTCAGGAGCTGAGTCCTTTCCTCCCGAGTTCTCGCGGTGATTTAAATTTTTAACGCAAAGTAAGTGCCCGGAATAAGCTATTAATGCATGCTAGCAAAATAGTCAAATTTTAGAGCAATGCTAACATTTGTTATATTTTTCAGATTTTAATCGGTCTGAGCTTTTTGGCATCTGGCTCAGACCAGAGAAGCGTGGGCCAAATTGCCACCCACGCTTTCTCGCAGCCGTCGGCTTCAAGGGCCATTCAACAGGTGGTTGAGGCCCTGAACCACCCAAATATTACAAAAAAATACATTAAATTTCCTGGTTCTCGGCAGGAGCGGAATGTATTGAAAAACCGGTAAATAACCGTATTTATATCAATTATTTATGTACTGGTGATAAATTGATGTTATAAGTTATCAATCACTATACATTATAATATAATATCATGATACTTATGCATATTTATTTATTAGTAAGCAATACTACTTATTTGTTTGCATTTCCCAGATTTTTCACCGAGTTCGGACTGCCGGGAGTAGTTGGCTGCGTGGACGGCACCCACATAGCCATCTTAAGGCCTGCCCAGGGGGAGGAGAACTTTTTTAACAGGAAACATTTTCACTCCCTGAATGTTGAAATTGTAAGTGAGATTGTATTTTTTTCGCGTATAATTCAAATAAATATACTATAAGCGTCGGACTCGTGATCATACCATTTTGTCACAAATTATGATAAACTATAATAAAAATCAGTAAAGACTATTTACGTTTGATTTTGATTATTAATTAAATTTGTACATAATGTGGTTACAGAATTACCAACAAGTCTTTTTGGAGTTGTGGGTATTTCTGTAGCTCTGCCTACCTCACTCTGGGAATGAAGGCGTGAGGGTGTGTATAGTATATGTATGTAAATAAATATGAATATAAAGTTTCTAATCACTTTCACGTTTATGTTGTTAAAATAACCGTCGTTATAGATCTGTGACGCGGACCTCAATATAATCAGCGTAGACGCCAGCCACGGTGGGTCAACCCACGATAGCGCGGTGTGGAGTAACCATCCCCTTAATGCCTACCTCCAGTCACTATACGCGGGAGGAGAGTCAGTGTGGCTACTAGGTAAGTAGCAAGTAGTTAAGCTGCCGTTCAATCATTGAATATTCACCAATTTCATTAATTAATTACTATCTTTGTTGTTTGATTCAAAGTCCTAATGTGTTTTTTCGAACTTCTCAAGTTATGGGCATTGTATAGCTAAACATTGTTATAAGTGTTATAAGTATTATATGATACAAATGTCTCCTTTAATACTATTACTAAATAAATAAATATAAGGTTGAACAACATTATTTCAAAATTATATTATATCCCATGTAGACAATTTATTTCTTTGAATATTTAAAATAAAGTCAATTTCTAAACATAATCTTATTCATTTTTTGTATTTAACTTTTACAACATTGACAACTCTCCTCAACGCCGAATGTCTTCTACGAAACGTAATCACAGAAAAGTCAGCCCTTATGTGTGCGGCGGCTAGAATTTCATTTCATCCCGATCCATTTAGCCGTTCTGGTGCGATTGAGTAACTAAAAACCATCCTAACTTTCACATTTATAATATTATAAGCTTTTGCCCGCGACTCCATCCTCGTAGATGTTGTTTATCTCCCTCGGGAACTGTAGAATTTTCCACGATAAGATCTATCCCATGTCCTTCCCTGTGACTAAAACTATCTCCATACCCAATTTCATCTAAATCGGTTCTGCAGTTTAAGTGTGAAGAGGTAACAAACAGACAAACAGACTTATAGATTAGTAGGGTAGGATAAATAAATTATATGTTTTAAAAAACTAAAAACTGTCTTCGAAAAGCAAGAAGTTAGAGATCAAACTGTTACGTTGTCCCACATCTCAATGAATCATCATCAGTTCTTCTTCACGGAGTGATACTTTTTGAATGCTTATGCTAGATTTGTCACTGAAAATACTAAAATCGCTATATGTATTGCTATAATATTTGAGTTGCCTTGATTTCTCCAAGATCCCATCATCAGATGATGAATTGCTAAAAATGGGACCAACTTGAAAGTTAAACAACTTGAACAATAAATATTTTTTCTAGTTGTTCCAACGGTATTTCAGTCATCGCCCATCGGAGAACAAACATTAAAAAAACCCGACGAATTGAGAACCTACTTTTTATGAAGTCGATTTACCAATTATTCTTTGACCAAATAAAAATAGATTTTTATCAAATTATACATACATAACCCCTTCACCCCACACGCCTAACACGCCTACGCATTCATAACACGCCTTCATTCCCAGATTGGGGTAGGCAGAGCTACAGAAACACCAACAACACTAAAAAGACTTGTTTATAATTCTGTAACTACATTTTGCACAATCAGGCAAAGAAATTTTTATTTTTATTAAATTATAGATCTTGAAATTAAAGGTTTAGGAAGATATTGCTAAGTAATTGTCCAACTCTTACCTCTAAGTTTAGGCCTGGATCTACCCTGACACCAGGAAGGGGCTCTCCAAACGTGTCCCCCAGCAGTGCCAAAACCCTTATATCAATGTCGGTAAGGCTTTTGGCCTGAGGGCGCCCACCCCCGGTGCCCGTATGGTCTGTCCTCAACACACGCCGTTTTTTTTTAAGTTTATTTTTATAATCGCTCCAATACTTAAAATATAAAAGAAAAAATATTGCATTTAATAAATGTCACAAAAAAACTAAAAACCGTCTTCAAAAGGCAAGAAATTACTTCTTTTAAATTGATAGGTAATGTCAGTCCAACTGAATTCGGTTAAAAATATAGTGGGACGCCGACTTCAGTTGGACTGACCAACTTTCATGTTAAAAGAAGTAATTTCTTGCCTTTTGAAGACAATTTTTAGTTTTTTTTTAACATTTTATTTATTTCTTACGCATTAGTCATCATAATAATACTGTTACGTTGTCTCACATTCCAATTAATAAGAAACGAGCAACGCTGCAGGAAATTCATAGTCATATGTTTAAACCATTTGAATGTGATTCGTGATAGTCGCTCAACTATCTTAATCAAGACATCTTATCGCCACACTTGAAATAAGTACCGTTGAGGAGTTCCGGGGGCCATCAGTAGTCTTCATCATCAGTTCTACTTCACCAAATGATACTTTTTGAATGCAAATGCTAGACTGCTTCACTGAAAATACTAACATTAGTAGTTAACTCGATGTCTCCAAGATCCCATCATCAGATCTTGAAGTGCTGAGAATGGGACTAACTAAAAAGTATACCCATTCAAACAAAAGTTCAAGTAATCGGGTAACATATATTTAAAAAAACCCGTCGAATTGACCTCTTATTTTTTTTAAGTCGGCTCTAAATAGAATTAATAAAAATCTTACTGAGCTCCACCCTTTAGAACTTTTTGTTGCTCCATCCCCTAGTGCGTTGAGGATGGCGGCAACAGTCTCCCAGTGCCGGGAAGTCTTGTGGCGGCCAGAAGTGGATTGTAAAATCCCAGCAGCAAGGTCGCGGTTCTGCTCTAGATACTCTATGAGCAGTTCGAGCTGTTCATAGGATACACGCTGCCTGCGCCTAGCTGCAGTTTCGTTCGGATTCCTAAAACATTTCACAGAATTTAATAAATCTACCAGTTGAGCATTTTTGGGCAAATATAGTAAAATTGTTATAATATATTTATTCAATAACAAAATACTTACATTTTGCGAAACTGCGGTCACAGAGAAAATTGTCGTTTGTCAGTTCATGACAACGTCAAATCAAAAAAATAAATATTCTCTCTTTTTAAATTATTCTTATTGTTTTCCACAGACAGTGTTTTCTAAGTAAATCTATTTAGTAGTCTACGCCGTTAGTTTATCATTTTTCTCCTCGAGACAATAGATTTTATTGTACCCAAAGAAATGCACCTACCATCTTATTCACTAAGCTACTCCCAAGCTGCAGTGGTTGCACTGTTGTGTTCCGGCGCGGGAATAGACAACCAATCAAAAAGGTTAACAATTATGAGTTATACATAGGTTGGCAACGTGTAATTGCAATCTTGAGACGATTACATACATACATTTCCATATTATAAGGCCAGCGAGAAACGCTACAAATTATAGCTCGGTATCGGTGTACCAGAATCTCATAACAAAAAGGAAAATTACAATTTATATCTAGAAGTAATAGGGATTTAAGGGTTTTGATACTAAAGTTTTTTTGGAACTATTCCATTTTCCGGGATGATATTTTTAATCTCTATGTGTCGGCTTTAACTAGCTACTATGCTGTGACGACGGAACAAACCATGGCGTTACCTACCTTTCAAACCGGACTTTGCAGCTGCATTTTAGCGCGTTTTTAATTAATATGTACAGGCTTGCAACCTGTCACTAATACACTGGTAAACATCTTAGCCTGAGAGTGCAAAGTCTGGTTACAGATTTATCAATAAGCCTTGTTAGACTGGGTGGTATTTCTGTAGCTCTGCCTATCCCACTGTGGGAATGAAGATGTGATGTTATGTATTCTAGAGGGATCTCAGCTATGTAGGTTCATACTTGTTTTATTTTTTATTTTCCTCTTTTCTTCAGATCATGATGATCGTACCACCCCAGCTACGATTCATCGTGTGGTGGCACCCACGGAATTAAATAGCACCACATTATTAAGAACTCCAAACTAACTGTTACGTGCCTAACATCAAAGCCAAGTTGATGCACATAATGTTCCTGCAAATGTTCAACGGAACATAGAGTATCAATATTAATTAGTTGGCTTTACTTACCAGTCAAATGAAATGAAAAACACGAGAAAATACCAAATATTATTTGATATAGCACCCTGCAATTCTCCCACCTCTTGACCTCTCAACCTCTTTTTGACAAACTATAAATACTCTATGCCTTCTTAAAACTGCTTAAAAATATTATGGTACTTTTTACATTATCATAACGAGAGGACGCAATATAAATGCGATATGAAAGTTGAATAACGATAAACCATACGCATTGCCTAATATCGCATATTGAACAATATTGTACTAAGACATCGTATTTTGTCGGTTAAGCTCGTATCTGTCTTGCTTTCTTACGTAGCTAATTGATGGGTCCTCCGACAGAGAGAACAAGATCAATACGAACTTCACCGACCAAAATACGATGTCGTATAGATATTTACTTCGTAAAATAACGATCAATCGTTTGACTTTTAGTCATTTGGCATGCGTTTGGCATTTAATACATTTCAACTAAAAATTCAAAATAAAGATTCAAAATAATAAAGAAGAATTTAAAGGATGTGAATATAAATCAGCAATTTATTTATTAACAGTCATAAAACCACCAAACCAAACCATCTGCAGCAAGAAGTTATGACACTCCGCTACGTCCTAAATGAAGAACTAAGAGAAAAGGAAATAAAGGAAAGTTTGTCAGTAATAAAAAGATCAAGTACTAACTACCTAGTCCCCTATGGATCTCTTTGAGCATGTTTATAGTGAGACTAGAGGACATGAGAGGCGAACTAAATTCAAGGATACAACAATAACCAAGTATTAACCAACATTGAGAGCAGTTCAGCCTTAAAGAATAGTATCCGAGGACAAGGGCATATAATGTAGGGGAAAGCACTAAATAGATTCGCTGATCTACTAATATACCTTCCAGAAAAGTCGAAGCTAGGAAGTGGAATTTTAGGTAGTGCAGGCCGTACTAATAAAAGAGTATTATTTTCGTTGAAAAGGATGATGTTGTAGAAGCCTACAAATATTGCAAAATCGAGCAATATTCGTTTGCAACTTACATTACCTAATAATAGGATAAAATACTTGAAATCTCAACACATAATTTCTTATCATCACTGTTGTTGTCGTTGGGTTCATCAAGGTTGTCGCGTCTCATATAATTTTCGATAAACTGGAATGTGGAATTTTGAAATTATTTATTTTTTATTATATTTATATTTATATCCAACATTTTGAATTTGGAGTCTGAACTGTGATGTAAGTAATTAAGCGTGTAATCTGTTATTTTGAGATTCTAGTTAATTAAGAATTTGCGAAGGTTAAATAGTATTATTTTGATATAGGTAAGCCTTTATAAAAATGAATTTATAACATTTGCGTATTAAAATACTAGACAAACGTAAACTGTATTTTTAATAAACTACTTACCCTTACACTTCGGTTCGCCATGTCCATATAACTAGTATGTCACTAGTTTTTTTATAGCCAGCCAAAACTATGAATACTTTAAATCAAAAAAACGTTTCCTTTTCCGCAGAGTTACGAAAATTTGCTATACTTTAGGGGTATCTCAGACAAAACTCCTGTAGCAAGTGCAAGCATATTACTAACGAGAAGGATTTAATCTGCTTCGTTTATTGAATTTGAGATACTGCTATTTAGCGTTGAGATTAGTATATTTAAATGTATGAGTAATATTCGTAATTTAGCAGAAAATTAACGTTTCATAATTTAAATAATTAACTAGGTACTAACTTTCTAAGAAATGTCCTTTTCAGGTGGTTAAAATTGTACACTTACTGAAAATCTAAGAAAAACAAATTAGCCAATATTTTGTACTAATTTTTGATTTTACATATATTGAAAACGGAACGAGTTAATAAAAGCCGTATTTACATTTAAACGATAAAATATATTTATTTCGTAAGTAGGCCGCACGGGCACTTTTACATATCAAAATATTACTAGCACTTTCCAAAAGGAGACCACTGCTGTGAAGAAACGCCGCATCAAACCCAACAGTCAGATTTTTCTGATGTATTGTGTCGTTACGCGTCAAACAGTATCGGCTTCATATATTTAATATTGTTACGTTCAGTGCTGGCTTGTGCAAATCAGACTAGAGTGCACGCGCCAATAGTGTTTGACGCGTCACGACACAACACATTAGACAAATGTGAACCGAGCTTGATACAAAATATCGTAAGAAAGCGCATTACACATCATCCCGTCATATAGACGTGAACAGTAGCCACCACGACACAAAACATTAGACAAATGTGAATGCGGATTTAATCGCCTCTAAAACGTCCCTGAAAACGGGGGTAAGATCTAAAAGATAAGGGACCATCAGGTACCATTTGACTACTTTCTTGGAAATGCAGGAGGTCACCTACTGTGGCTCCTCTTATGGTGCATCCTTAGAGCTGTTATCAAATCATTAATTTGAGCTTTCAATAATGGCTTGGTTACTTCTGTAGTTTTTAAAGATACAATGTGTGTATTAATTGATAAGAGAAAGTATTGGAAAACTACAATCACGTTAAAAATACACATACATACATAACATCACGCCTTCATTCCCAGAGAGGGGTAGGCAGAGCTACAGAATTACCAACAACTCTAAAAAAAACTTGTTGATAATTCTATAACCACATTTTGCAAAATCAGGCTAAGATGTTTACCAGTGTATTAGTGACAGGTTGCAAGCCCATCGCCTAACAGTACTACAAGCCTTTATTCCCTTAGTCGCCTCTTACGACATCCACGGGAAGACATGGAGTGGTACTATTCTAATCCGGAACCCACACGGATTAATAAATAATTTTAATAGTTAAAAATAATTTACAATAATATTGTGATTGTTTTTCATTAACTTTAATAACGAAGATAAAACAATCAAAAACAGATAAAGTTTTATTCATTTATTTTAATCTTACAGTTCCTACACAAATGTGGCACAGCCATGAATGCCATGATACTCGTATAATTGTCATTGCCTTACTAGCACACTACTTCCACTTTTAGTTTATAATTTGTCATTTATTGGATAATAATTCAGGCGAAATCCTCAATACTGCTATTGCAAACTCCAAATGCCATCTGGTGTCTGCAAATAAAAAAAAACACAAGTACATTAGAATTATTTATAATGAATTATCTAGTTGATAGAAGTCCCCTTATCGACTCTGAGACCTATTAAAACTTGATAGTAAAGGCGGCCATAACAAAATATGACTGAGAAAGTGATAGGAAAGGTGGAATAAAGGCCCTAGAAGTGTGTCACCATAATTCACCACAATATTGAAATTCCTTCACATAACATATTACCTCATTTAAATAGGTCTTAATCCATCGCTGCCATGGGATTCACAACCAATATCGCTACCGCCTGTTGTTGGGTGCGCTACGCATCTATAACAGAGGCTAGTTAATTATAGCTTCTGCAGTTCTTATTATTCTTATTTGTCAGGCTTCAAAAGTCCATCCACGGTGTATCCAAATTGCTGTGCCTATCAAATTAAAAACATGCATTAAAACCAATTCACACACATGACTCAAGAGTGACAATAAGAAGAGTCAGTAAGAGCCTCCAAAAAAACAATAAGACAGTAAGAAGAAGTTATAAAAATCTGCCAATTTATTGTAATCCAATATGTTAGTTAAACCAACTCAAGATTAAGTAAATGAAAGGTACTTACATGGAGGTGAGCTTGCCAAGAAGTCGTTGGCAAAAAAGCACCACATTTTATGCGTATTTGTTCACGTAAAAACCGTTTCACACGTCTTAGTTGCTTTGATTGCGAACCAAACAATAACGAAGTAATGTTATTTTTTAAGTTCAGTGATTAATTATCTATTTATTATTGAAATAAATCAGTTAAAATAATAAATTAAAGTTACACAAAAAATATAAACTTATCAAAATGTCATCAGCTGTCAACATACCCTTTAAATCTGTAGCTGTCACTGGCAAAAAATACCAATACAACTTTATTTTCTTTCCTATGTTTACTGTTTTAAAATAATGCAATTAATTGGTTATTAATTGGATTTACGCTCTCATTCCATTTTTTTTCTCATAAATCAATATTATAATGTAACTGTTTTTTCCGCCTGAAGATTATTTTTTTGAGCGAGCAACACACACCAATACGTTACATCTAGCGAACCTTGATCAAACCTTAAAGAAGCGGTAACAATACGATAGCCAGGCAAAGCAATACGAAAAGACTACGATATGAAAGCATTATACGATAGGGAAACGATATTGTATAGTATCGCAAAACGAACGATTTGATTACGATAAACCACTGAGCGGTGTAGAATAGAGGCCCTGTTCCAAACATTATCTAGGTACCTAATATTCTCGCTGACTACACCACCTGTTAACTATTTTAATTACGTCACCCATTCATTCTGCCCCAGGAGTTTCGGACGTTGAAGGATCGGACCTCGTTACAAATTAACCAAAACGTTACCATCTCATCGAGAAACACCCTTGTGCCCTAATAATAAGAGCTTTAGGGTAAAAACGAATGGGGGAATGTAGAAGGGAGCCATCACTCCCTATTTGCGGATTTCCCTACGTATTTGTCTGTTTCGCGTACGAGTATGTGGGTAGTTTATGTTTCGATTGTGTTTAAATGGTAAATTCATAACTTGTGAATTTACGATAAGTATCTGGATTAATAATAACCAACTATGCGTACGAAGCAATGCTTCTCAGTGTATTTATTGCAATTATAAATAATAAAAGAATCACTGTATCAATCAAAACAACTTTGTCAATCGTAATAATTGAGGAATGAAAGGTACACTAAGGAGAAGTTCGCCTTTGTACTAATTTTATTTCTGTAATTTTTAAATTTGTGTAATTTATAGTAAAAACAAAAAACTCGTCATGTATGGTCGGTTCCTACGTTAAGTAACAGTAGATTTTTACTTGTTTAGGTAAGGTAAGTTATTCTGAATGACCCCCAAACATTAGTTGGGAAGTTATTTAGAAGTTACATTATAGGATTGCCTGCACATCTCGTGCAAAGCAAACTACTTCAAAAAGCATGAAATGCTCAAATTTCTCGTTTGAAAAGTTAAAAGCTCGAGAAAGCTCCGTCAAAGCGTACCTTGTTTATATATACTATTAGTTTTGAGATAAACAATGTTTCTTCATCATTTATTACGTACTCGTATGTATTACTAATAATTACGTTTTTGAATACAATTTAAGAAAGTATAATTTTTTACAATGCTACGCTACAGAATGTAAAGTGAATTTAGTTCTATTAAGTTCTATTTATTGTTTCAAATAAATGATTTCCTATTAATAACTTGATTTTGACCTGTCACTAATACACTGGTAAACGAATTATCAACAAGTTTACAGTTGTTGGTATTCTGTAGCTCTGCCTACTCCGCTCCGGGAATGAAGGCGTGACGTTAATATACATATGTACGAGTATGTATATTTTTATATGTTAAGTATGGTAATTTAATTTGGTAACAGCAATGTATTTGGTCACAACATTGTTGATTTAGCCGTGTTAACATAGCTGTGTAGTCACGGCGAACAACAACCATTACACATTTGTCCTGAATGCGGCACCGCACACGTGCGTTTACCTATTTGTCATTTCGCTGATCAGCGAAATCCCCGACGCTTGAATGGACCCAAATTAATGCCACCGGCTGTGTGTGTACGCCTACCCTAACAAGCCTGAGTAAATTACTCTATTTTCAAATGGGTGTTCGAGCTTTGTTTATCCTAATGACTGTCACATTAAAGAAAATAATTTCGCTATAAAGGCTGAGGGCTCCATGCAGCCATACCTACCGAGTGAGTGAGGCTATGTGGCGTGTGTGAGTTGTGCCGGAAACTCAACTACCGTGAAATGACCCTTCACGTATTATAAAGTCTTTTAGCCGCTTTTACTGGAGAAAATATTTTCCTTTACGTCGGCAAAAGTGCGTGTTTTTAATCGTCCATTTTTTAATTATTCGGTGTGTCATTTTGAGGCTTAATTATGTTACAGAAAGAGGTTTTTGCGGGGGATTATGAAATATTAACGGTAGACGATTAAGTATGATCCTATTTAATGCTATGGGCGGAAAATGCAGATTACATTTGTCCCATTCGTGCTCCTAACGGCAGCAATAGTGGAATAAACGAAACAAGAGTTGAATTAAATCTGTGCTTAATGCCACAAGTATGTATATACGTTTGCGAACAAAAAACGTTGAAGGATAAAAGTTTCCGTTTGAGGCCGCAGCCAGCGTAATCCGACAGTTTCCCGATGTACCTACACCCCTGTCTATGCCGAATACGAGCAACAGGGAAAACCATAGAGATACTTACTCTTAAGAGCACTTCCATAAATGTTTCTTATTATGAGGGCTCCCTTTTGAAGTAATTTATTTTTTTCCATTTCATTATTGGATTCATCAGATTTATGTTAATTTCTGAACTCTGTTACATGGGACGATAATCAGGTAAAATCAATGCGTGCCCTTTATGTAATAGTTTTGTGAAATAAATGCCAATCTATATTTTAGCAAGCGTGAATGACTGCTTAAGGATTTTCACCAATGTAAAAAAAAATGATATAATATTGAGTTTAGTCTTAAAAAGGGTCTTATGTAGGTAAACATTTTTTTCTTTAATATACTGAGTTATGAAGCTGGCTTATTTAATATTACAAACGTCCCAATTTAACGAAATTCTCCGATTTCCATAAAAAACGACAATATTATCAGTTGGTCTTGCCTGTATTGGTCAGACACCCAGTAGTATTTAAAACACTTATATTAATGAGTACGTAGTGTTCGTGCAGCAAAACTAACAACAATAATTACATTCTGCCGTATACAAGTAACAACAAACCCAACAAAGTCAAAGTACAACTCTTGCTCTTGCTCTGGATACAGCATTAAAAGTACATTACAATGAGGTAATACGTAAGCGATTATGACGCGCACTAGGTGCATCGTCGACTTAATTCTAAACTGTCGAGCGTGCTCGTACAATGTCTTAAAAGTTAACTCCAATAAATAATGAATTGATAAACAATTATTTTCATTGCCGACTCCACAGAGTCAACTATCTAAAGAAAAGACTTAAGGCGGGTGAACACTGAATTTTCTACTCTTGTAACAAATCCACGTCAGGCCACTGGCGATAATCCAAGAATTTGTGACCTCTTCCCAATGTTTCATGAATATATGGCTTATGGAGGGCGAAAGGGGTATCTGTCAAAGTATAACTACAATGCTTTTTTACTCGACGAAGGCGAACACTGGCCAAAAAGCCGAACTTGACAGACGTGCGGAAGTTTGCGTTATTTATTTGGTTTATTCGAGGCTAGGCTGTGTTAAGGTACGCATTATGCATGCACAGGTTAAGCTAGGTTAGTTTGAGGTGAGTTGGCCTTGAACAAGTGTTTTTTGGCTATAAAATAATATTCTGCAAATTAACTGGCCTTACTTGGATTTATACCTTGTACATTCCTTACTACCCTACTAATATTATAAATGCGGAAGTTTGTGTGTGTGTGTGAGTTTGTTACAATTTCACACTACAATGACTGGACGGATTTGGATGAAATTCAGAGTGGAGAAAGCGTATTATGCCCAGGAGGGCTAGCACAAGTGGTCCGCGACTTGTTTGTCGCTCGGAAATCCCTTTCTATCTAGTCCGTAACGATAGAGACGCACTGAGCGACAAGCGAGAAAATACAACTTGTGCTACCCGTGCTGGACTTATACACTGGCTACTTCCATTCCCCCCGGAAAATTTAAAAGGTCCCAGATGAATAACGAAATCACGGGTAGATGCTACTACTTGATAAAATAGTAGGTTGAAACCCGTTTTGATGACTAGATACCGGGCACTCGTTACCAATTTAACTTTTGTCGGTACCTTTAACCCTTTGAACGCCAACTGCTCCTTAATAATTAGTCATGAGCTGTCGTGCTTACAACGCCACTGACACCTATAGTGGTCATAGTTTAAACGAGACATTATTTCGTATGGATTACTGGATTGGATAGTTTTTATACATAATATATGGCGTGTGAGTAACGCATTTGTATTTGACGTAATGCGTTGCAAAGGTTAAAGCGAGCTGATAAACATAAATATTGTATCATGTTATTTCAATGGTCTATAATGACTTAAGCTAGATGTAAACGAACGTGTCTAAAACCAACTCTGCCGTAATTATGTTTGCTCGCCCTTGAAACTCGCACGATATTTTACTCGTAACGTTCATGTTTCACCCCCATTTATACGTTTACACGATAACGTTGTATTTCGACAATAATGCTGCATAAATCAGCGTTTTTGTGTCCACTGCCTTGTCCAGCGGAATAACAAAAGGATAACACGAAATGTGATTACTCAGCCACTAGGTACTTGCGTTTGCATGCCACTGTACTGTTGAAATATACAGCAGGTTCGATTTGGAGACTGTACTGGCTAAGAGTGAAACAAATAAAGGGTATTTAAATGTACAGCTCATTCTGAACTTGCATGGAAAGTTTATAAAATGAATCAGAAACTCGTTAAAGTTAGGCCACGGGGTTATTAAACTTCGCAGACTTATGTAATTCATTATGTTAAATAAATGTCCTATGTTTTACTATGTACATTACTTAGGTACTTACTCAACTTTTCCTTAAACATATTCTAAATCAAATCCAACAGACAAAAGTGTAGGTATTTTTTTGCGCATAAGTAAATTATTGCTCTTTTATTTTGTAGGCACAGACAGGACAGAAATCTGTCCGTGATTGCGTCCGCATAGAAGTCATTTATCGCTATTCCCATAAAACTGTATAATCATTCGAGATTAAAAGTAGCTTATGCCAATTTCCGGCCCTTCAACTGCCTCTTTGCAAAAAAATCCGTCGATCTAAACAAACCAACAAACATAGGGATGTAGGTACAATGTTAAAAGAAAAACCATCACACTACGGTCATACAACAGAATAATGACGTAATTCCAAAAATCAATTTTGAGATTTCCATGTCATACTCGTATGTGATCGATATGGGTAATCTGCCGTGAGTGAAAAAGAGAACCGTAATCCCAACGATTACCGCTAGATGGAGATGATTGTCATAATTGAGTTCCTTTGCCAACAATGGCGTACTATGTCAGTTGTGACGTAAATATAGTTATGAAATAAGAGTATGATGCTTTTTTATATTACCTAATGGCAAAATTAAAAATTGGACAATTGCGTCTTTGTTTTATCAAAATATCTAAAGATAAACTGACGTAAATGTAAGTTATTATACTCTAGAATATAATTTTGAATTTTACTAAAAAAATAGTGTAAAAAACACGTAAGAGTGAGTCTTTCCAACGCTTTTTTTGCTTTATCAAAATAATGGTTTGCAGTAAAAATATTAAATAAAATTAGGTGAATATCCTATATTTCTTTCGGTTTGGAGGGAAATGTCCAGCTTAGTTTGAAATATTTTACTTGCTTTCCTTGTGAAATTGTAAATAGCAATTGCGTTGTTATTCTGTTAGATGAGCGATAATTGTTTTTAATTCCGCGCTGTGGAGTCAAGGTGAACCTACTGAGTTTTCTTCGCTGTGCAGCGGCATAGTGAATTACTGGACACGGTTGCTCTGTGTCGCGTTTTTTTTCCAGGTGTATCCCAACAAAAGTGGGCAAAAACCGAGCCCAGGCACGTTCCACCGTCGCTGTCACTGTTCATGTGGACGCTGTTAACACACCATAACATGTTTGCTACGGGACATGTTCTTTTTGTGAATAAAATGTTTCAACCGACCAGCCAGACGAGTAAAATATTTTGTGAACTGGTCGAAATAGTCAAAGAGACACGTATCGGGTCATATCATATGTGAATATTGTGCGGTGATATTCGAAAAATGACAGGTAGATAAGTGCTGCAGTGCGTAGAAAGGGTGTGTAGCGCTTTTATTAAAACTACGAGTACTGTCGCTTATAGTATCTTTTCAGTTTTATTGGTGCGCATTTTAATTAATCTATAAAAACACATAACTATACTGAAGTTTTTATTAGATGATTGGAATGACAGATGTCACTTTATGACGAAATGCAAATTTTCAATCGTTGCTCATTGCTTCGAAAATAAAATAAAATCTAAAAAGCAGATTGCTAAAACACCGAAACTCGAAGATCATAAGGTAAAGGCACTTCTATTGTAGTAACGTTGGTTTGGCATCTATCATTCTAATCATCTAAGGACATTTTCAGTATAGACGTTTTTAGGGTTCCGTAGCCAAATGGCAAAAAACGGAACCCTTATAGATTCGTCATGTCTGTCCGTCTGTCCGTCCGTATGTCACAGCCACTTTATTCCGTAACTATAAGAGCTATACTGTGGAAACTTGGTAAGTAGATGTATTCGGTGAACCGCATTAAGATTTTCATACAAAAATAGAAAAAAAACAATAAATTTTTGGGGTTCCCCATACTTAGAACTGAAACTCAAAAATTTTTTTTTCATCAAACTCATACGTGTGGGGTATCTATGGATAGGTATTCAAAAATGATATTGAGGTTTCTATTATAATTTTTTTCTAAACTGAATAGTTTGCGCGAGAGACGCTTCCAAAGTGGAAAAATGTGTGTCCCCCCCCCCGTAACTTCTAAAATAAGGGAATGATAAATGTAAAAATAATATATGATGTACATTACCATGCAAACTTCCACCGAAAATTGGTTTGAACGAGATCTAGTAAGTAGTTTTTTTTTAATACGTCATAAAAACATTGATCAAAGCTACAACGAACTTTTATATTATGTTACTTGCTGCTACGGAACCCTTCATGGGCGAGTCCGACTCGCACTTGGCCGCTTTTTTTATTTGTATTATCGTAGTCATTAAGATCTCATCACTTCATCGAATATCATTTCATCGAACGCTATTTCCTGTTGAGACCATAATGTTTTCAGGGTATCTTAAACATCAGACCTAACCTAACCTACGTAATTAATGTTTAAGATACCCTATTATATATATATATAATTAAATAAACAATTATATTTTCAGCAGAAAATAGCGCTCGATGAAATGATACATTCGATAAAAGGTATTTCGATGAAAAGATAGACATCCACTAATTTTAATAATTTATTTAGTAAATTGGCCACATCGGGACTCCTTTACACGTCACTAATTGAAATAATTTACTAGCGCTTTAAACAAACCATCATTGCAGAGAAGAAGTTTTTATTATAATAATAAACAACTACAATGTGTAGTTTATATTTTAGTGCCATTAAAACAACATCAAAACACTTACATCCTGAATAATCTAAACCGTTACTGAGCACATTCACATCACAACTAAATCCAAATCCATTTAAGGAACCGCTTCCAATACTAGTTCTTTCATTTATTCCTGCAAAACAAAGCTATACCAGCCAGCGTCTGTCAGGATAGGGGTGGCCCTAAATTGCTTTGCCAACAAATCTTCGGAGAGCAGCGATAGCGCCACGCTTTATTTGGGTCAGGTTCAGTAAAGTACGTCCTCCCCGATAAGTGTCACTTCTAGAGGTACGAGTAGCTCGTGTTTTAGCACTAACAATGATTTAGGTACTTGGCTAGTTATCGGTAAATGTTTTCCTTCAGCGTTTTTGGGGGAGTCTCGAGTATCCCTTGTAGAATCACGAAATGGATTTTCAACCTTAAAACTACTGCGGGTAAATTTTGGGAATCAAACACTTGAAAATTTCAGTTGAATTCGTATTTTTAAAGTTAGTGACGGTCTTTTGCGTGTGATTTCTTAAAAATCAATCCTTTGGTAGGTATACGTCTATGAAATATAAATATATTAATAAAAGTCTTTATAAGTAAATAATATGTACTGTAAGGCTAGACAAGTTGCATTCGATGGTGGGATAGACTAAGCAAATCTTGATGCTCGTTAATAAACCTTTGCATGGTGAAATTACTGTAACAACAACTCCATAAAAAGGTCTTCATGCAACATATTAATCTTGTTTGTTAAAAATGCCGTATAAAATACAGTTATGTAGGGAACTTGTTTACAATATGCTAGACTAACACTGCATGGACGAAAACCTTCTTATGAAACGGACCTAGGTAGAACACAGCTTCAAAAGTCACATTAAGTATCCGAATCCGTTTTGTTCACAACAAAACATTATTTTGATATTCTGACAAACTATCTGCGTAAGTCTTAAATGTATGGGCCCCAAAAGCAGCGAATACTTTAATTTTGAGTTATGTTCATACTTCGCTCTTTAATACTTTGTAACTAGAACAAAACGTGTCAAAGAGTCGAATTGACGAATAATCGTACTATTTAAAAACGCATTTTAGACCTTATTTTTTTGATCACGACTTAGATAATTAATCCATTTTCTTTGTAGTTTCTTGATTAATTCAAATTAAATTGCAGGATAATTGATCCTCATTAAGTAAACTCATCTTGTTATTAAATATGATATGCTACTATCGATAACGAAATATTCAAGTTTTCAGTTGAAACCATTTTCATCACACCGTACCTAAATTATTTAAAGGCAGTTTATTTAGGTCCAATTTCAATGCGAATCTGTTATATCTCCTTTCAAAGTAAGTATAATGATACATATAATATAATGTCTACTTCAATTATTTCTTAATCCTCGTCTTCTGCAGTGGGAGATACGGCGAAGTTTAACTAAAAGTTAAGACTTCAATTTAAAATGGTTGTAAATCAAAGTAATACGTTCCTACTCTGTGAAAACAGTTCGAGACACAAGTTCGCTGGTTATTTCCTTTTTGATCTCGAATATTCAAATATTAATAAGTTGATTGCAAACTATGTAACTAAAATGTAATAAATAATAATTAATGAGTAAGAACTGTAAAAATGACAAGTTCCAATCTGAATATTACACGTCGTTACATTTCAGGTCATAACGAAAACAATTCACCTTAATTTTTTTAAGCCATTAATGGTAATATTACGAGTAAAGGGTATTAAATATAATTTTAATATGAACCGACATTGTCAAGGAATGGACCGGGTTTTTTTGTAAACTATAGAAGGAAGGCACGGGAGTTGGTATTCAGAACAAATAAAATCTCGGTACATAAAAATCCTTGATTTTTACAATGGCTATAGTGATATTACCTATATCATGGCGGACCACTTTACAGTTGCCCGTGTGGCTTGCATTAAATTATCAATATTACAGATATTTTTTTAAAAACGAGACTTTCATAGAAAATTTCCTAAAAGATCGAACATCCGCACATGGTTATTTTTTTGAGGGTACCCTCCCTACACGTAACGTGGGGATGTATTTTTTTTTCTTGTTAGCCCTATAGTGTGGTGTGTCGTTGGATAGGTCTTTCAAAAGTATTACGGGTTTGTGAATACAGTTTTTTGATTAAGTAATCCGTTCATGAAATATTATTGTTTGTTAGACCTAAGTGTCCCCCCCCTACAGCCTAAACTACAAATACTAAAAATCAGAAAAAAAACTTAAATGAAAAAGCGTATAACGAATTTTAAAGGAAAACTATCACGACTAAGTATAGTAGACATCATTGGTTCTTGAGATACAGGCAATCAAAGTGTTTATACCTACTAAAATCATCTAAGACGGCACCATTTGACTTTAAATAGAAAATTAGTTATTGTTGATGTTTATGTTTGTAGTACTTAACGGCTTCGGAACCCTACACTGAGCATGGTCCGACATGCTCTTGCCCGGTTTTATTACTAAGTTTTTGTTACCGTCGTTACTCTTTAATCGGTCCAATCGCGCTCCCGACACCTTAACTATATAAATACCAATCAAATAACCTCAAGCCAATTCCAACAAGGAGTAAAAACTGTCATTTATTAATAACTTAATATAAAACGTGGACTCGTCGAGATTGCCCCAGTTTCCCGCGCGGCACTCATCTTGCAATCGCTGTTGCATTTTATTACTTTTCCATTTCCACTGGGGTTTCAATTTCCTTTCTCATAATTAATAGCCTTTCTACGGTATACTGACGTTTTCTACTCCCGCGCCGTAGAAACTTTACCGTTCAATTTGCTTGCCACCCGCGATCTTTGCTTTTGTTTCGAAACCGCTAGTTCTGACCACCCTTTTTTAATTTAAGTGGTGAGTTAATATTTAATAGGCAAATTTCTCGCTATAAATATTTAAATATGGCAATGACGTTTGTTGATAATTAGAGAATGACGTATTTTTTATTATACGTCGGTGAGAAATGAGCATTATCATCTTGAGACTGTCGCAAACAAGGTTTATCTTATGGAAAGCCGGTGTCACAGCCTGGCCACGTCTTCGCGTGACGGCAACTGCGCGAGCGGCAACAAACAAATACTTAGAGATGCATGAAGCATGTCACGATTCGTTGTAGGGGCGATCGGGCAACTTCTATGTATTACCGCCGTTCACGGCTCACCGCCGCCTCAGTCACCATCGCGCAAACTCGTTGGCCAGACGGTAATGCTGGTAACACCAGAATCATTTACTCGTAATATGCGGGTGCCTAACCTTAAATAAAATATGAAAAGGTAGAAAGGTAACAATCAGAACGTGGAGAACTGGACCTTCGTCACTCCCTTGACCATACGAAAGGCAATAGTGATACTGTTATTTTTCCGTGTGGTCGCCGGGTTGGAATAGTGCCACTCCATGTCTTCCTGTGGATGTCGTAAGAGGTGACTAAGGGAATAAGGGCTTGTAGTACTGTTAGGCGATGGGTTTGCAACCTGTCACTAATAAACTGATTAACATCTTAGCCTGATTGTGCAAAATGTGGTTACAGAATTATCAACAAGTTTTTTAGAGTTGCTGGTAATTCTGTAGCTCTGCCTACCCCACTCTGGGAATAAAGGCGTGACTGTACGTATATGTATGTATAAAATAATTGAATCAATTTCCAATTTTCAGTAAGGACCTACAACGCCGTAAGTATTGTCTAATAAAAATACCTAATCCCATTTCGGGTTACGGGAGAAAAGAGACAATGAAATTTCACAGAAGGTACACTTATTTGAAAATTTATGGGCCATAAACATGTCGTCACTTTACGGCGTGTGTGACGCAAAACACGGAATACTTTACACATTTTTTACGACGGCGTTAGTCGTCATTGCAAATGCCGTGTATAAGAAAATTATAATATGTACGAGTACGTGCATAAAATACTATGGTTTTTATTAGGAGTTCCGTATGCATACTGTAGCACGGTGTAGGCTGTCGAGAGGCAGGAAACCCAAGGATATGAGAAACGTACCGTGTGGCTGTCGTGGATATGTAGAGGGAAATTTATTTCCTACAGATGACGCAGTGTGAGTGAGATCGACTTGTAACACTAAAAAACCGTAATCATAGTAATTATGACGAGACAGTCAAATGTAGCTTAAGCCCGCCTTCATTAAAAAGACAAACCAGATTTAAAACCAACAGTTTGATACATTTTGACACAACGAAACTGAGCATTTACCTAAATCTAGATCTATCGCTTTACTGCCAGCATACCCTAAAGGTCACTTCAGTACTCTACAAAGAGATGCGCCCCTAGCAAGGTTAACGAAAATCAAATTAATAATACTCTACTACAACTAGTTGCTAAATATTCAGTGCCAAGAACTGATATTGAAGTCCGTTTAGTATAAGAAACAAAGAACCTGGCACTAGTTAAGTACGAGGCTTCATATCATATAGGTAGCTTCTCAATTTGCTATGCTGGACGCAGGCCGCACGCGCGCGATGGATTCCGATCGCTTTTCATATCGACGCTGTGGCATGGAATGTTTTTACACGCCGTTGACTTCGATATGGACCATTTCATACAGGTATTTTTTTCAGGCATAGGCAGTTTGCGCTGCTTCTTTCTTAATTTGGTCATTGTGTAGCCTAGGAAAATATGTGCATTTAGCAGGCTTGCACCAAGCAGAGAAAGTGCGGTATTGTGTTATTTACCATTTCTCCACTACACACATAGGTGCAGTGCAAGAGGTCTTTAATAGTCTCTTGGGTTCGGGTAAAGTCGGTAAGACTCGCATGAAAGCCTATGAGAGCAAGTAAGAGAGAAGTATAATACAAACCCGAAGATGCATATTGTAAGTCAGCTTTATTCATGAAAAGTGCTGTAGTCACCCTTACTATGATTATAAAGCATAGAAAACTTAACGACGTATTATTATGTACACAAACTAATAAAATTAACGGTATATGTATACAAGTCAATCGTTTTGTTCTTGCTTTTGCAAGCAGTCTATAAATAGGCGGCAATCGCAAACAATATTCACACCAAAATAAGTGTGCGTTAATTTTGATCAGATTTGTTGAGTCGGCTTAACCACTCCTTCATCCAAATACCGCGTTCCTCAACCGATTTACACACTACACACATTATACTGCCAGACTAGTGCCCTTTACCTAACACTAAAGTGCATAGATAATAGCCCAGATAAACTTGTCCCGCCGGTGACCTCATCAACACTGCATAAGGAGATCGAGGCCACGCATCTTCGCTCACTAAACGCACGATACTAAAAAGCGTGCCCAAAGCGTGGGTGAGGCGTTTTTAGTCTGGAAACCGCGCCGTACCGCGCCGCCTCCGCTCACAGAGCGATTGCGGCTTAAGACCTACGCATGACAGACAATTTCTTGAGAGGCATAAAAGAAATGAAACAGCTGGTGGCACGAATATACTGCTTATTTTATTATCTGGGTGAAATTGCGTGAGAAGTCAAGGACGTTTGTTTACCAAGGAGAATGAAGACTTATCTGCCTATCCAAATAATCCTTTGAGGTAACGTTGCGAATGTGAACGTGGCTGTTGTTTGAAGTTTGTGCAAAATTGTGTTTGTTATTACTACGTATTACTTTATAGATATACCGTTAAGATTACGGCTTTCGGCAGTATAACTCAAAACGTTATTAATTAGACCCCGATTTTACTAAAATTTATAACACACAGACAGGTGACAGGTGATAAATTGATAATTCAAGAAAACGGATAAAAACAGTTTTAGGGTTATTTTGTGGTGTGGTAGAGGGATAAGACTTTGTACATAGTGTTGTTTGTACATAAAGCATCGTTTGGTCCAGACTTTGGGAGCACTTTCTCAAGGTATCCTCCTACACCGTTTGATTTTTAAAGAAAAATAAAAGCTACAAAAAAGTCGGAAGAAACATAATTAATGACGTTTAAGTAATTCTTATTAACTAACGGAAAGAGCTGTCATTGGGTTAACAGTGCCTAGGACAACGATATAGACGCAAGATGGGCTAAACCAAAGTGGAATAAACCATATACCCTATTTTTTTACAAAACTTCCTGTCTAGCTGCCTGCTTACAACTGCCTGAGTGCTCGGTTTCTTTGGTACACATTTTAAATACTACGTAAGTTATCAATAATGGCAACAACTTTGCTGAAAATTGAACGTTAACTTTTCTTAATGAGGCCAAGAAAATTTGTGCACGCGAATGGTGGAACTTAAGAGGCGTGTAAACTTCCATTCGTCGTCATTAAAAGTTTGGACTCAGAAGATTTGTGCCTGTGCTAATTAGCTTGGTGGTTATGAAGAAAACACGTGGACGTATAGAGTATTGTCTATGTTGTTTGATTTATTCTGAGAACGTTATGGGTTCTCCACTGGCAACGTTGAGTGTTTACTTAATGCAATGTTGTTTTGATAGGTAAGAGGAGATGTTCTTTTTGAATAATTTAAAACTAGGTATAGTAGTTATTTTTGAATTTGCGTAAATCTAAAATTATAAGCCGTATGGCTCATACTTCTACGGCCGTATGGCCGATATACTATACATGCATACGTACATACATAACCTCACGCCTTCATTCCCAGAGTGGGGTAGGCAGAGCTACAGAAATACCAACAACTGTAAAAGACTTGTTGATAATTCTGTAACCACATTTTGCACAATCAGGCCAAGAAGTTTACTAGTGTATTAGTGACAGGTTGCAAGCCCATCGCCTAACAGTACTACAAGCCCTTATTCCCTTAGTCGCCTCTTACGACATCCACGGGAAGACATGGAGTCGCACTAATCTAACCAGGCAACCACACGGAGGCTTAATATATACTGATACTTATTTAATCACAAAAAAAAACAAATTACACTTCAAGAGTTATATAACTTTGTAGAATTCATTATATTTGATTACATCATAACGAAATGTTGCGAGACACATAATACGCAAGAATCACAAAATTTCACTTCAATATATTTATATATTCAATACCCTGCCTTCGAAGCTAGGGGTCCTGGATTCAAATCCCGGTAAGGGCAGATATTTGTGTGATGAGCACGAGTATTTGTTCCTGAGTCTTGGATGTTTTCTCTGTATTTAAGTATATATTTCTCTGTATAAGTAAGTTTATCGTTGTCTAGTACCCATACTACAAGCCTAGAGCTTAGTTTGGGACTAGGTCAATTTGTGTGAGATTGTCCTGTGATATTATTATTATTATTATTAATAATTGACGACAATAATTGCTGAAAAAAACATGCTTGTAAGTAGCGGTTTGTCAAACCAAACAATACTTTTATTTTTTTGCGGCATAGTTAGGCTTACGTTTTTGATGATGTTGATCATCATTGAGGTTTTTTTTATAAAACTTTATTACAAAAATGTTATTACGTACATGAAATTGAACAAACCAAAATTTAACTTACAGTAATTACAAAGTAAACTGTTCAAAATCATTCAAGAAACTTCAGGGCACCTGCCAAACTAACTTTACCGATGTGAGTTGCTTGAGTATAATATGTAGATTGTAGAATACTTGTGCGTATAGAATACTCTTAAAGCCGAATTTGGATCGATGGAATAATATCTCTAAAAGGGAATAACTCACAAACATATTGGTTTCGAAAAATACAATGATAGACAATTTAGTGTGTGATGAAATGGGGTTCCCTTCATCTGGCATAATATCGATTGTCCGAAATACATTTCGCATAACAGTTATCGCAGAACCATTTTTAGCCGAATGATACTTTAGCATAATAGTATACTTAGCATAACTGTCATAACGCATAACAATCATTTGGCAGAATTTTGAATAGCAGAATAATAATATCGCCAACTTTCATTTCGCAGAATTTTATGTAGCAGAATATACCTTATTATTATTTTTAAATGTTTTATTTTGGCAAATATCGTATTACCTACGGGAGACAGAATTTCCTTATTTGTAGCGAATGAACAAGACGAATCAGGGCAGAACCGACTCGGATAGGTTAGGTTAGAAGGCCAAGGCGGGAGATAAATGCATTCAATTTTAATAATATAACTACTAATTCGCGGGGTGCCGTCGACAAGCTGGCTCATAATGGCTGGTTCCGATATACGTAATAAGCATTCACTTTTAATAATATAACTACTAAATATATGAGTACAAATAATACTATCATATAAGTTTATTAAGAAAAAAATCTTCGAAAAAAAATTATAGGTACAATCTTGCCGGTACCGCATACAATCTTGGCCACAGTATTATGAGTATAAAAATCGAAGTACTGCATGTTATGAGTAATACTAGTAGTACTACAAAATTATAATGAATAATATTCTAAGAAAATTTTTTCTAACGAATGATGTTTATAATCACAAAGCGGTATTATAAAAAAAAAACTAAATTAAAATTGTAAATGAGCCAATATGGACCCGGATGAAGTACCTAGTAAAATATTATTCTGCTTTATAACTTTATGCCAACTACATAGTATGCCACACAAAATACGGCGAAACAATTTTTCTACCATAGGACTATTATTCTAATCAACGTTATGCCAATGTACTATTCTGCCAAAGACAGTTGTGCCAAATGACAGTATGCAAAGAAATTTATGCCAAAAGTAATTATGCGAAATCATGATTTTGCCAAGGGTTGCTATGCGAAACGAAGTTATGACAACCAATTTTATGCAACATGAATGTAAACCGATGAAATGGCCTTACTTACTTCAGTCATATCTAAACCACTATATACAAGTTTTGTGGGGACAAAGTCGCAGGAAAGTGTGCGTATACAGCTCTGTAGATCCATTATTTTGTTTATATTGTGAAAAATTAATGAATTTAAAAGCGGCGGGGTGCAGCAACTACAGGCGCACGCTGCCGCACACGCGCTGCAGCAGCGGCGCATCCACGGCACATCCAAGCAATTGGCGAACACGCTCATGATGCTATTTTTCACTGCAGACACTGACCACTGAGAAGCGAGGCACATCTTTTTCTCAAAATCGCATAAACGCAGCCTGTTTATTCCCCTGCAAACATTGTAAATGCACCGCAATGTCGACCTCATATTTTTATTTGTAGCCAACTTAAGACATTACAAATTGTTGTGATAATTTAAAATTGCCCGTACGTGCTAACTGCTTTAACCGTAAACACATTGCGTTACGATTGTTATCTTTCTGCGCGTGTAAATGACACTACCTACTGTTTTACGTCAACTTTTCGCAATCATAGCGAATAAATTCTAACTTAAGCTCTATATTAATACCACTAAGAGTTATTTGGTGAAATTTCACGACGCGTCACGATTGGCTCATAATTCTAGGACGTGCTAGGGATGCACTGGTCTAGAACACGGGGACAAAAAGTTTAATTATACCCCGGATGGCGAGGACGTGTGCTAGCACGAGAACTGCTATAAATTATTTTACCTCCCTGAAATATTTTGTTTGTCATATTTAATCATGTATAAGATGTTTTGTCAAAGCAGGGATGAATTTATGAAATGTGCTTTGCGTTTTTAAACTGTTTGACAAAGAATTAACGAAATATTCATACACATATTATATGTACTAGTATGATAGTTATGTTTTTTGTTGTCATAAACGTTTACATAAACTTTCGTAGAAAGAAAACTACAACCAACTGTGAGTCTGCTTGTTTTACAGTATAAAATACCCAAACATTTTCGTTTGTTAGTTATTATGTACTTTTGTAAGTAAGGCTTAAGTACCATTTTCGTAACAACAACAACATCCATCAATTACCATACACAGACGTATAAACGTGCTCCTAACGACGGACTTTCGCAGATGTCCAAAATACCGCAAGAAAACAATTTAGCGCGCAAACGGCGTGTTGGGTGTTAGGTGCAAAAACGATGGGAATGCGCAGCTGACCCGATCGCCACAGGGCCGAAGTTAGCGCAGAATCCTCCAATCAAATGTTTGGGCTGTTTGAAATTAACGGAAATTGCCTTGTCACCGAGAATCAGAAGTGTTTTAGTGTAAAATAAACATGTTTTAATAATTATTTATTAACGGCACTGCCAGCTTTATCTATGATGAGATTGATGAGATCGCATTGCTTATTTATCGATGCTTTAGTAGTTTTTGTCAGTTAGGTAAACAACGACCTCTGAAATAAAAGGCATGTTAGGTAACTTTTTATGCCAGGCAACTGTGAACTACCGAATTAGATAATTATATTAACATTTAACACTGACAAGAATAACATTGAACAAATGTTATAATTATTAAATGTTAGTAAAATGCCTTAGTATTAAGATTTGTAGTCTCTAATAAGTAATGGGCGGACAACCAATGCAAATTACGTCAAAATCATGTCAAGCAATATACGTAACATGGATATGACTACAAATATCCGGATACATTTTTATACATAAGCATTACTCGAAATTTAGTTAAAGTCTTATCCATCTTATGCTTTCGTCACCATATTGCATACATTGTCCGCCCTTTACTAATAAGTTTCACAGATTTGTGAGATGAACACACAACACATAAAAAAGTTTAATTAAACAAGACTGAAACGAGTCGGTATGCAGACAATGGTGATATTGAGTTAATAAAATATTTGTATGGCGACCCATATAAATATAATCACTTAAAAGAAATCTTACTCAGTTTTTTTACTTAGCTTCTGTTACCCGATTAGCTCGAGAAGTATTTGGAAATTTCAAGTGATCCTACAATTGGTGGTAAGTTCCATTCATGCGCTCCACAGATTCCGTCTCTGACGCACCCCAGTCGACGGGGATTAATGGCCGGGGCAATTAAAGTAGTAAACAGCAGGTGCACCGAGACGGTGCCGCCGGCGCCCCGGAGAACAAACAAAATAGTGTGGCGAACATGCGCCATACGGACCCCCTGATTGGTAACCTTTTTTGATTTGAGGCGCCAAGGCTCGTTATTGAGAGCTTGTGATACGGGCCAGCGAGACTTTGATATGTCGATTTTTAAAAATCGAACTCCTAAAAGTATTATTCGAAAATAAGAGTTGGTTTTGACGTTCTTTAGAATTTCTATCGCTCGCCTGTTGTTTCGAGCACTCGATACTTAAAGATTGACCCGCAGGTCGTATAGTAATGAATATAGGTACTTTGAGACGTTACACATTTAAAAATTATTCATACTTCCTTGACTGAAATAATACTAACTCTCATACAGACTTATAAAGCTTTCTTCGAACTAATACTTTCAAGAGGAAGGTTTATATGTACAATAATACTTTAACCCGGAGCGAAGCGAGGGCGAGTGGCTATAATATTATAACTGAAAAAGTAACTCTGTGCGCCCGTTTGTTTGTTACGAATTCAAACGATTTAGATAAAATTTGGTATTTGTGAAATTGGACGGCTCCTGAGGGAATAGTGATAAATGATGCGGACGGAGTCGCGGGAAACAGCTAGTCTTATATGCAAGACAGCTGAAGAATTTAACTAATCTAGACGCATTCCATTTTGGCCCTTAGAGTTTTTAGTGAATTTGTAGTATTAGGGTGCCTTTCCAAGAGAGTGTGCTATTTCACGTGGCTATGGATGCGTCTGATATCCACCAATCATATTCATTGGTCGATATAGCATAGCACTGGTAAAAACTGGTAGCTTTCACATCCTCGCAGCATCTGCATAGCACATCTCTGGTGGAAAAGCATCCTTAGGATATATATTCTCCATATCATAAACAACCAATTCCACCACTCATTCAATCATACGGTCCGACCGCTCTATAGCCTCCGACCCTCAGCCCGCTGGCTATTCTCAGCGGCGGTGAGTAATAAGCATAAGAAAGTAAATGAGTAAACGGAACTAGTCGGGTAATTCTGCGTGCTTCCGTGCTCGGGTAGTGCGATACCGTGTGCCGAAGGAAGTAATCTGTTTGTGTAAACGAACAAACATACACGCCTCCGAGCACTGCAGTCTATGTGGGATCGGCGTTGCTGCGTATGTTGTTGGTTAATATGTTTATGGGTACTTAAGAGGATGAAAGCGATGAGAACCAAGAGAGATTACCTTTGTTGCCAAAAAAAATATATAATAGGTGATGATATGCGTTTTATCAACCAAAGCGGATAGTAGCAACAGCAAGTTCTTTTGAGATTCAACTAACATCTCAGTTGACGTAAGTATGTCTTACGTCTCGTTAGGCTCATATGGAATCCAAACACTTATGAACGACTATCATGATCTTGTCAGAGGCGTTTTTTTCAGTGAACGTCAGGTTATTATCTTTCTTTACATTCACAGAACAAAAAAAAAGTTTAGGTAAATTTTTACTAACAGAAACCTATTTTACTTTGACGGTTCAAAAATCAGGCCTTGAAGACTTCGAGACACGACTTCAGGTAAATAAAAGATGCTTCTAATTAAGTCATGAGCAATCAATTATGAAGGTTGGATATCATAATTTAATCGAACTGTTCACACACCAATTCGAAGATGTTTCTAGTATTATCATTTACTCTTGGCCCTAGCTTTATCTACTGTAGGTAGTTGGTTATTGATGGCACCCAGAAGGGTGCCTGCGCAGGGGTGCCAATTTCCCGGTTCCCTCAGCTCAGCGCCGGAAGCGTCGCGGAAGCCAACCGCCTGCGATCTTCGCCGACACCTCGCGTTTTTCCTGTTACCGTTATTGATTTACCTTTATGTCTTCGCGTTTTGGTCACACGAGAGTTGGGTTGTTTGATAATTTATTTTTTTAATCTTCTTCGCGCAATAGAAAATAAATGTGAAAAGTAGAAATGGCGGATTTAATGCCTACGTGCTCTACCAGTCAACCACATGGTTACTCAATAACCGGTGCAATTAGAGAACTTAACAGTTTTGAAAGCTTGGTTAAATATAAGTTCCTATAATTATGATTTAATATAAAAATATTATGTATATTTATAACACTTAAATACATACAATGAAATCAGTGTGTGATGAAGATGATGACACTTTACTTGTTGTTTGAGGAAATATTGGCGTAACTTACGTTTAAACACGAACTTTGTGACGCTTTTTGTATTTTAAGAGGGAGCGCATTTTAGACAATTTTTGAGTAGCTTTTTGTCATGGTCTACCTAGATTATAAGTCAGACTTACTTACTTTAAAATAAAAATTTGATAATTTTAAATTTAATTCTGTCAGTTTTTGTACGTGCATAATATTTGTTCAAAGTTTAATAGATAGACGCTACTATAAAGTTATAAACGCTTTTTTTATGCAAAACCACTCATTGACACTTTTCCAGCTTTTTTATAAGCCAATATTGATTCTACATAATGTACCTCTAGTTATCCTGTTGCGATCGTTATGGTAGCTTTTTTTCACTTGTAAGTAAGAGCAACCGGTCATTACTGCGGTTATAACATAGATGGGCATTTTCATTATAAACTTTTGTCAGTTTTGTGACGAAATTAGCCATACATTTAAATTTATTTCGTTTCTTAATTTTCCTTAACTAGGGTACACTTTATTTTGAAAATGCTTGTATACTGGCTTGCAAACATCTGTAAAATGCCCAGATCCTAAAAGGTGAAAAACTTAAATAAAGGACCGCAACCGGACCGTAAGGACCGCTTTTGTATGTGGTTGTGTACAAAATTAATATGGAACTTTCAAATTTGAAATGAAGGATGTCAAACGCTATATATAGATGTGTTACAACTATATAAAACAGGTACTTTACTTAAGTTTTTCACCTATAACTGAAGACGCTTCGATATACTTCTCAAATAAAATGGCGATTCAATGTTAGTTTGACTGTTGACGGGTGGATCTTGTACCGGTCAGAGGAACGACCAGCGGCGCCATCACGGACAGCACATAAATCTACCACGCACGTGCCGCATCGCACGAAAAAACACTTCCATCTGTGTCCTGTTTTTATTGCACGCAATAATGCATTATAAGTTTGTTCCGGCGTGTTCAGGGTATTTGGTTTGTTTTATGGCTTTAGCAACAAGATTTGGGTCAACCTGTATGCATTGACTCCAAGCGCCTAACGCTTTGTTGTGTGTGGGAATGTACAGACAGCAGCAGAAGTAAGTGAACAGTCGTAGAGCTTAAAATTGTCTACAGACTCTTATTCTCTTGACAATATAATCGTGTATAGAGCTCTTCGACTGTCTACCTAATTTGGCTGCTGTTTGTACGCAACATCAGCACGGCGCGCGAGTTATGTCGCCTGAGAGATAGACTACCTGTCTTTTTCTGACTGTTCTAATTAGACAGTGACGGGTAGTCTATCTCGCGTGCGACGTAACTCGCGCGCCGTCATGTGCTAGCCGTGCTTATGCTAAATATTACACAAGCACCTTGTATGTAAGTACGTTAACTCTTGCACAACTAAATTTTTGACAGATTAAATTAAAAATTGTTAAGGCGAGTTTATTCCTAAAATTTTGAAATATTGTGAAATAGGAATTACTCAATTAAAGTAAATCATACACCACATAATAGAACCAGTGGAGTAGGGACGTAGCAGATAAAGTAATGGCTGGAACGGTCACCCAACCGTGTATGGCAACAAATGATATGAAATACTGTTATACAACCTGTTTACGTCGAAACAATGTCTTCTACTTCCGTATTCGTAATCTATATAAGTAGACGGTAATTTTTTTACTTTTTTTGCGTAAAATGGGGAGCGAAACTTCTCGAAAAGCGAGATAGTTTGGAGTCAGTAACTGAGCCTCTATTAACCTCGCAAAATTTTAAAAAGTCGTGGATTCAAACCCTATTTCATTTTGAACCAGCATTAAAAATACCAATAAAAAAGTGAACATTATGGTAGTTATGTGCATTGTCGTGCGCACTGTCAAATTAAGCGTTAAAACAATATTGCCTTAGACGCGTAACAGACAGACAGAGTTTCACATTTATAATATTAGTATTATTAGTAGATTGTTTAAAACTCGGCGGCCATTACTGCCAAGTAAATAAGAGCTATCGTAACATCGACAGTACGATAACGTGTCAAAAGCAATATCGTTTTACAGAGTAGAATAGAGCAGGTCACCTTTAAAAAATACGTTTGGCTGCCACGACGTATAGCAAAGTTTCCAAGGAACATAAATAATACAACGACAGAAGTTTTCGCTTTTCTGTTATAGAGGTAAGTTCCAGGAGTAGAATTCCCTGAAAGTGATGGTAATGTGGAACTAATAAAAAACTTAGATATTGTTATAAAAGGTTGCTGTATGAGCTGAGTTGTTCAGATTTTATTGCTGTTTAAACACGTTATCTAGATTATATTATTTAATTTTGCGGCATGCACGATACATGAACTTTATTTACAAGAATGTTTACATAAACTTGTAAAGGGGTGAATCGACTTTTAAATTACTCCCCATTTTTTGACATGTTTCACAAATGATGTTTTCAGAAAAACTATACGAGTATATTTTCTAACGATGTGACTTATAGTGTATTAAATCAGACAAATAGGCTAACATTTGAAATTATTTGATTTATAATAGTACAGTTTTAAATATTAATATAGATGGTAGCGCAGGGGACGATGTTGTCCCTAGGTTTTGTATGAAAAATGTGCATTTTCCACCCAATCTATCAGATTTTTTCGAAGTTAAAAAAGAGGTGTTTCACGAATAAGATCTGCAAATTTGGTTGTCTGATTTTAATATTCATACATTATTATTAACTTCAAGTCACAAAATAAAAGGAGTACCTTAAAAGTTGATTCATCCAAAGTTGTCAGTTTGACGTGTTAAACCTAGTTTGTAGTGACCCTGCCTATGAAGCGGTCTCGAGTTCGATTCCCGCTATGGGAAATGTGTAATGAGTGCGAACATATTTTCTTCCTGAGTATTGGAGTTTTTCTTTGTATTTAATTATGTAATTCTCCTTGTAAGTATGTTTATCGTGGTCTAGTAGGTACCCATAGTACAACCCTAGAGCTTAGTTTAGAATTAGGTCAATGTGTGTGAGATTATTTTTATTTATTAACTATCGAAAATAGATCAATTGTATTCAGTTAATGCAAATTATAAATATTTGTTAAAAATACTCTTCATAGGTTTATAAACAAACGATACACCGGTAATGCCTATACTAATAAAAATACAAATACAAAATAGTTTATTTGCTTATCAACACACAGATATACATAACAAGACATGTCTGGCGGACCCCAAACTAGGCTGAGCCTGTATCTTGGGGCCCTGGAGTGAATAATATAATATAATAATATAATATACTGAATAACCATAGGTAAAAAAAAACTAGCGCCTAATAAATATTTACTCGGTATCTATTATTTTATCGAAACATCTTTCAATGAACGCAGCATTATGCAGAATTTTCATTTCATCAAAAGAAATTTCTCGCCGGATGTTTTTTTTTTGGAAGTCCCAAATCTAACCTAACCTAACCTACCGTGATTAATGTTTAAGATATCCTGAAAACATTATGGTATCAGCAACAAATAGCGTTCGATGAAATTAAATTCTATGAAATGTCATAATCGATGAAGTGAAATTCGATAAAATGATGGGCCATGGTAAGGTATCCAGTCCGTCAGTAACATTAATAGCAAAGACGATAACGAAGGATTCCCAGTCACTCTCGGAAATGAATCTCTCCTTCGGGACAGAGCATAAAGAAAATGCATTATTCCCCATTACGAATGCAAAGTGGACAGTAATGTATTGCATCGATTGCATAAAGCAAGTGATAGCGCTCGGGGCAGACATACACGTGGGCAGAAAAATTTTACGATTCGCAGGAGGTTCGTGAATTGTTTCTCTTTTATTATTCCTGATTATGTTTAACCTAGCTACCTAATTGTTGAAACGTTAAATAAAGTTGAATGTATTTTTCTCCAAGCGGACGTGTTTTATTTTGAGAATGTCATGTTTTCGGAACAATTTCGCTTTAAAGTTAGACGGCCTGTCATGCCCGCAATTTACATATCACGATACGTTGTGTGTTTTTTGTGAATGTCCGTCAATTTGTGGATTGTTTGCATCGCTGTAGTAACAATTCTGTCTGTCATTTTAGCATATACGAACATTCATATACACCATGAGTAAAAATAATGTCTAAGCTTTAAGAGCAATACAATAATCCTTTACCCAGCACATAACCCAGTTTATTACTTGTTTAACTTACCTCCTGGAACTACACACGTTCAAAGTGATTTCAACTAGCCTTTACAGTGGAACAATTTAGGAACAAAATGTTGCCCTGCTCCGTCACGAGAAGTGCCCCCATAATGAAGTTACGCAGTTATGCCCTGCAGGAGGCCGTTTACGGCCTACGCGTTTACTGCCAGTAAACTTGACTTCGGTTAACGACTGCTAAACGTTTCTCAGTTTTGCGAGTATCCACGTCTAATACACTTGGGAAACTGGTATTTTGTTACGCTGGTCTCTGGTAGTGGCGAGTTATGAGTTTCTCGATTAAGTATAAGTATTATCTGTGTTCGACCCTGAAATAAAATGGTTAATAACTGTCGGCTGTAATGGTATTGGAGTATCAATAGGTCCGACAAGGCTCTTTTTGAATGGAGCTGAAATTTAAAGACAGTTGTCTTGCAATTGTGATTTTTTTACAGTAAAATATTAACGTTTTATAATTCTATTTCTCTTTTCAATTTTTTTTACCAAAAGAGGTGTGTCTAATCGGATTGTCTGAAATAGAAGGTATTTTTCTAATAAAATATCATCAGTGTAAAGTATGGTTCTCTCTTTTCAAAACTTCTTACCGTATGACGGCAAGAAGATTTTTTGGTTAGAGAGATTTTAGAGATAATTACTTCACTCGTTCCTTTTTCCAACTTGTGTATGAAAAATCGTAACTAAGGAACGATGCAATCGTCACTAATGACTCTGGCTGCGGCCGCTGCTGCAGCACTATCACTACCCACGGACGGTACTATTTATAACCATCCAAGTTTACCCTAAATGTTTACAAATTGCTTCCACGAAGCGACAGTAAGCAACTGAATCTAATATTGAAACAGAAAAGCAACAATAAAATTCATGTTTTTATCGATCTACGTACCAGCAATTCTGGTATATTACTATTCCAGTGGAAAACCACCCCGTTCGCTCTCTAGGGAGGGCGGGAAATGCATGCCCCTTACTGGACACACGATACTGCCGTATATAACTAACTCTTGAGTGAGTGTATGTAGCAGTATGAAGGGTTGAATTGAACGGAAGCTCAAAAATAACTTTGGGATTTGTACTTCTCTCTAATTCGCTCTGATATTCGCGAATCTAACCTATAGCTCGTTCGGTGACTTTTCCATACCGAACTCAAAAGTCTTTTAAGAGCTATCGCATTGATTCTTCCTTTTTTATATGTATGCCTTTTTATTCACAGGTATGGGTACTTTTTGATCTCTTCTGATGTTGTGATGTTTAGCTATGATATTGCAGACATTTCTTTAGTTATTTAAAACCTTACATGGGAGGTGTTGCGTGTTAAACTGTTAAAGTATGGAAATGAGAAATTGATTTGTTTAGATAAATATGCAAGACTACGCAAGCAAAACTGAAAATAGAAGAATGAAGGTCGGACGATTTATGATTAGTTAGGACATTATTTTTACATTTTATGTATCCTATCAGTTTATACAAAACAGTTTCAAAAATAGATACTGGATTTTGATGTCCCATATGTAGAATACTCGTGATATGCTGTTTGTGTACTTAAACGATTAAATCTTATATTTTCATCTAAACCTTCCATCACGAGTCCTACTACATACATGTAGGTTTGGTAAGATTTTGTATTACAATATACCAACGTAATGAAAACCTTTACACCGCTTCTATAACAGTACCTAGGAGATGTGTAAGTAGTTTTATTCAGGATTTTCGTCTTCTTACCGAAAAATTCAATTTAAAGCGGGCAAAACAAAAAATCAAGACTCGAGAGTTGCCAATTGGCGTATGTTTGTCGTATTGGTGCAGGGAATCTGCACCCGCCGTGATCTGCAGTCGAATGCATCGAAAAGAATGCACAATGCTTACAAAGTGAACTGCAAATCCAGTGAACTGTGATTTTTCCTTCGTACGGTAGGCAGCTTCGGGCTGTGACAAAGACTGATTATTGCTACGGATGGAATGTACGTGATTGACCAGTTTGTATGGATGGTTAGATTGAATGTGTAACGGACTTTGCCTTCTTGTTTTAAACCCTAATGCTAAGTTTACACATTATTACTTTTCGTACCTGTATGTTTATTAAGGCAGAAATAAAATGCTTATATTAAGCGAATTCCAAAGAAATTAGCTAAAAGTAGGCAGGCTATCGCGTCGGACGTATACCCAGACTCCCATTAGTTAAATTAAATAAGTTTAAAAGGTTTACGTTTTTGTAAAATTTGTCACAGTCCTCATCATCATTATCCAGGCCTATGTCCAGCAGTGAACTACAGTGTACTCCACCGAGCACGATCCACGGCCATTCTTATCCTGCTCTCGCTAATAGGAAACTTTCAATTTATACAATTTATTATATATTTAGTCATTACATATGTCAGATGTACGATTGCACATGTACTTATATTAAAGAAAAGGCAATTAGTTCCGAAAAGAATACAATTAAGTTAATATTTTTAAACAAGTTTTGAGCTTACATCACTTACCGCCGAACCCTATATTCTGACTGCGGACAGGGTCTCTATTCAGGTGCGTTAAAACGATATCGTGTTTGACACGTTTAAGAATCGTTTATGTCAAAGTCGCCATTATTGTAAATTACATAAGAGTTATCAAAACGTTGACAATACGGAAACACTTCAAATACGATAGAATGTTAGCCGATAGCCTTACTTCGGATTAAAATTTGACACATTTTGTATGGGCAAATGTCAAATTTCAACCCGAAGTAAGCCTTCTATCCGCGGTTTGAATATAGGGTTCGGCCGTAAGAGGTATTGTTAGATTACAAAAAACATGAGAGATCTAAATGAAACACCTGAGATATAGGTTGCGACATTTTCATAATTAAAGGAAAAAAAAAAAAGTAAAAAAAATAGCCTATTTATACCATGATTTACGTCCAAACCGATGGTTTCATAGGGCAGTACACTTATTGAACATACTCGTAAATTTAAATTTACATATTGTGTGGATGTTGTAGTCATAGAAAAGCGTCCCAATAATCGACATCATTAATCCATTCTAGCTATGATATCTCTAGGAAAACGATTCATTATTATTTGATTATAAAATGTGGTTTACTCATCGCCGTCACAGGCTTTTTTGATAATTATGATTAGTTTTCTATACAAAAACGAGCCTGTAAATAAATTAGATTAAGATGCCGATAATAGGGTCGCCTACAACAAGCATTGGGTAATTTTATTTCTAAACGATGTCATTGATAAGTTAATAAGAGGATACAATATGCGAGAAATGTTTGTTATACATATCAAGAGCGCGGGAGAAGAAACAGTTTCGAGTGTATTTTTTTTTATGTAGCAAGGTGAACAATGATTAATTTTGCGTGAGAGGCGAATGAGGAGACGGCGAATACAAGATAGGCTAGATAGTAACGTAGGAGAATTAATTTTGTAGTTGAGAATCTTAAACAAATATACCATATCCGCGACTTTGCGTCTATTTTCGGGAGACAATAGTAAAAAGTGTTTCATGGAGTGCTGATGATTTGAGTTAGTATGGTTGTTACGATAGTTGAGTATTTGTAAAATATCTATGATTATAGATATGCATTTGAATGGATGCTTAGGTAATATTTTATTGTCTCAGTTCAAGAAGCTCAATTAAAATAAATAAGTTGCTAAAACAAAATATCGTTACTAAAATGAGTAAACTCAAAATAATGGCAATAAAACAGTTACGCGAACGACATTTTCAATCGTTAAAAATGAATACGGAGAAAAAGTTATTAATTAAAGGAAAGAAGGTATCCTTTGTAAACCTCTTTGCTCAATTAAACGAGTACTTTAAGCTCCCTTTGTGAACGTCTCATTCTTTAATTGCCGCAGGAGAATACGTAGGCAGGAATTTTTTTTTTCTTTGGAACAACTTAGTTGTCGCATTGTTATCAGAAAGTCCACGTTGACGATTAAAAGAGGGAAGCAAATATTATATTCTATATTGCAGTAATATTTCTCTTTTAAAAATACATTTAGCTCTTACCTACACAGTGGGGCAAGTCAAGTTGCATTCGACAATCGTTAGCGCTTATGTTTCGATTGAAAAATGTATGGAATTGACGTAAGCCACCGAGATAGTCACGTGGTACTCTCACTATCTCAGTGTCTTACGTCAATTCCATACATTATTCAATCGAAACATAATCGCTAACGATTGTCGAATGCAACTTGACTAGTCCCACTGAGTAAGCCGATAAAAGCATCGAGTTGAGTAAAAATACTGTGTTTAAAGTTCAATATCGCGTTGGCATAATTTCTGTAAAATAGGTTTTAACTCTGGCTATTTATTCTATCTGTAATTAAAACCTGTAATAAACGGCTTCTGTTGTCCTACAACGATAACTTAGTAATAGGCGTCTCTACTGAAAATAATAAATCGAGCTCGACGCAGTTATTCCAAGTTTTCATTTAATGTCTTTGGTATTGCTCGTTACGTTTGACTTATTAGTTTAAAGATGGCCACTCCTACTTTTCCCAAAACTGGTCTGGTGACATTTAGTTAGGTATAGATTTTCTTTATAATGTAAGACGTTCATCGAAGATTCTAGAACTCTCCGTTTAAGTATTAAATTGATTTTCCACCGTTCTAGTTCATTGCTCTATTTAAATTTATTTAGGATAAAAAAATGGGATTAATAACTAGCACAAGAATAAAAAACACCGAACAAATGCGAGTTAAGCTCGCATGTACGTTTTGCGAAATTTCCCAAGTTACTTTAATTACTATAAACTTCTTATAGGTTTTCCTTTAATATATAGGTAAAGAACTATTTTGTGTATTATAAAAAATTAGGCTTTAAAGTTTCGGAAAGAAGGGGCTGGGGGAAGGACAATTTTTATCTATTTTCTTAAATATCTTTAACGCTGTTTATTTTAAAATTAAAATATATACTGCAGTTTTTGATATTGTCGTCAATGTATGTTAAATACTTTTAAATACGCCGATATGTTATATTTTCTACATTTAAGTGCCCAGTGACACTAGCAATGCTATGACGTATCTAATGACAGCTCATTTGTTAAAATAGGGTCACCCATTCAGCTTTTCGAGGGAACAAAGCACCGTATATGCAAGTCAAAAACATTACGCTCCTCCTTACACTTATCGGTGAAATTACTAGCATAGAGGCATTCCATCTTAGTCCTCAGGGTTGGCAACGCATTTGAGGTCTTAGGATTATAGTCCTTTAAATTCAAATGTCTATTGGTCTCAGATTCCACTTACCATCAGGTGGCCTGAGTGCTCGTGTGCCTTCTACTAGACATAAAAAAAAACTTGGGTAAAAAGAACACCCCACTCTAACAGTTCCGCCCGCGGCGTGGACACTGGCTGCATTTCCTTTGCTTTAATACTCAAGATACGAAAACCTTAAAATGAAATACGTTATTTATTATTTAAATTATAATTGTCAGTGACAAATACCTACAAATATTGTTTTTCTTTTAACTTTTTGCTTTATAGAAAAATAGTATCTATCTTAGAAAACATTATTAAACATATAACACATTTTAATAATAATGCATTATTATTGTACTGTAAAAAAAATTGGTACCTAACGATTTACGAGTAATAACAGTATAAAATGTTCATGAGCTAATGCGTTAATTATCATTTTGCTACTGGGGCTTAATTCAAAATATTTTTTACCCATCTTCATTAATTAAGCATTCATAAAAAACTACATTCATAACTAACCGTAACGGCAAACTAGCTAACAAATTCAAATTTAAAATTGTACAGCCTGTTATTTACGGTGAAGTTTTAATTAAATTTTAAACAAAAGCTATGAAAGTCACTAGGTGTCTATCATTTCATCGAAACAACTTTCATCGAATGTATTGTTTTATAAAATTTTATTTTATCGAACGCTATTTTCTGCTGAAACATTTAACTTAACCCAACCTACGTAATTAATGTTTAAGATACCCTGAAAATATTGCGGTTTTATCAAAAAATTGCGTGCGATGAAATGATATATTCGAAGAAATGGTGAGTTATCAAGTTACTCCTTGCTTGTGCTAATTCCGCTATGGAATATTTCCGTTTGATGATTATGTTGATTACACATGTCATTTTCAAGTTAGGAATGTAAGATACGGCTCTTATGAGTAGGGCCATCATTATAAAGGTTCTAGTAGTTTCCTTTATCGTTATCTTTATGTTCACTAGTTCTTTTAATAACATAGAGAAGGCAAGCGAGCACACAGGCTCCCTTATGGAAAGTGGGATCTGAGACCCATTCTGCCGTGACAACAAAGAAGCAGCTAACTGCATAGTAATAGTATACGAATTTTAAAGTTAATGTTGTTACTAATAGAGTATTTAATCCTTCGACTACTACAATGCACTAAGCTGCGTTCTATGGTATTACGGCAGCATAGACATTTTCACTGTCAAGACTGCAATCTATGCTGGATCTATGCAATCCAAAGACTGAAAAAAACGTTTATTTTGTTTTTTTATTTGCAAACGCGTGTATGTTTTTTTTGTTCCAGTTCAATACGTGGTTTATCATAATTATAGCGCTCGAGTATGTCATCCGGGTCATCCCGTGCATTTTGAGCGATAGATAAGAAAAACGTTATTAGCATTTGCATCTTGGCTAGGGCCCCTGGGACAGCCTGGATATGGACAGAGCGTTGATTGTTACCCCGGAAAAATGGACAGTTTCCGAGGGGATAGTGATAAACGACCTCGAAATTAAAAAACACGGCAAAAGCTAGTTCAAAACAACTAATTTTAAACGATTGCAATTTGTGAAAGAAAACCGTTTACTCTTTCCATAGCAATGCATACTAATTATACAAAATGTGAAAGTAACTCTGTCTTTCTGTTTGTTACGTTTTTACAGATAAACCACAGAACCGATTTCGATGAAATTTGGTGTGGAGATAACCGAGGTCCTGGAGAAGGACATAAGATACTTTTCATCCCGGAAAATTGGACAGTTCCCGAGTGAATAACTATAAACCATTTCTACGCGGACGAAGTTGCGGGCAATAGCTAGTTTTATCAATGTGAAAGTAACTTTGTCTATTTGTTACGCTTTTATAGTTAAACCGCTGAATTGATTTCGATGAAATTTGGTATGGAAATACCTTAAAACCCAAGAAAGGACTCTTTAACGCGAGTAGCGATAAACGACGTCTACGCAGACGGAGTCGCGGGCAACAGTTAGTTGCAAAAAGTAAAACGTACTCGTACCCTGCTTACTTGTTATGAATGTAATGAATTTTCGTTTGAGTCTCGGTTCACGGTTCGTGTACCTACAAGTGGCTCATATTAAATTATGATGTGGTTATTTAATTAAATAATTACGCAACTGACAGTTGGAATGTAAACGCGCTGATAACGCTGAAGTTAAAGTTTCTGAGATTTAAGTATTTTTTAACCGACTTTAAGAAACAATGTATATTTGGAACTTTTGATCCAGGTGCTACCCGAGCTGGGGAATAGTTATAGTTTTACTAGCGACCCGCCAGCGGCTTCGCCCGCTGCAATTTTTTTTTCTTTCATGTCAATTAGGGGTATGAAAAATAGATGTTGGCCGATTCTCAGACCTACTCAATACGCTCACAAAATTTCATGAGAATCGGTCAAGCCGTTTCGGAGGAGTATGGGAACGAAAACTGTGACACGAGAATTTTATATATAAGATTAACGAAGCATGTTGCTGATTAACTATTGTAATCTCTTGACGAAACATGTTGCTGATTAACTATTGTACTTAAATTCTTGACGAAGCATGTTGCTTATGATTCTTGGTATATATTTGACGAAGCTTGTTGTGGATGAATTTTTTGTACTTGAATTTATTGTAATTATTATTTTTTCCTTGTGAGAAACAATGTTAAGTTTTTCCATATGAGTCCATGTCTCTGTCTTTGTGATCTTCTTTAAGCTTTTTAATTCTGCTTCGGATATTGAATTGCGAGTTATTGATGGATTACTCTTAATCCAAAGTGTATAATGGGCTCTATTTTATTCATTTGATTACTCCCCCGTGTGGTTGTTCGGTTAGAATAGTGCCACTCCATGTCTTCCCGTGGATGTCGTAAGAGGCGACTAAGGGAATAAAGGTTTGTAGTACTGTTAGGCGATGGGCTTGCAACTTGTCTCTAATAAATCTAATCTAAGCCTGATTATTCAAACTTTGGTTTCAGAATTATTATAAACAAATCTGTAGCTCTACCTACACCACTCTAGGAATGAAGGCGTGATGTTTTGTATGTATGTGTATTTTACCCATAGATAGCAAATTGTGATGCTGAGTTGACATGCTGCCTACGTAAAATGCATGCTTTAAATGTTTATTAATTTATTTTCATGTTCAAGATGTTTTCTTTGTTTATTTATTCTTTTATTTATTAATCTAATACGTGAAGTGGGTTTGTGCTTAATATTTACGTAACAATTTCAAAACCCGTAAGGCTATATATGTGTCTGAGTTCCTTAACGTGGACTAAAATGTTTAAAGTCACACTGACGTTCTATAAAAAACTAGACTTAATTACCAAACAACCTGTACTGTGTGCATATGTGTATACGACGTACAAGATACTCGTATGTAGCCAATTTGTCTTAGACTCATTCACTACCAAGCCCTCGAATTTCAATACAAAATAAACTCCACATCATTGGTTGGATTTACGAGTATGTTCTATTTAAACATGTTATGAAAATAAAACACTTTCGAAAAGGAACGCCTTGACATTATACAGCCATTTTACAAATTGATCTATAACAGTTCCAAAAGTTAGACAATGACCAATAACATGGCGAAACAAACAATAACATCGTTGCGTCATTCATTCTCTTAAACTTAGTAAACAATGACTGTGCGGTATTTCGACATTACGATATTTCATTTGCAAATTGAAATAGATTTAATATGTGATTTTATCTCAAAACAAATGAAATCTATAAGTCTAGCACGAAAACGGAATAAAGTAATTACGAGTGGCTCTACATTCGACATTTGAAACGAAAGAACACGAATAATACTTTCGGCGTATAATTTACACCTCGTACGATTAGACTCCAAACGTCCTTTTTTTGATTCTATAGCTCTAAAAAAAAATCAACAGGCGATCATATAACAATTTTCTTCAACTTTTTTAGTGAAATCCAACATTAAATGTAAAATAATACGGAACAAAAACTGAAAACTTACAAAAGCTGTTCATATTCGTATTCATTACTTCAGCTGTTAAGTTGTGAAAAGTAAGAAAAACAACAGGTTTTAGACATTATCCACGATTTAGATTTATATTACAAAATTCCCTGATAGTTGATCTCTGATGTAAAACAATTACTAAGAGACTTTACTTAGTTGTTATTTTATATTTAGCATCTCTAGTGAGAGTGAAACATGGTACTATAAGGTATAAAAATGTCATATTATTGTCGAAATTTTGTTACTACTCCTCTTGGGTTTGATTTATACAATTTTATTGGCTATACTAGCGGCCGTAGTAAAACTTATTTTGTAAACCAAATTACTTAGTAACATATTTTTTCCTCTGAAATCAACTTTATTCTATCAAATGGATTATGAGTGTTATTGTAGCAATTGTACTGACCCAATAACAGCGCTGGTAAATGGAAAGCTAGGCGTGGTCGTCAGACCGGTTGGTGAAATATCCTTGTGTTGTAGTGCAGTAAGGTGATCTAGTTACTGGGCCGGACTTAAGGCTCAGGCAGAATGCGGACGCGGCCCGCGCCCAGGCGGGCCTTGATTATCAGGAAGTCGGCTGGTGCAATTACCAGCTCGCCGCGAGTTAAAATTTAATTAAAAAATTTGCATACGTGCTCTAGTGCCAATTTGCCAGTATTGTTCATTTAGTAAATGTTTGAGGTAAGTAACCAAATTTTTGGCATTTTATTGGGACAATTCACATGGCTGTTTGTGTTCATGAAACGTGATTGAGTGTTTCGATTATGTATCATAGCTAGGAGAAAAGAAACAAAGTAACTCTATACGTCATCGACGTTTATTTCCTATTATTTTTAACCCTTAATTTGGCAGTGTGCCTTGTAGGGCACATACCATAATGTTCACTTTTTGCTTTTTTTGGATTGATATTTTTTTATGCTGGTTCGAAATCAAATAGGGTTTGAATTCACGACTTTTTTAATTTTTGCCAATATAAGGGATAAAGGGTAAGAAAAATCAGTTCTGCTTAGGAAAATCTACATTTATTTACAAGTTCAGTTTGTACCAACTGAAGCACTTTTCCATCATACCCTCCTCCACAAGTAACAACAACGATCAACATATGTATACCTGTCCATTAACACAATATCACAGCAAACAACAATTAAGAAATGCTTTCGAAGCGGCCGAGCGCGCCGCGGGCCCTCCAATGACTCGGCGAATTGCTAATTGATGCATGCTTTTTACGTGTCTCGGGCTTTACAAATCGCCGAGGCCCTTATAATTTAGATTTATACTTTGTGGAAAGAGTAAGTGTAGCCGTCAGGCGCTCTGTTGAGGCTGAACTTGCCGGGGGGAAAGAAGCGGGATGGCGGCGGCGTCGTAGGGTCGTAGTACTGTTGGGGCTGGGCCTGGGGTGGTTGCTGCTGGTACTGCTGGGGCTGGTACGCCTGCGTGTTCAGGCCGCTGTACTGAGCCTGCTGCACACCAGGGTAGATGTTGTTAGGCTGGTACTGAGGCTGCGGCTGGGGTTGAGGCTGGTACTGCTGCGGCTGCGGCTGATATTGAGCCTGGGGCTGCGGTTGGTACTTGGGCTGAGGTGCGACGTAGTTCTCCTGCTCATACAACTCAGGATAATATTGACCATCGTCTTCATTAGGCTTGCCAGCGTAGCTGCGCTGAGGAGCAGGAGCCGTGTACTGCTGAGGAGCACTGTATTGGGGCGCTTTGTAGTCAGGAGAGTTGTACCGAGGATCGGGTTGGTAACCGGGTGTGGGTGCGACAGGTTGAGGTGCGGTAGGAATGTGGTCTCCGGTGGCTTGGAATCCGTTTTTGCCAGCGACGTAGTTCACTGTTTTCCTTTGACCACTCTCGTCAACGTATGAGTAGCTGCCTCTCCTGTTGCCATCAGCGTCGGTTTCTTCCTTGAAGTTAATTCCATCCTCCTGCTGATACGCGGCTCCGAAAGCTCCATTTCCGCTGAGGTAGCGGGCCTCTTGTAAGATGGCGGCTGTTTTGGGGTCTCCGGCGTATTTTGGGACACGTGCGCCTCGCTCCTGGCACGTCGCGATCGCGAGCACAAAGGCAAATACAACGAGCCTGTACATTTTGCGTTCAAAATGTGCACTGCCCGCGTGAAAGTAACTTAGTATGTCGTTGCGCGCGGGTGAACTCGTTTTATACGGACAGCGAAGGCCTTGACGCGTATTGGAAGGGCCCGCGGGTGCGACCGCGAAAATCTCGTGCGTTCATAGCTCCCGCCCGCATCGGATGCATGCGTGTACCTCATCAGGGAAGTGACATTAAGGCGAGGATCACATGTGTCGTCGCTGTGGAAAAAATGGCCTCCGTTAAATGTCAACTAGTTGATCTATTTGAGCGAAGAATGTAATTTGTTATATGGATTCGAGTATTTCATCTTGGTTGTTATAAGCATTGGGTTTATGTATGCAATTTTTCTGTATTTTTTATTTTCAATTTAAATTTCTTTTGTTTTAGTTTAATCGCGTTACTAATCATGGTTTTTGATCGAGTTGCGAAATCTAATTCATTGTATGTAGGCTGTGTAAATTAATTGTTCCAATTTAATGCAGGTTCTCACATGGCGTCTTGTCAGGTTTACGTAAAATTACTTATTCTTGTGATATCTTCAGTGTAATTATTAATAGTGCTTTGTTCTAGGTTTCTTAATTTACGGTTACTGGAGCACATCGCAATATTGCATCATTTTATTTTTTATTTAGTGGCAAACTATTTTTGATTCACTATTCTAGTTTGTCTTATGCCTGGCATGGTCTTCTTGTTGATCTGTTTAATTTTTCTTTTTCAGTTTACCAATATTCTGGATAATTTCTTTAAAAAATCTCCTATATTACGATACGTATTTTTTTTCACAATTCATGATAAGACAAAATTGATTTCACCTTCAAAGCTTGTACCGAGACACGTGGAGTAAAACGGAACCATTTTCGACTCTTCACAGATAAGGCAGGCTGTTTCAATCTATTAAACACTTCCTTATTATTACTTTTCATATTGGCGCGATATAATAAATAAAAGAACACAACAGCAGATTATTTCGTTAAATTGAGTCTAGCCTCGCCCCCCCCCCCCCCCCCCCCTACCGTATGGTTGCCCCCCGTGTGGTTGCCGGGTTAGAATAGTGCCACTCCATGTCTTCTCGTGGATGTCGTGAGAGGCGACTAAGGGAATAAGGGCTTGTAGTACTGTTAGGCGATGGGCTTGCAACCTGCCTCTAATACACTGGTAAACATCTTAGCCTGACTGTGCAAAATGTGGTTACAGAACTATCAACAAGTTTAGAGTTGTTGGTATTCTGTTGGTCTGCCTACCCCACTCTGGGAATAAAGGCGTGACGTTATGTATGTATGTATGTATGAGTCTAGCCTGCCTGACTTTACTGACATGTTAAGCGATTTACGTATTTTTGAGTACTAAGTAGCTTCTTAAACTATTACTTTTTTTTAAATACTGACGGTAACTTAGGATATTATTAATTTCTGTATGGAAAAATAACATTCTCAATGCCCTTTCAGCAATTACTTTAGGAGATTTCCGAACTTTTTCCACTTGAACGTAAACGAAGTCCCTATTTTAATACCTAAATCAGATTGCGCTACAAAAAAAATAACTCAATAACAACGTGCCATGATAAAAATAAGCGTTACTTAACATATCACCTAAACATACCTCGTGTGTTCATAAGTTTTGAGACGAAATAAATATTACATAAAAAAATAAAGCATAAAGCTGTATTTATAAAATTTACAGATAATGGTAACTAGACATTAACTAACAACTACAAGCAATTACTATTAAAAATGTCCACCCCTATTTTTAATACAAGCTTTTAGTCGTTCCGGCCAGTCATCGATCGCGGCACGAATCTTCTCCAGTGGGATATCCTTCGCTGCTTTGATGAGGGCTCGCTTTAAAGAATCTAAGTTTGGGTGGGACTTTTGGCAGGCCCTGAGTTCCAATTCAGTCCACAAAGAATAGTCCAGTGGATTGAGATCAGGGCTGGAGGATGGCCATTCTTCCGCCGCGATGAAGCCCGGCAAATTTTCCCTTAACCAAGCTTGAGTCGTTTTAGCCTTATGTGCGGGTGCTGAGTCTTGCTGGAAAATCCATTCTTTGTTGTGAAATAAAGTATTAGATAGGGGTTTCACTACAGTATCTAAAATGTCACTTTGATAATTTTTTGCTTTAACCTTGACACCTTGTTGGCAAAAATGGAGCGGAGTGACACCTTCGTACGAAACCCCCCACCATACCATCACACTCGCCGGATGATGGGCACGCGAGACATTTCGTGCTGTAGCAGGAACATCTTTGCTGCTTTTGGCATAAACTTTATTATTTTGCCGGTTAAACTTTTCTTCGACCGTAAAGATTTTTTCGTCGGTGAAGAGTATCTTTTTCGCATCGTGTCTCTTAAGCAGCATCGGACAACGTTCGCGACGTAATTTACGAAGGCGATCATTTAGAAAATGAACTTTTCTACGGCTGTAAGCCTTTACTTTCAGATCGTATTTCAATATTCTGTTGACTGAAATACGCGAAATTTTAGTCTGCAGAGCGAGTTTTTTCTGGGTGCGACATGGATTTCGGCGAAGTCGCTCTCTGATTATTTTGATGTTAGCAGCCGTCCTTACAGACCGCGGGCGACCACTCCTATGTCGATCTTTCAAAGAATCAGTCTCCTTGTAGCGTTTAATGGTGTAATATACGAAGTTGCGGCTTACCCCAAAACATTTTATGTCACGGAAAATTTCCATTGGTTTTTTCCCCGCCATATGTAGTGAAATGACAGTCGCACGCAATTCTTTCGTTCCCTCCATCACAAGAAAAACAAAAGAAATGAATTTTCAAAACATACAAATAGCACACTAACATTCCAAATTCAAAATTGAAAAGAATATAAAATAGGTGCCAGTATTATTTTCTTTATTTTATAAACTAAAAAGTTTGTCTCAAAACTTATGAACATACGAGGTAAGAGCGTGAACTGGGCCCTTTCACACTAGCGTTTTTGTCGGCGGTTTCTCGGCGGAGCGGGAACGCGACCGGAACGCTGCGAGCACGCGACGGTAACGCGGCGTGATTATGATAAGAATGGCACAACGCGGCGTGCACGACGCGATTTTTTATCTGCTGCGGCACGGTCGCGTGCACGCCGCGTTTTGCAATTCTTATTATAATCACGCCGCGTTTCCGTCACGTGCTCGCAGCGTTTCGGTCGCGTTCCCGCTCCGCCGACAAAAACGCTAGTGTGAAAGGGCTCGAAGGGATTTGCGAGAATAGAACATTCGTTACGCAACTATAATTGCAACTTTAATTAATTACAAGCGCTAGTTACGTTTGTGCGTAAGCGCAGGGCTTGATATCTTCCTGTCTCGCTTCGTCTGCGTAATAGAAATGCATAAAAGTGTGAGTAAGTACCTATTATACGTACATAATTTGTTTTATTATGCTGCTAGGTTTCGCAATTGGATGTCAAACACCTATTTTATTCCATAACGTAACGTGTAGAGGTCATATTCGTATATTATACGTAGACCAATTGTTATTTGATAGCTTGTCGGAATCAAAGACCTTAGAATCCTTGACCGCGATCAATCGTTGGTATGATTCTGTGGTTCAAAGTAGGTTGCTTCGACGGTGGACTTTATTCCAGTAAATAATAACAGTCGTAAGATAAAAAACCAAATTGTCAACTAACATTTACAAACCATGCCATGCCATGAAATGCTGTAATGAAATTAATACTTAAGAAAGTTATTGGTTATTAAGAAAAATCATTACCTTCCTTTGCTTCGCCGTAGTCGGGTAAAAATAATGTTCAATCTAACATAAACTCGGATTTCTACAGTCTTGCTTCATAAATTGTTAAGTTGGTGATGTTTCTCTCTGTAAGTGAGCTTTCGTTGCCACTTATTTTATTTAATCAGTAGGGTCAATCCAAGTTGTTTTTGACAGAAGCTAACGAAATGAAACTATCAGAAATATCTTGCCAATACATATAACTTTAGTAAGCTATCGTGCGTTCTACTAAATATGTCAATTAAAAAAAAACTTGTTGTCACAATAAGCAAACCAACACAAAAAAAAAAGTTATTTAGGTATGCAATATTTAAAGTATTATTAAAATGATGTGTGTCCAAAATACATAATTTTTAGCTATGTATGTAAGAGGTTCGAAATTGGCAAATCTAAAGTGTGTGATATAAAATACTGAGTAATTAATACAATAATGTAATTGTATTTTTTATCGTTGCAAGTTTTTGATAATAATGTCATGTCAAGCATACAGCCGGAACAGTAAGAAATTTTGGAAATACATTTAAGTATCTATTCGAAATATAAGCATGCCTAGTATTAGTAAAGCAAATAATAAAGTATAATAAAATGCAGAGTAATTAATGTTTTAAAAGCTAGGAACTTGTCGATCCCAAAAGTTGAGACGCCAGATAAGACAATGTCGATCAACGATATTTTATGATGGTAAGTTATCAGAAAACTTCATTTAGTTGCAGACTAGGTTTCCAAAGCTTTAAATAAAATCAGGTAGCCTTTACGATCATAAAATGTTGTTAAATAAAATATTTGCTTAAAAGGCTATTTCCATCCATACTTGAATCCATTTCAGTGGGAAGAAGTAACAAACATACACACGAACTTTTGCATTTATAATAGAGTGACCTACCAATCAACCACTATGCCATGCAGATATAAGTTAAGAGCTTGGTGTTGAATTTGACAATAACGTTGAACGTTGTCATTATTAATGTTTTGTTTAAATATTTTGGCATTAACAAACTATAAGGTCACCAAGTAAAGTAAATTCAATGTGACCAAGTAACATTCTTGGTCGCACGTGGCTGTTGACCTTGCTTGAACATATCTTGGCACAAGTCATTATCACCATCATTACTTATCTGTATCGTAATCGATTCCAAATCTTAGTACAAGAGACCCATTTCCTACTTTTGTTTGACTTGATCTATAACTTAAACAAAAAGCAATCGGCTTTAAGTGCATAAATCATAAGTATAATTCTAATTATCTTTGAAGTTGTTTAGCAATACGGCATACTCGTAAATGTATCGCATTATGTTCTTTAATGTCTCTGTACTTATTTGCTCAAATTCCATGCACTTATTAGCACGTTGCAAAACTGTCAAAGCATTTCTTATGCGGAAGGCGTGCCCGGTTTTTAAAGACATAGTGCGATATCCTATATTACCAAGAGAACTATTTCTGTCAGTTAAGATAAATTGACAGCGTTAGTGTTAAAACAATTTTGCTTTCAATTTTTATCAGTTTATTAAATTGTTATTGCTATTTCAAATTTAGTTAACTATGATCCAATTCTAAATTGAACACACAGTAAATACTATTTCAATTTTATATTACGGTAACTAAAATCTGATTTATTGATGAATGCCGACTTCACCTACCAAAGGTAGGATTTCCGTACTTAACCCATCAAAATTCGATATTGCCTATGCAAAAAGTACTATCGGCAAAATAAACTGGCAGATATTTTAAAAAAGAAATATTTTTTAATTATAGCAGATAAGTAGAGGCATTGGTAAAGGTCGGCGGTTGCCCGCGATCAAGGTCTCGGGTGGGCTGCCGTCACGAGGTATTCCACTTCTGTCGCTTTTACTTTATTATTACTCGGATGTGGTCCAACGTGCTTTTTGTCATCGCTTAAAATAGTTCAGTCGATTAAGGAACTAGCTTTTTGGAGTTTTATGTCCTACTAATAGGATTAAAATGTAGTCAAGGAGGTTATTGGCGACTACATTTCGGGACGATGAATATATTGGACAGTCGACGTCATAAATATGTTTACATTTTACTACCATGTCACTTTCATTCACTGAGACAATTACATATAATTATATAAGTGACGAGGTACTAAAGTGTAAACATCTTTATGACGTCGACTGTACAACATAATGTGTTATTACGCGATTTACGAATTTAGATAATTTGAGTTACCTGATACAGAAGCGAAGGTTTTCCGTTCCCGGATAAGATGACTTTTACTAGTGTATTTACCCGCTTTTTGAGAGCCAGTGTAGTGTCGGCCTGTGTCTAATAAGAATACACGATTTGAGTTGAACTCGCGTGGATGATTTGGTACGATCCTTGTAGGTTTTCTTTTAATCTATAAGTAAAGAAGTATTTTCCAATTTTAACCATAATTACAGGCTCAGTAGTTTTGGAGTTAAAGGGGGTCAATTTTAAAGACAGACAGACACGAGCAATCCTATAAGGGTTCCGTCTTCTCATTCGGACGTATAGAATGCTTAAAATGAAGTATTTGATTAGTTAAATACACCTAGACACTGAAATGATTAAAACCATGTGAAACGGTATTTCCTAGATTTACTCAGATCGAAGCAATGAACCTTTATTGCTTAGATCTTAGATGAATAAGGGTAAAACAGGTATTTCACAAAAACAGAAATAAACACGTAGGTACCAATAACAATTAGAAAATATAACTTAACTTGCTGTAACCGCGACTCCGTTCGCGTCGAGGTTATTTATCGTTGTTTCCTTGGTAACTGTTATTAATATATTAGGGAAAAAAAGTACTCTATATCCTTTTCCGGGGTTCAAGCTATTGTTATACCAAATTTCATCATAACCGTTGCAGGGATTTGACCGTGATATTAGTATGGATAGATAAATGACTAAATTTAACATCAACATGCAGCGAAAAAATTCGATTTAAAAGTGTAAAATGTGATAGTAATTTACATTGAAATATTATGTAAATAAAACATCATAATTATGCAAAGTAACTGTACAACAATGAAGTAAAATAGCTCGTATTTATCAAAATAATTTGCGTCATTATTGTTCAATGTTACATTGTATTTTTGGTCGCTTTCGTTTATTGACTTTATGCGATGGAAGCTGTTGTTTGTTTCCTTTGAATATCCCATTTCAATAAAATGATTTATAAATACCCAGAAAAATCCGTTTATTTAGAGCTGTATGCGAATATTCTTCCTGAATTACCAGGTGTTCGGAATACTAGTAGATTACAAAAGCCAAAGAGAAATTAAGCGTAGGTACAAATAATTTATTGTTGGCCCTTAATAACGTCTGTCTGCATCGGACAAAGAAAAGGGAATAGTATTTGCTAAAAACCGGCCAAGTGCGAGTCGGAGTCACAAGGGGTACCGTACCATTCTTGTAAGAAGGCCCCATTTTTTTGTTGATATAGCGGCAATAAAAATACTTATTCTGTGTTAATTTCAACTTTCTACCTGTTATGGTTCATGAGATACACTCCGCTTACAAACAGACGGACAGATGAACAGCGGAGGCTTAGTAATAGGGTCCCTCGTGGTGGCTCCTTTGGGTACCGAACCCTAAAAACGTGTTATTTCAGTACGTAATATGTTTTTTTTATGAAATGATTTTTTGCTCGACTGCCTAAGGAGGGATGTTTTTGATGTATAATGTATGTATGATAATGTGGATATGTATGTATGGTTCTCCGTTACCGTGTACAGGTTAATCTGATGGCAGTGTTCGCATAGTTGTGTTCTAGTGTGGGGATGACACAACCGGCGAAATAAATAACTAGCAAAGAAAAAATCCATCTTAGTCCTCAGAATGTTTAGGCGCCGGCTTAAAAATCTTTTGTTGGATAACCCATTATATACGGTAAATGAGTATATGGAACTTGACTTGTCTTGTAAATTAGTTTGACTTTTAATTATTATTATTTTATTTTATTTCATTCTATTTTATTCTATTTTATTCTATTTTATTCTATTTTATTCTATTTTATTCTATTTTATTCTATGTATTCTATTTTGTAATGTACTTTGTTTTTTGTGTTGACTTTTACTATTTTTACTATTATAATTTAATTCTATATCTGACGATGTCAATGTAAATGTATATAATTTGACATGTAATATAATTTATACTGTGTTATATTGAGTAATAAAATCTGAATCTGAATCTGATCGGCCACGTATTTGCAGTCTTAGGATTGCAGTCTTTAGATTGTAGTGTCGAGAATTTAAATGTCTATCAGTCACAGATCTTACTCACCATCAGATGGACCGTGTGTTCGTTTACTTTCATTACGTAAAAAAAAAAACAACAATTTTAAAAGAAGTTATTTTTTGCGTTTTTGAAGGCGGTTTGTTGTTTTTAAAAACCTTTATTTTATTTTATAATTTTTAGTGATCGTAAAAAATATTCTACGTTGTAGTCGCTCAACTATCTTATTCGAGATATCTTATCGCCACCCTTGATACAGGTACCGTTGAGGAGTTCTGATGGCCATCTGTGGTCTTCATCATTAAGCTCATCCGCTACTTAAGTTTTTATAATTTGCTAAAAAGTTGTTTTTGATTGGAACCCAATGTCTACTATGACTCGAGCAGTTTTTATTAAGTGTATATCTTTACAACCTAAATAATCATGAATCGGTGTTCTCAGTAATTGTTGTTCAAATACGAGTTAGAGCACAAAGTTTAGATCAGTGTTAAAAATTAATTTATAAAAAAAACAGGTTAGCAATGAACTAATTTGAATTTAAAAGCATGTTCAAAATCCTGTCAGTGTGCTTATATAAATTAAATTTAAAATTGTATAATAAGTTTCGACAAAGTTCTAAAACAGTCAGCGATTGAATAGGTCGAGTGTACTAAAGTGGCAAGGAACGCAACGAAAAGAAACCACTTTTACTGCCCGCTAAAACATCCAAGAAAAGTTAGTGAGTTAACGCACGAAAGTACGAGAAAGGTACCGCGCAAGTTACGGCTTTCTTTGTTTTGTTTTCTTTCAGAGGAAACCAGGAATGGAGATTAATTTATTACGTTTCGGAGCAAAACATGGAGACCGGTAGAAAGTAGAAAGCTCTCTATTAAGGCGAGCGGGCGGGGAGCAAAACGATTAATTATGATTTTCTTCTAATGCCCGCGGATGTGGTCGAGTCCTCGACATCCGATGCTATTACGGGTCCTGATGGAAACTTATTGCTGTGACAGCATTCATTCGCTACTTTTTTTTGATGAAGTTCGGTAAACGATTTGTTGAAAGTTGGAAACGTATGCTCGCGATTCAGTTTGATTTGTTTTTTTTGTTTCCTAACTGAAAATTAAACTGATATCAAGGAGTTTGCTCACTTGTCTTGATCGTCGCAGCTGAAGTTATTAGATGATGGTTTAAGGGAGCAAGTTAAAGATTATGGTAAATTTTAGAGCTATGGTCTTGCTAAGGGTTTACGATACGTTGGCTTAGTTGGTAGTCCTGCCTACGAAGCCAGCGGTCCAGGGTTCAAATCCCGGTGAGGGCAGATATTTGTGTGATGAGCGCGAATAATTATTGCGGAGTCTTGGATGTTTCCTATGTATTTAAGAATATATTTCTCTATATAAGTAGGTTTATAGTAATTTAAAAGGCTTAAATAATAACCTAATAACCTCTCAGCCTGTTAGTGCAAAATGTGGTTACAGAAATATCAGTAAGTCTTTAGAGTTGTTGGTATTTCTGTAGCTCTGCCTACCCCACTCTGGGAATGAAGGCGTGATGTAATGTATGTATGTATGTATGTCTAAATAATAAATACTTATAAATGTTTACGACTAAAATTACTCCTATATTTATGAAGTAAGAAAGGGAAGTTGACTTAGTGTTACCTTCCTTTTTTAAATTAATTTACTGAATATTTCCGAACTTCTGAGTTGTCATGTCGTTTCTTATAATTACTTTATCTCCTGGCCCAGCGCTGACGATAATTCCCATTATTTAATGGTGCGGTGGTGCAAAATAAGAAGAAGGATATAAAAAAGAACCAAAGATGATGAAACTTCAATAAATGCAACACACCAAAATCATTTACTACTAAATAATGCCTTAAATCATTTTAAAGATTTTGTTAGTGTCTTACGAAAGTTTGATAATTTTCTTTTAATTTCTTATTGCATGCAAAAAGATATGTGTACTTCATAACCTGACCTTGGTGGTTGACATGTCATCGTATTGTTATCAACTCGGCCGCCATTACTATCTAGTAAATAAGAGCTATCATAACGTTTAAAATACGATAACATGTCAAAGCAATATGGTTTCACCAAGTAGAATAGAGAGGGTGAACATTATCCTTTAAATAAATGTTGGTGTAATTATTGATAATGTCATTAGGTTGATACAACAAGTTTCCCAAGACCATTACCGTGTTAAAGGCAGCCAATAAAGGGCATATTTCTTACATCTGCAGCACAAAGTCAAGACAGATGAGCCCCGCAGTCCCGAGCCATTTATTAAATGAACTATCTTTTCTCAAGAATGCCGCTGAGATGGAACGAGGTCACCACAATGTAAGGAGCCCACTGAATATTAAAAAGAGACGTGTAAGTAATGACGAGCGTTTAAGCTCTCGGGTCTAAATTAACTTATATTTGAGTATTGCGCGTCATATACATGGCTGTTTTATAATATACTTAAATTATAATTATGACTAATAGTTATTATTTAACATGATATGATATTTTGACAACACGTTGTCCTAGTTGGTAGTGACCCTGCCTTCGAAGCTAGTGGTCTCGAGTTAAAATCCCGGTAAGGGCATTTAAGCTATGTACGGGACCATGTCACATGTATGTTTACATAGAAAATATCCAAGACTCAGGAGCAAATATTCGTATTCATCACACAAACTTCTGCCCTTACCGGGATTTACACACAAATTAGCGTAAAAACTTGTATAACAGCAACATTAGTTGTATTTAATTTTTTCTTACAAATTAATTCAGCAACAATGTATCACACTTTGCGCCAATTAATTAAAGCATTTACGTTATCGTCATGTCATGATATACGGTTCGCCATTTGTTTACTTCACCAATAAAAGTCAAAAATCAAGATGATAAATTTATTCAGTTTAGATTAAATTACTTATTAATCGTATCGGTGCACTCGCCTGATATAGGTATTTATTTTCCACATGTCGTCCTTGCACTTGGATACAGGCGATACATGGACGACTGATAGACGCTCTGACGCCCAAAGATAAACTTTTAAATATTAACTACGCTTTATGAAAGTTACCCCGTAAATATATTTCTCCCTTTTAGCCCGTGTGGTTCCCGGGTTAGAATAGTGCCACTCCATGTCTTCCCGTGGATGTCGTAAGAGGCGAATCAGGGAATAAGGGCTTGTAGTATTGTTAGGCGATGGGCTTGCAACCTGTCACTAATACACTAGTAAACTTCTTGGCCTGATTGTGCAAAATGTGGTTACAGAATTATCAACAAGTCTTTTTAGAGTTGTTGGTATGGGAATGAAGGCGTGATGTTATGTATGTATGTATGTATATTTCTCCCATGATTTGTATGATCTATGACTACGCCTGGATAAAATATATGCTCGTATGAAATTTACAAGCTGTATAGAGTGGAAAATTAATAGTTCCGTACCATTCTCGTACTTAGCCAGTTTTTTAAGTGTTTTCTAAACAGCCCTAAGACATCTTGCAAAACATTCGTGTTAAACCGTGAAAAAACACAAACACCACATCCCATCCACCGTCATACTCGTAACTTTATCTAAAAATACTTTCAAGTAAATAAGTACAGTTAAAAATACACAGCAAATAACTGATATAAACGATAAAATTTTACCGATATTTTCGTATATGCAATTAACCATATGCAGCGACAACCCTTTAACGAAATATACTTATTTGCATACAAAATAAAAACATTTACACAACATATTCATAAAACATATCCAACATGGTATATTTAATGCGGTTCGTGTAAATTGGCGATGGCACGCGAGGCAGCCTTTAGGTGAAACAATTTGTTCTACTTAAAAATAGTGTTACGTGGTCGACATAGCATGAATAAACGAGGAAGCTCGTGGGGAAACAAGAATACCGTTGAAGAAGAATTATCTGGCAAACTAAAGCGCTTGTTGGCACATAGGGCCAAGTTTAGTACGCACTAAGATGTTAAATAATGATTTAACGGTCCCGTTACTTAACTTCTTTTTTATGTTTTTGAGAAGGCACACGAGCACTCAGGCCACCTTATGGTAAGTGGAATCTGAGACCCATAGACATTTGAATTCTCAATACTATAATCCTAAGACCTCTAATGTGTTGCCAACCCTGAGGACTAAGATGGAATGCCTCTATGCTAGTAATTTCACCGGTTGTCTTATCCCCACACCGGAACACAACAATGCGAACATTGTGGCTTGGAATAAAATGTACCCTAGTTAAGGAAAATTATGAAACGTTAACTTCGTCAGTTTTGTGACGAATATTTGCCATACATTTAAAAGGCTAATTTCGTCACAAATCTGACAAAAGTTAACGTTTCTTAATTGTCCTTAACTAGGGTAATGCCCCTGAAAATGCCCGTATAACAGCACCGGAGTTCATTGTACAGTTACCGGCATAAATAAGTTATCATTTATGAACCTTGTCACTTTAACGTCGTGTTTGAAATGTCATACGAAATTGTCAAATGATTAAAAGCGACAAGGTACAGAAATCATCACTTATTTATGACGGTGACTGTACCTACACTATTACCACATCTGCAACCAGTATATCTTTCACGGGTTGTTGCGTATTGATTCTGCGTATTTGGAGGGATCTAGTTAGACTGGTAAGTCGGAGAGCTTGATGAAGAACGCACGCTTCTCTGTTTTAGGTAAAAGATCATTTATTGCCCACGCGGCGGGGGTCGTGGCTCCGCACAGCATGAGCGATGCTCTGCCATCCTCAAATAAAGTTAGAGTAGCTTCAAAATTGTATTTCTTATTGCGTACTTAAACTAAATTAAGACTTATTACTTCATCCATCAAATATTTATGTGGTAAATTTCAATCGTATTATTGAGAATAAAAGTAAATATTATTTATATTTTAACATAATAGCGGTTTGTTACAGTTAATAAAGTTTTTTTTTTCCAGAAATAATGATATTAAAAATGATGATGATTAGATTATAAATGATATTTAAGAACATTTAATGTTACAATTTTATTTTTTTAAATAAGAGTTACAACATGGCACAACTAAGTGTAAGTGTATTCTGGTTGTTTCTTATGTTTTGTGGTTGTGTGGCGACGTGTCATGAGGTAACCTAATGGTCCCTGCGGAAGACCAGCGCTGGTTTTATTACTGGACACATACTAAGCCAACAACCATTTCACAACATCTGGCACAAAGAAAAAACATATAAAAAAAAAAAAGAAAAATCTTTATTTACTTCCACTCCCATACTCGTAACGTGGGGATGTATATTTTTTTCTCGTCTACCATTTAGTGTGGGAAGTAGTTGAATATAGGTCATACAAAAACATTACGGGTTTGTAAAAACAATTTCTCGATTAAGGGATCCGTTTATGAAGTATTAAGCGCTAATTTTGTTAGAGTCAAATGTCCCTCCCCCATTACAGCCAAAACTACAAATACTAATAATCTAAAAAAATCTTAACTGTAAGAGCATATAACGAATTAAAAAGGAAAACTATCATGACTTAGTAGACATCATTGGTTCTTGAGATACAGGCGTTTAAAGTTTTTATACCTACTAAAATCATCTAAGACGGCCCCAATGACTTTAAATAGAAAATTTGTGGGTGTCCATAGGGTTATAGACCCTGACAGCCGGGTAACTTTTGTTAAATTGGGTGTGAGAAAGCTGCCCTGGTAAGGTAAATGGCTAAAACCTCATTACGAAGGGGAATGGTTTGAATCTGCTTTGACTATTGAATTTGAGATACCGCCTATTGACTTATGAGGGCAGAAAGAGGAAGTTACATAACCAGCGAATAATGCTAGACCTCAACGACACGTTGGCCTAGTTGGTAGTGACCATGCCTTCGAAGCTAGCAATTCCGGGTTCAAATCCCGGTAGGGCAGACATTTGTGTGATGAGCACGAGTATTATTTTTTTCTGAGTCTTGGATATTTTCTATGTATTTCAATATAGTATATTTCAAGTTTGTCGTTAGTGTAATCTTAGAATAATGACACATACCTATAAGCCGAGCTCACGCACCAATGTGATGCCACTCAACCAGACCAAATTTGGTCTGCTCAGTGCGATTATTTGTGAAGATTACGACTCCACGCTTCCATTTGTTGCTTCAAGATTGACGCGTTGGCTGTATACAGGGTGTCCCAATAATGCAAGTCAAGACGGAAATAGGTGATAGGGCAGCTCACAATAGCTATCAATTTAACCCCCATGTATGTTCAGGGATTTTTAGTACTTTCGGAGATATTGATCATTTTAATCGGAATTATTGTACTAAAATTTTTCGTTGTGTCAATGTTACGAAAAAGAAAAACCCTTAAGTTCATGTATTAATTCAATATTTTATGTGGTTTCTTACATCATCGATAGAATCATTATGAACTTAGGATGCTTTTAAAGCTACTTGCCAATTTCTTTTACATGTATTTTTTTTGTGTAAATACACAAAGTTTGTTTTTCCATACTAGATGAAAAAGGAACTAGGGTTCACTTAGTATGGAGAAAGTAACTTGGTGTGATTACACAAAAAGTCTTACCAGTCAGTACAAATTAAAATGTCCCTATCCCCTGTCAGCCCAGCCTCTCTTATTACTAGTGTTTATGTTATCTTTAGTCCAACAGGAGATGGAGCGAAAGAGATTCAGGGTACAGCCACGAATTTCCATAGTGAAGCAGATAGAACATGTAGGATTCGGAAATATATTGATTTTCTGTGCCTTTATCGCGAGCCCTAATCTTTTTTACAATGAAATTAAGTAGTTTTGAATTGAGTTACATCTAATACAATCTTATCTTAAATCTATCAGAACCTATAAAACCATAAACATTTATTTATTGCGTTGAATACATCACTAGTAAAGATTACGGATGCATGCACACAAACATAATATCCCATTATAACCCTCTAACACTACTCAAACGGCGTGGTATGAATATCAAATATCCTCGGTAAAGGGAGAAACTTTGACTTAGCCCCATTGATTGCAGTCTTCATACTGAACCTATGTGGGTTGAGGATTATTGTCAAATAATAAGTTATTTATAACAAAAAGAAATCGTTTCATATGAAATTTGAATTTAAAAATTAAAATACACTCATTACTTCTTAAAAAGACTAAAGAAGTCGATGACCGAAATTATAACATTGTTTCGGCATGATATTTCGCTTGTCTTCATTAATAAAGTAACGAATCTTTTGATGCTATTCATGAAGTAAACCTATTCATTTATTAATCCTCACGCGTTATTTCTACCAAATACAATTAAATTCTTAGAACCGACGAGACAATTTCAATTTCTCAGCAAATGGGCGTTAAGGTGATTTTCGCTACGATAAAGGTCCCATCAGATATTGATTTTCCTCGATACACAAGTGGAATAAATTGTAATATTAATTTCTCGTAACAATGGCGACGAACAAATTACAGTGTCACAGATGTTCCTCTCGGATTCTTGGTATTCCCATTCATTTACAACTTAAGGAGGCTTGTGACTCGTTTGTGGAAGCTCGGGGATTGATAGCAAAATTCTGATTAAATTGATTTGGAAACCGATACGGGTATTGGAAACACTGCCATTGTTGTGTAGAAATTTCACAAGGTTATGTTTCTGAGATTATTTTTGAAATATTTATGCTACCGCTACCGACGACCTACTAGACAACTATGAAATCATTTAATAACCACAGGCGATAAGTTATTTGATTATAGCCATTTATTCCAATAAATATTATATTAACATGTCATGCATTATTTCTTGGTAAAGGTATAAATATCTCGATGACATTGACCTAAAATTATTAACATTATTAATTTAGCTTTAATGATTGATTTTTTTGTAATTATTGACAGTATTATTTCTTTGATTCGTTTTTAATGTTATTATATATACTTAAGACTAATGACAATTTATAACCCTTACTGAATAAATATTTATAAATTATGTGATATATTACATTTTAAAATAATGTTCCATAAGTGAATTGATTAAATTATTAATATTGATTTTATTGTATTTCATTTCATTATATGATTTATTGGGATGCCCATTTGTGGACATAGGCCTCCTCCATTGTACGCGATTCTCATCCTCGGCAATGACGGCTCTAACGAGGAAATACGTTAAGAGAGCGCAAAATCCCTAAGCATTACATCAAAATCAACAGTATTAAAAGCATTGCTACAGTTCAGCAACCTTAATAAAGTTAAATTTCTATTGTTAAACCCCATCAGAATATCGTCAGTGACTTTAATAAGAGCAGTAGTCGTACTATGTGGAACAGAAACTGAATTGAAAAGAGTTCAGGAGATCATATTTGATCAAGTAAGAGGATAACTGCTGTACGGCTAGCACAAGTTGTATTTTCTCGCTTGTCACTCAGCGCGTCTCTATCGTTACAGACTAGATAGAAAGGGAGATCTAATCGGCAAACATGCCGCATACAATTCTAGAACCTTGGACGTAAAAGGAAGAATAGATATTATCCGATAATCAGAAACAGATGAAGGATTAGCCTTTTTAGTCAGCGTCCTTCCACAGTAAAGAAAAAATGCGAGAAGAAATTGAACAGTTAAGGGTGCTGGAGATAACAGGGCCAAGAAGGTCGAGTAAAGGAAGGATCACATTACGGCTAACGCTATCGACCCCCACAGAATATAAATAATTTTTTACAATGTATGTATGTATGGATGTAAACTCATTATAGTACAACAGAAAATAACAAAGTAAAAAACTCCGTGTGTTTTTATCTTCCCATGGATTTCGTAAGAGGCGACTAAGGTAATAAGGGCTTGTAGTACTATTAGGCGATGGGCTTGCCACGTGTCACTTATGCACTAGTAAACTTCTTGGCCTGATTGTGCAAAATGTGGTTATAGAATTATAAACAAGCCTTTTCAGATTTGTTGGTATTTCTGTAGCTCTGCCTACCCCACTCTAGGAATGAAAGCGTGATGTTATGTACGTATGTATGAAAAAAACGAAAGTGAAACACCAAAGGCGAATTTATCCCTTTAGGGGATCTCTTCCAGTTAACCTTTGAGCAAATGGCTAAACGTACAACACTTAAAGAGAGAAGATAAAGATAAAAATAGCAAGTCGATTAGTAAAATACAATAAAGAATAACGCGATGATTCAAATATGAAATCACCGTCTTAAATTTCAATTACAATTTACCTTGTTAAGCAACAGATACGAGAGTGCAAAACTACCAAAATATACTCTGTAATATAGATTATATTACAGGATGATATTTCTGCTCAAATATTAATTAAATTAATCTCATCTCCGATAAACTGAGCCGGTGTTAATAAGCGACGTAAAAAGCAGAATCATGACACGGGCGTAATTACAATATCCCACAGCCGATGTGTTATAAGTAGAAATGTTTGCAGGTACTCGTGCGTACATCGCGTGACAACGTTCCCTGTAGCAAGGTATAGGTATATATTTTTATACCAACTGTAAGTATACAAGGTCTCCCAGAACTTAACGTAAATATTAATGGATAAGAATGCCTTTTCTTTCCCGATCCAGAATAAATTTATTAAGGTTTTAATGATATTGGCAAATAACTACCTTTGAGCCTCCCTTGACTAAAAAAAGCCGCAATCGTAATTCTAAAACTTGATATTCAAATAACGTGCATGTATTGAATTAAGTACGTACTACAATTCCAAAATATCAACGTTTCTTGGTCGACTATATAATCATAAAGTCTTTCGGATACGGGTAAAATCGGTCAGACTAGCATAGGAGCGTATGAGAGCGAGTGAGAGGGAAGCACAAACCCGAAGATCGTTTGACATAGGTAGTACAGCACTGTATGTTAATCTTTATATGTAAGACAACCGGTGAAATTACTAGCATAGAGGCATTCCATCTTAGTCCTCAGGGTTGGCAACGCATTTGAGGTCTTAGGATTATAGTCTTGAGAATTCAAATGTATATGGGTCTCAGATTCCACTTACCATCAGGTAGCCTAAGTGCTCGGGTGCCTTCTCCTTAACATATAAAAAGGTACTCTTAATCAATTTGACTCCAACTACATCAAAGTGACGTTTTTGTTCAATTTCTTACGATTTTAATCACTATGTCACTGACATTGTATAGTTCCATAGTGGCCTATGATTCAAATTGGTTGACTGTACCTGCGGCCTTGGCATAGCTCAAGGTGGAAGACACACAAGAACGCTTCGATTATATGAACTGATGGGTCGAGTTAGGCTCTCCTGTGACTTTGCAAACGAGATGTTAAGGTTAATTATAGAAATCGGTTTGTTGCCGCAAATTAAGGGCCTTAACTAGCATTAATGATATAAATACATATACATTATATATAATGCTTACTTTCTATTATACTTCTTATCACATAAAGTGGAAGTTTATGAAATTAAGTTCACAAGAGTTTCGTTCAAAACTGAAAAAAATAATAATAGCATATGCTTGTAAATTGTTAGGCACACAAACACTTTATATTTATAATTCTAGGAATGTTTAAAGTGCTTTATTCTTACTAAGATTTTAAGTCCAAACATGTATGTTGTTTTTTGTTGAATGCAGGAATGAATGAATGATAACATTTATTTGCTAGAAAATTTTGAGCACATAGATTGGATGGTTGGTTCCTTAAACAAATACTTAAAATAGCGTGCAATTATTAGTACAAAAATCATAATACTTAAAACATCTTCTTAACACAGTATAAAGCAAAGTCGTTTCCCGCTATCTGCCTGTGGTGGATATACGCTTAGATCTATAAAACTAGGCAACGGACTTTAATGCGGTTTTCATCAATAGGTAGAGTTTTGTGTAAAAAATCTGGATTATGTACGGGTGTACGGGTTACTAATAACCAGACAGACTATGGTAGTACAAATCCGTTACAAACTTTGAATCGTGACAGTTTAACGCCTGAACCAATCGATGTGAAATTTAGTTCATTATATTTCAGAAAATTAATCAGTTTCAATGCCATAAACAACTCTTGGGCGGACGGAGTCACAGGGAAGCTAGAACTGGCTAAATCACTAAACTAAAACTCCAAATGACAATGGCAGTAGTAAATCCTTTGTTCTAATGAATAGTTCGCCAGTTCAGTGCAGGCTGTGCCAGTTGGACCGCTGCCTATATTAAGGCCCGGCCGAAGCCAAGATAATCTACTAAGCTGACACGAGTACCGAACCTGACTATTTTTCTTACTTGGGCGTGATTCTTGCCAATTTGACTGAAGTGGAGCGGATTTATGTTAAGCTTATATTTTTCTTATTGGAAAAATGAAGATTATGTAAGTCTAGACGCTGATAATGCTCTGGATGGCTTATCGCTTTTATAACGATATTACCCGGATGACTAGGAAAGTTTTGGGATGTAGCAAATTAAAAAAAAAAACGTACTTGAATTGCACCTTTTTCATTTCCTTATTTATTTTAAATTCAAATTCCATTAGTTGTTTAAAAAATTAAATTGTCTCTTCCATTTTTTTATTATGATTGCGTTTTTTGTATCTACAATTGAATTTGAACGAGAACATTTTCGTACAATGATGTTATACAGGGTGACGAACAGAAATCAAGCAATATTAGGTGCAAGAAACAGAAGCTATTTATTTTTTGTTAATTTTCCCTTAATTAAATCACCGATTAAGTAAATCATGGTTACCCTAGTTTTCGAATCATACCCTGCTGGGTACAAAAAATATATATAATCAATACCACAAAATGCCCCTTTGGATCCTAGTCAGACTGTTCTATTTTAATGACACTTCAGTCTCAATGATAATTCAAATCAGTCATTGTCATTTAATTGTTTTGTTTTTCTATGTTTATCTTTGCATTTCTTTCTGTCAAGTAGGGTGACCACACTGTTTACAATATATTATTTATTTTTTATAATTGCGTGATAAAGTCTGAATCCTACATCTAAACACCTACATACCTATATTATTAGGATCCCACTTTACTGCTCAATTAAGTCATATCACTTTTGATCACGTCTTTGATGTCACCCTGTATGAATTTAAAGTTGGATTGAATGAAACTGAGTTCTAAAATAGACTTTAATGTACATTTGGCGACCTTGCAACAATTTTTAGATAGTTTACGCAATTTAAACGGGAGAAATTTAAGTTGAAAGACGACGGCAGAAGTAGCCGTCCTACTACGAATGCAAGAAAATATTGAATCGGTGAGGAAAATACTAGAGGACCCGAAAACTACTCTCAAAGAGATAGGAATTTGCGATTATCCAAAAATTTGTTTCGACAATCAAAAAAAAGTTAATGCTCAATGGTATATACCACCGCCCACACTGTTAACTGTCCACCGGTAAACCTTATGCCTTCTGTAATAAGGTCCACCGATGTACTGTTAAGAGTGTTGCTGTTTGTACAGTGAAGTGTGCTTACCAATCGTGTTTGACGCATTACGTCAAAAACGCACAAAAACGGGATTTCAATAAAGCCAAAATTACCCAAGAGTTTTTGAAGTTTACGGAAATTCAGCAATGATGAGCCAAACGCCTTATAGTCCCGGTTTAGCTCCGTGCGACTTCTTTCTCTTCCCGAAAGTGAAGCTTGGGCTTCATGGTGTTCATTTCGAAGGACGCTCGGAATGCTTACAAAGCAGCGGTTGAAGACCTCCCGTAGGAAGAGTATCGCATTGAAATGTTATATAAATCCGTACAGCCGTAGAAGACTTAATAAAGAAGAGATAAAATGGATACACAAAGACATTCTAATTTGAGACATACGAGATTTATAAGATTTTGAACACTGAAAGTTTGCTTATAACCAGTTCTATTATACACGATACTCAAATTATTTTTTGTAAATATCTACAACCCATACTAGTGTCAAAGATTTACAATAGTTGAGAATGATGAAAGATCCATGAAATTAGTTATTTATACTTAAACAATACTAATAATTTGTAACAAAAAGGATTAGAATCAATAAAATAAATAGATGTTCAAAATAACAAACCAGACGGACACAATTTTTAAATTGCCTAGCTCGCAAAATTATCTAAAAATTCTTTGGTATTCAGACAAACTTTTTTTCATGCAAACAATTTCGGTGCTTGTGACAAAAAATAAATGGAATTTCAGTATTCAAATATCGCCTATGTGCATCCAATATCACATTGTAATTGCAAATCGATCGGCTGTTGAGCATTAGTTCTTTTGTGAAATTATTGTATTATGTTTATGTACATAGTGTGTATGTTAAGTCAGAACAAAACAATTTAAACCCACACGTAAGTCTTTAAATAACATGACATGACATAGGTTTCTTAAACAGCCCTACGTGAGATCACAATCCTTGAGATTTCTTTTCTGCTTACTATTGAATTGCTGGGTACAAAAAATATATAAAAGTCTTTAAATAACATGACATGACATAGGTTTCTTAAACAGCCCTACGTGAGATCACAATCCTTGAGATTTCTTTTCTGCTTACTATTGAATTGCTGGGTACAAAAAATATATAAAATCGATTTCACAAAATGCCGCAACCATTTTGGTTGATGCATTTTAATAAATTCAACCTATAAATTTATAACGTCTACGTAACCAAAAGTTATTTTAAAGGCAATTTTTTCGACTTGCGTTAAGTATATTGGCTAGATTTCCACAAACATGCCTATTAATTCCTTACTGACTCCATATTATTTTAGGGCGGGCTTGAACGCTGGGTTTGGCTTTTTCCTCTTCCAAGACTTCCACATTCTTCCTACCTGTCAGAGGTATTTCGATTTTATCAATAGAAAAGGTTTAAGTTTGAATTTCCTCGCTGTCAAGTAAGGGGCGTCGGGAGCACAATCGAAAATTTCTTATTCAGTTATTTCTTGAGAAGTGTTTGGGATTTCCTTATGGGCGGGAAGTTTTAAGCTAGCAGTAAATTATTCCATCGACAGGTGAGGCCGTAAAGGCAAGATTTACGCCCACGGGCACCGCGGGCGAGCCTCCCTTCTGATAAGATGTATTACCCACCGAATAACGTTGTCTCTAAGTATTCATCGGGGAGGAATTGTTTGACCTTCCTCGTCTAAGTTTAGCGCTCCCCGCCATGCAAGTTAACGAACAGCTCGTGCAATAAATATAAAACTTTGGATAGGTGCATTGCTGGAAAACAGGTACTTATCAGAAGAGCTCGAGAAGTATTATTTGCGCTACAGTAACTGCTTGAAAACTTTTTTGCACCGGTAGAATAACTACGAAAGAGTTTTGTTGATGTGCACTCAAAATGAGAGTTTCTGCTCTTTATAAAGTTAACTAGAATATTTTATTGTTTAGAATTGAACGATCTTAGCTTATAAGTTCTTTAAATTGTTGAGAGTTTTCGATCATATTAAATGTTTGTGGACATTTTAAGTTTGATTTGGCCATTGGACGCTTTATGCTGAAAAAGCGCAACTCTGCTCGTGCATGTTCATGCTCTTAAAAGACCAATCTACCTTGCTTGGGCTTACCATGCCCAGGACACTCAACGAAGTATAGGCCTTAATATGGCCTTAAGACCTTAATTTATATTGTTCGTATATCTTAACATTTTTGCAAAATTAACAGATTAATAATTTTTATTCAATTCAACTACGTAAAATTGTCTGGGTAAACGCACTTTGTTTTATTCCCACAAAGATTGCATCACTTTATGTAAAAGCCAGCACACATTATTCACGTTATGATATGTGGGTGGCTGGAGAAATGGGTCAAACATTTGGAATTTTGGCTTTAGCCGCTACAGGAAAAAACACTTATAGAGAATGTTTTATCTATTTATTTATGGTTTCTTTGCTTGTATATGAAATATGGGAACGAAAATGATGATATATGTAGCTTAACATGGTGACTATTTCTTTTCATGCATATAAAGTGTGTTTAAACTGTGGACTTCCTACAATAACGCTATGTTTTTGACATGCACGCATTTATTATATTTTTAGGTAATGTAAGCAACAACTCAGCCATGCAAGCCTCGAGGTTGGACTGAGCATGAACATGTCAAAGACCAAGGTCATGTCTAACAGCAAGGAGCAGGAAGTGGAAGAGGTGGGGTGCAGGAATACATCTAGCTGGGCCAAATAGTCTCTTTCCAGGCTTGACAAGACAAGGAAGTCGAAAGACGTGTCGAAAATGCCTGGAAGAGCTTTTGGTCTATGAAAGACCTCATGAAGGGACAACTTCCGTTGATTCTGAAAGGCAAGCTCATGTACACATACATGTGCATTCTCCCCATTCTTACCAACGGAGCCCAAACCTGGTCTTTGACTGACGCGCAAGGGTCAAGGGCAAACTCGGGGTTTGCCAGAGAAAGATAGGGCGCTGCATTCTCGGTGTTCAGCTTTAAGACCGGATTCGAAATACTGAGCTGCGTTCCCAGACAAAAATAATTGATGTAACTCAGAAGGCTGCCCAACTAAAGTGGGACTGGGCCGGTCACGTTGCTCGAATGCAGCCTAATTGTTAGGCCAGGAGAGCCACAGACTGGCTTCTGGAAAATGCTAAGAGAGCGTGGCCGCCCTAGGATGAGATGGAGTGATGATTTGGGATCATGGGACAAGAAATGGAGGGAAACCGCTCAAGATCGGGTAAAGTGGAAGAGGGGGAGAGGGGCCTTTGCCCATCAACAGGACATTCTGGGCTCATTGTAAATAAAAAATAATAAACAAATAATAAATAAGATCGGGAATCAATCTCACATGAATTGACCATGCTCATCGTAAAAATATTTGACCTTACCGGGAATCAAACCCACGAGTGCTAATTAAACTAACCACGTTGTCCATATTTTCTTTCCCTTTGAAACGTATTTAGTTTCATAAATTAAATAGCAACACTGTCTGGGACTGTTAAGTTCTCGTAAGGCTTCTAATGCAAAGTAAATGTTAGCAAATAATAATGTACTATAGGTAAAACTACTTTAGATTGCCATTTGTTTATAAGTGTGTGTACATATTAATAACGATTGAAATTGATGTTCACCCTGATCATTTATCATCATCTACATAAACATTTTAAACGATTTATCTACCGTTTATTTGTCATATAGGTTTCGTACTATCCCAAAGATAAATTTCTTAAACTATGACAAGAAGTTAATAGACTCGACGAAAGATGATAATTAAGAAATAAGCTTGAAATATAAACCTTTATGAATTAAGAAAGAATAGTCAAACAAATACCTAATTGTACCAAGTAGTTTAAAGTACAACATAAAGTTGAGGCTATCCTCAGCAAAATTTAATAATCGTACCGTGTAAAGTACGCCAAAACTTCCAAAACCTAGCGGAAGCCATTACAAAGCGAACTACCTACATTCTGATTCGGCGAGCAATAACGCTAACAATGATTAAGATTTCGCTGGCACGCCTTCGCCACTGAACGCTTTGAACCATCTCCAAGTTTTAAACGAACTTTATGGCGCAAAATAATAAAAACATACTGGCTGTCACACTCGGGCCGTACTCGCGGCATCAACATCCGATAATGTCTCGACTTTATTCAACGAATATTTTTCTGTCGCAACGTTTGGAATTTATGATCACGAATAAAAATTCGCAGTAATCTATTAGCTTTCAATTGAATACCCATTTGCATCGCAAACTATTCGCCGGTGCACTGAAGGTTGTTTGTAGGTTAAGAAGTTTCAGCCTACGAGCGTTCGCGGCGTTCGCCCACTGTGCCAATATTTATGTTAGCAAACTTTTATAAATTACCGAGCATAGTGTTTTACGTTGGTACAATGTTAAATCTGTTCATATTATGGTCAAAGTTGTAATTATATGAAAGCGTCAATAAACGTGGATATTTCATATACATCTTATATTACAAGGGCCGTCAGCAACGCTTACAATTGGCGGTACATTAGCATAACGAGCGGCGTCCCGGTCGGTCCTAATGAATGGCCTTGCAATTGAAACAATAGTGGATTAACGCCAACTCCCTTATCTGCTTATGTAAATCAGACAGGCTTGCGGGCGAGTTCGGTTCCACTGGTTCTTTCAAGACGCAGCAAATTCCCGTAAACGTTTAAAATGGAAGAAAATTTACCAATTTAGAAGTTAATGTCGAGTTTTACATTAAAATTCAAACGGCTGAGCGGCGATTTTGTAAACTTTGAACACAGTAAGGTTAACTAACCGGAAAATGGTGTCTGAGCTGAGAAAAACTAACAAAACACCCACTTGGGCTAGAAGTTGAGAAAAATCTTTCAGGTGTATTAAAAGCAAGTAAGTATGAGAGATACGGACTAGATTTTATATTATCTGCAGTGGAATATCAAGAGCTACAACTACCGCAAGTTTGTGTTTCGGACGTGGGTTGCATTCGTTAGGATCGGGACGTCAACATAATTATTATTCTAATTAATTCCCATCCCGAACGCCTACTGGACTGGCCGGACAATATCGTTGCGAAGCAAACATAAAGTTAATCACGTCGCTAACCAAACATTTATTGCGTCGTCCCTTTTGCCGTAAAGTTGCCGCTGAGCTTCAAAACACTAAGGCTTAGTGTCATTAAAACATAGGAGCGTCTTTCTCGTTTGTTTATGGTAATCGAGTTGACAAGTTGCGAGGCTTTGATTTTGTAGCAGTAGACCCAGGCTCGCCAGTTTATTTTGGGTGGTAACCATTTACAAAATAGAGCTTCTACAGACACGCTAGCTAGTTAGTTTAAGTCTTTGCTGTTAATGATAGATCGTGTCTTATTTCTGTCTGTGGTCATTCGTACTTTAGTCAAAGTAGGTTAGACCAATCTTAGCGGTTAGCTTCTAATTGTCTATAGTTACTATATGGTATTAAGTGGCTTAACCGCAGAAGATGCTGCCATATATAAACTTCTTGACATACACGAGTATAACTAGGTTTTAAAGCATTTTGCTATAAAGTTGAGGTACTTCCTATAAGTATTCACCGTGTATATTCGAAGACTGTCTTTAACAGACTTTCGCTCTAGAGAACACCTTATTTTAAACTGCCTTCACGTAATTTAGTATGCATTTTCAACCCAGGAACTTATAGTAGGTTGCGTGAGGTAATGTTGAAAATTTAATCGTGTAGGAGGCGGCACCGACCGCATTATTGGAGGCGTCATATTGAGCTGACGCGGAGCGATTGGGGTCAGTACGCCGGCCCTGCTGATATAAAAGGACTCTATCAGCCAGCGGCTACATTATTGTTTCTGTTTCGTAATTCTCTTGACGAATCGGATGGAGTTGATTTTTGGTACAGTCGGAATTAAGCTATTTAAGGTTTATTTGTATACAGATGCAAATAGGCAAAGCTGGAAGTTTTAGGCGTGAATAAGTTTAAAGCTACAGTTACAGTTACAGTTACACCGCGTTAACTCATTGGTCCAGCTGAAAATCAGTTCTAAGACTTTAAGCATTTTGCTGAGTCGGTCGCCTTTTTAATGCTTGCATGTTCTTTTCATCGTTTATTTTTAACCCGTAAGTACACTGTGATCAGTTTTTGTCTTTGACTTAACAAACGTGATTCTTTTCTTATTTCTTTCAGTTAGGAACTTTATAAAATAGTGAACTAGCACACAGTGGAAGTAATAAGTTTAGTAGCTACATTAAAGGTACAAAAGGGGTTGCATTACATATCTAAGTTTTTTTTTTTGTTGCTTGGCGGTTGATTAATTGGATAAGATGATGGTAGCGATCCGGACGGACCCCGCACAGGGTCCTACCACCACTAAACCACACCACAAGTGCTCGCAAAGTAACTTTTGTTTCATCAAAACGCCATTTATTACCCACCTCTTCCAACCAATTTAAAATATCCGCGGAGCTACTTTAAAATCCAATTTTATTTTATGCCACTAGCCGCACTGGGCGGGCAGTAGCAATATTGGTGCTACCAGTACGGCATAGGTCCCGGCAAAATCAGGTCAGACTCGCTTTGATGAAACGCTCGTCCATTGAGCAGTTCATTTCAAATAAGCGTTTGACAGATACGTTTATTTGCGTCGGCTTGTACAGATACAGAAACAGATAGACTAATGATAGTTACACTAATGACTGGATTATTAAATAAATAAATAAAATAAAAATAATGTATCGTCAGATAATTAAAATCCATAGTTTGTTAGTTACAATTCAACTTATATACCATGTTAGTGACTATTAAAATACACTACAATGCCCACCCAAAATTTCAGGATGGAAGAGTCTGTCTTCCAGCAATGATCTTCAGTATTCTATTGGTACTGCCCCTGATGCACTGAGACTGCTGCTTACTGAGATTTTGATATTACTCAATAGGTCAGTATGTATGGTTTTGTTTTTAATTATTTTTTATGTTAAGGAGAAGGCACATGAGCACTCAGGCCACCTGATGGTAGTGAAATCTGAGACCCAAATCTGAAATCTTAAGACTATAATCCTCAGACCTCTAATGCGTTGCCAACCCTGAGGACTAAGATGGAATGCCTCTATGCTAGTAATTTCACCGGTTGTCTTATCCCCACACCGCAACACAAAAATGCGAACACTGTTGCTTGGCGGGACGGACCCTGCGCACGGTCCTACCACCATTAATGTATGTACGAGTATGTATGGTACCTAAAGTATATTTGGAACTTGGCATTGGATACTATGTTCAGGATAAAACGATACGACCTGGCTAATGTAATGTGTATGTGTTTATCTTATCATATATTAAGAATATACAGGGTGTTTGGCAGTTACTTGACTACCAGGACTTTTATTTATGCCTGGAGGGTCATTTTGAATTGCTTTAGCACAGGGGCACAGTAGTGCCCCCGCCAAGACGAGCTAAGCAAATCGCAAGGGCACCTTTTCTCGAAGCGCATCGTCGTTTTTTTGAACCCTCATAACTTAGGTTTGGATTATAACCAAATAAACAAAATCCTCGGGGTTTTATTACAATAGTGGACTTATTAATTTTATAATGTTTTAATTGCATAGTGACAATGCAATTAAAACTTTACTAAGTACTTAGACTATGTCATAGTCTATGTACTTTAGATTCTATTAGTATCCAAAAACACCGATTTTGTCACTGACTCATTAACTGGATGATCATCAAAATTCTTAAGGTATGAAGTCCTAGAAAGCTGAAATTTGGTTTGTAAGATAGAATTAGTACACAAACAACAAAAATATTTTTTTATTGTCTTAAAAGCAACATAGAAAAACAAGTGAAATCCCACCAAAAACAATTTCATGTAAAATGTTGCCAAGACGAGACCATACGGCTCGCACTGTCAAAAAGTTAACAGATCCAACCCAAGCTTCTAACTCTACACGCCCTAACTCCGCAAAGTATGTATGTATGTATGTAAACACTTTATTGTACAAAAGAAAAACCAAAACAATACAATGAATAAAAATAAAACGATGTACATAGGCGAACTTATCGCTTTAAGGGATCTCTTCCAGCTAACCCTTGAGAGATTGAGAGAAGTGAAAGGTTGTGCATCGAGTAAACAGGTGTACAAATTTATTTAGAGCACCCAAAAAACAAAAACTAACCAAAAAGACCATAAAAAAAAGAACCATAGAATAAAAACAAAACTAATACATTCAAATACTTACATAAATAGATAGAAAGATATGTTTTATACATAAATGAATGTATAAAACACCAACATAAGTCTACACCTTAGTCAAAATATGTTGCTTGGTCGTTTCGCTACCGTTTCATGGGCATGTTCATTACTTTTTGATGTTAATTACGTAACGAAACGGCCAAGCCACATATTTTGACGAAAGTGTAGAGTTATGTCTAAAACTTTTAGAAATACTAGGAATTGAAGAAGTTTTTATGCTGATTTAAATGTTTTAACCGCTTAACAAAAACTATAACTTTGGAATTTTTGAATGCTACTTACATTATTTCATAGTAACAAAGTTTTTTCAAAGCGAATTGCTTTAAGAGTAAGTTTTTTTACATATTACTATTGTAACATCCTTCAAAGTTGAAAGAAATATTTAAATTTCCTCACCATTTAGGAAAAGTGGTTTTTAAATTGAATGTCATTAAAATAAAGTACAAAAGAAACGTTAATTATGTAACTCAAAATATTAAAAATGACAAATTTTATTGTATAGTTATTGGACTAAAGTACCTACATAAAATAAAATATATCGGGCAATATCTCTAAAACTTTTGCAAATACGCCCCCTGCCTTTGCTAAGTCATTGCTCTGGATGATTCGACTACCAAACACCCTGTATTAATTAAATGTAAGAATTTGTACACAGGTAATTTATTTAGCCCCTGACCCCAGAGCTAGGATCTCATTTATCATGTTTACGTACCTAATACCAAATAAGGAGTAGATATAGATTTGCCGTTCGTCTCTTTAAACATTTACAGTTTTGAAAAGAAGTCAAAATAACAGGATTACTAAAAGAGTTAAAATTAATTTCACTTTAAAGGAAAATCATTTTGCAGTGCTTGAAAACTGCACTGCGAACAAAGTTAGGGACACAATAACGGAGCACCCGGTGAAGGTAGCGTGCAGCCACTCGTGGACCCTCGTGTTTGCGGAGCCCTGTCCTTCGAAACTTACTCCTCGGCTTTGTCACAATATTTGTCTTCGCTAAACTCAGCATCAGGATTTAACGTTAAACCGAACCAATCGTTAGTCCGACCGTGTAAAATTCCTGAAAGCATCGAATTGTAATGACATATCTAAGTTCCGCTTTATTAGATAAGCCGGAGTTAAATGCTGTATTGATTAGCTAACCCTTTATCGGTGACAAGATTCGCTAACTTTCCCAATTCGAGGAGCGACAAATCGAAATCGCTTTTAGCAAAACAAGTATTAATGTTGTATTGGCGTCCCAGTACGGTAGGCGGGCGGCGCGCAGTCTACGGACGAGGCTTTAGGCGCCCCCGCCCCGGCCAGTCTCTCGCGCGCGCTCCCCGCCGCGCCACGCCGCGTCGCGCCCTCGCCGCTATAACCCATTCCTTCTCACATAACTCACATAAAAAAACACAATTTAAAAAAAGGTTTCCGTTCCATACGCTACATATTCACCTGTGGCTGCATACGTACCGAAACGCGGGCCGGACGGGAATTGACCCCCCAATATTTACGTTTGGATTCAGATGAATGAATGTAGGTAAATATTGGAATGAAGTAGGTTAACACCAATCGTGGTGACATCGTGTGAAATGTCTCAGTGTTCGTATTATAATAACTTCGATATCTGACTGCCGAGTGGATTGACATAACCGTGGGATTTGCTAGAAACCGTCTTCCTGATGCACGCTTCCGTCTCTGAAGGTAAGCTTATTTATTTTATCATAAGTATAAATTACATACATCTAGAGACAGAAGAAGAGTATTTTAAGATGATAATGAACTAACGATGATTCCAAAGAGAGATGAAGATTCGTACATTAACGCTGAAGCCCGCATTTGTTTCGACTAAAAAGGACAACTGGAAACCTCTGCATGTCCAGTTAAAAAGCGACGTCATTCACTGGGGACTACGAGTTTACAAACATAAACATTGCGGTGCTTCATAAATGTATTTGGATATAGGTACAACTTCGACCGCTGACTAGATTCGTATGCGTTAAACAACGAGGGACGAATCGTGGTCGTTTTGCAGTCAAATATTTGTCCTTCGCGAGAACCTACCGACAAAGCCGCACTATTCAGTTTGCTGCAAATAAGCAGGTAGCACGAAACGGGTGGTTTTTAAATCCTTTGGTAACATATGAACATTTAATGAGTAACCAAATACGGTTGCGTTTAACTGCAAATACTATGCAGTGAATAACTTTTTGTCGGCTGCTTGATAATTAAGACTGTCTGAGTTTTATCATAAGGATGTTGAATTTCTTACGAGATATTTAGACGTGCGAACGGGGCGGGAAGGGGGTTGCTAGTTTGAGTGTGAAATTGATGACTTTTCATTCGCGTTTTACTATCTGCTTTTCATTTGGCTATAAGGAAAACTATTTTCAGTTATTTGGTCTCAAAATTAGGTTTCCATATTTCTTTTGGAAGCAAACAAGAATATTTTGATATTTGATATGGTTGCACCATTTTCAACTAGTTTTTCGTACACTATTACAGAAAGTAGTAATAGTAAAACTTGCAAAGTGTATGAAGTATTCTAATTGTCATGCGGTGTGTGAACATGAATAACCCTCGCTTTATTTTCTGAGTAATAAAGATATGGAAACATGTCAATGCACGTGTTTTTTTCATGACCCTGAATTAACTTTGTGTAAACATTAAAATTCTATTAGCAAGAGATAAGAAGCATAAGAATAAGTAGGTTTTGCTTTTCAAAAATCCTGAACAATGTAAACATAAATGGTTTTTGTATCTATCATCAGCTCAGCAGGTGTCAGAACAAGAAATAATGTTAAGAAGCCAGTAAAGTTTCTTCCGATAAGACTAAAATCTTTAAGGGTAAGTTTGTTAACTATTTATAAATGTTGCGGTTAAAACTGCCGCCAGGAGGAAGTTTCGTCAGCGAAGCTCAGCTGTCACTTCGGCAAAGTAGAACGGAGTTACCTCGTCGAGTCGTATAACGTTGCCTAGGAGGGCTGAATATAGCCCCGATCATTAGGTATTATGCTAAGATGGATGTGCAATAAATGGGTGTAGTCTTAAGGAAAACTAGCATATAACTTATTTAAGAAAATCTTGCTGGCATATTTGCCCGAAAAATATGAACACACCACACCAATCCAATAATGCCAAACGGGATAGCACTCACACTGCAACCAAATCAGATATATCGCCTACCTGCCATATTTCAACCACATCATCTCTCTAGGATCTCAGTTAAATGGCTCTCAGACAGATAGACAGACATGACGAAACTTCAAGGTTTTTGTAATTTTAATTTAGCTACGGAACCGTGAAAAAAAATGAAGCCTCAGTCCTGCATGCTCACTAATTAATTCATATTTCAACCAAAACTTCCGATTCTGATTCCACTCCCGCTAACAACGAGACAAAGTCGTTGCTATATCGACGGCCCGGTAAGCGGTTTTGCCTGTGCAAATCTTTTTAAATCACAAAAGCCAGTCGTCAAGATCGCATGTCGAAGGAGGAAAGGAAAATATCCTGTAGAAAACCGCAGCTGGCTTGGATTTGGCGCCAACTTCGGGCAAATCCGTTATGAAAACACCCGATGTAGGCCACGTCTTCCCCTACAAGATAAATTCAAAAAGGATTCACTCCACACACATATTACCAACTCAATGAGGATTAAAACTTCATTTGGAGACGAAAGGCTTTAACTTTTTGGTAAACAAGGTTCATCCCTTTTTATTGCGTATCTTTAATACGTTTTAAAGGGTGCGTTTCCAATTTGGTTAATTTGGTGATCTGTTGCAGGTACATTTAAATAGGCTTAAGCTTTCAACAACATTTACTTCGTTTAAAGCGTACATTGATACGGCAAAACTATGCAGTGAAGTTTAGTTTTCCTGTGATCAGATAACATGATCACAGTTTAAACGACTGTAGCTTCCACTTTCAAGGCCTATTACTATTTTGTTTAGATAATATGGTACTATATTATTATTATTTTAACTAAATGAAGTAATCATTTTTGACAAAACCCGAAACGAAACCCGGTAGCTTGTACTCTTGGCAAAGAAAACTTCATATTGTGTAACCCTTACCCTTATAAAATATTTGCGTGCGGGTCTCATCCGGGCGGGCCCACTTAAAGGACTTATCTGCACGGCAACTTTGAGACCAGGATTACACGTTTTGCTTTAAATATATTTTGGCCGTACTTTTACCTTTCGTGGTTTTTATATTAATAATAAATGTATGTCAAGCCAATTAAACAGTAAAACGTTGAATTTATTTTTAACATTAATAATAAATATCACGCCAATTAAACAGTAAAACGTTTAATTCATTTTCAACATTGTTTTTTCTTCAGTCTTTAATAGAAGTGGATTCTGGCTATATTCTGGTAATTTCGTAGCAATTTTTTTTTACGATCATCTAAAAACTTTTAAGACTTGTTTATTAGTATAAGAAATGACTGAAGCTAAAAAACGTCCCATTGGGAAATTAATTTAGCAGGCCGAGTAAGATCAAGTTATTATACCCGGAGGAGTAGGGCGGTCTGTAAATACCAATTAAAAGTGGTTTCTGCCAGGACTTTCTTAAGAGAAATTTAATGCTTCAGGCAATCGATGTTTCAGATTTTGTATCGACTGCTATTTTGTATGATTACTTTATTTTCATTTAAGAACGTCGGAAATTATAGCAACTACTTTAAAATAATACGTTACGCGCAGTGTGAAGGGTCAATTTTGAAAAAGTAAAATTTAAACTAAGGTTCTTACTTATAATTGGGAGTTTTAACCGTTTTTATCATTTAATTCATTTGTTCACCAATTATGTTTTTTATCATTATTCGAAAAGGGCGAATAACGTAAGAACAATAAGGATAGATACATACATTTATTAGACAAGCAACCTAAATTAAATATCCTAAATAAAACTACAGGTAAAAAATGTATTTTTAGTAATATCATTTTTAATAAGTAGGTTGAAGTAATGAACACAGAACACTGAAACTTTGAAATAAGTAGATATGTTTGCCTTTTACGGAAGGTACCTACAACAACAATAGAAAAAAAAGTAGGTTACTCGTCGATCGTTTTTAACTTTGATATTTTCTGAGAGTTTAATACAAAATTTAGGTACTCATGTTTTTTTTTCTGAGGACTTTATCCTATTAAATTAAATTGAAATTCTGAGCCGAATCACTGTTCAAATTCTAACCGCCTCTCGGTGCCGTGTTTCCGCATCTCCGGCGCGACGTTCGACCGCTCAGGTGATTGCCCTCGAGTACTCGGTTTTCCTCTGCGCCTGACACTCCTCATTTTGGCAGGAGTCAAGTATAATGGAGCAAAGTTTATAGTACCCGATAGGGTAATCATGGTTTTGTATAATGGAAACTTAGGAGCGAGCCAGTCGATACGTCCGCGATTGATTAATCAGTCGGTTGCCACCCATGCAAACTACAATATTTACTGCGGTGCACTTCCTTTTCGCCAAACAACGTTTCCCAAACTGATTCATTTCCCAACTGATTTACTTCAGGATCATTTTATAAAAACCCTAAAAAGTTTACACGTTCAGAAAAAAAACCAGTATGCTAAAATGCTTTTTTTATGATAAGGAGAAGGCACACTCAGGCCACCTGATGGTAAGTGGAATTTGAGACCCATAGACATTAGAATTCTCAAGACTATAATCCTAAGACCTAAAATGCGTTGCCAACCCTGAGGACTAAGATGGAATGCCTCTATGCTAGTAATTTTACCAGTTGTCTTATCCCCACACCGGAACACAACAATGCGAACACTGTAGCTTGGCGGGTGGTTAATGGATAAGATGGTGGTAGCGATCCGGACGGACAATGCACATTACTAATAGTGATATTATATTACTCATCAATCAGCGTCATAAAAATACAGGTGTTTTTTCAACATTTCGGTCGGTTTGATTTCCAAAAGGAAAAGTAAACGTAGATAAAGAAACTTTAAAAAAATATTTTTTGTAACAAACTTAAATACTTTAAAAATAAATATGTTTTTATTAATCAAAACTTCCAATCCACAACATTAAAAGTATTTTCCCTCCGTGTTGCATAGCTGTCGAATTTTAGCCACGCGGGGCTCTGCAATTATGCCTTTACTTTATTTTTGGATGCAGAGTGTCAAAACGGGTGCGCGTATAAGCGCGGGTTCCACCGATTATTCAAAGCTCATCATTATCAGCCGCAAGACGTCCACTGCTGGACAAAGGCCTTCCCCAGGGTTTTCCACAACGATCGGTCCTCTGCTGCTGTCATCCAGCGGTTTCCCGCTACCTTTATCAGATCGTCAGTCCACCTTGTGGAAGGTCTGCCAACACTTCGTCTCCCGGTTCGCGGTCGCCACTCTAGAACCTTTCCGCTCCAACGGCCAAAGCTAAATCTGTCAAAATCAACTCAAAACTGATGTAGCACTGCCATTGTAGGGTGATATATAACAAGCCATTTTTTATTTGTTTAAACCAAACCAAGAAATACTAGAAATATATTTAGCTAAATGCATGTCTTTTAAATAAGACGTGCATTTATCTAAAGATATTTTTGCACGACGTGCGTAAATGAATCAAGTGTACAAATAGTCACTAAGTAACAAAACTTCAACAAAGAAGAAAATACAATTTCAGTTTTCTGACAGTTTAATATTGGCACTTAAAGACAAAAGAACAAAATTGACGTAATATTACAGTTTACGAACGTATTGTGTTATGGTTGCCAGTCGAAGCGAGACAATATACATATTAAGAGAATAACGTAAGGCAATATACTCGTAGTAAATTAAGAATTTTCAAATGTGATAAAAATAGCGGACTGTCTTAAGGAAAAACTATAATGCTCCAGAATGAAAGAGAGAGTGTCCAGTTTACATATTTTCAGCACCACCCGCCCGAAAATTCCTCGATATAGTCGTGATAACGGCGCGTAGAACGTCTTGAAATACCGTTTACAAATACCGGACCTGGATCGCTCCCATCATCTTATAAGCTGCAGTGTTCGCATTACTGTGTTTCTGTGTAGGGTTAACGTAGCCGGTGGAACCACTTGCCTCAATGACATTCCATCTCTTTCAGGATTGGCTATGGAGAAGGGGTAAATTGTAAATGTTCATGAGTTTTGAGTCCTTTAACATCACAGATGGCCTTTCCCATAATCTAAATCCAAAATAGTAAACCAAGAAGCAACAAAACAACAAAAACAACAAAAAATATAAAAAATAAATTATATTTAGACTATATGATTGTGCTGTGCACGTCGAAAATGTATTCGTATTTAAAATATAAATATCATGAGGACAATGTCACACACATTAGTATGATTAGTTCCAAACTAAGTTCTAGGTTTGTAGTATGGGAACTAGATAACGAAATAGATAGAGAAATGAATACTTAAATTAACAAAGCATCCAAGACTCAAAAACAAAATACTCGCGCTCTTCACACGAATACTTGCCTATACCGGTAATCAAACCCGAGAACGCTAGGTACGTAGGCAGGCTCACTACCAACTAGATCAACGCGTCGTCAAATGATTTTGAATTAAACAAGCAACATAAATTAAAAATCCAAGCCGCATGAAATAGCTCTAGAGTAATTAAGGTGCTCCAAAACACTTCCCTGTCATCTGAAGAAAGTAGCTTTGAAATAATTAAACTTCTTCCTTTTTTCATGGAAATTAGTTTTATCAACGAAAAAATGTTCTTTGACGGAATTAAAGTTGGAGGAATAAAATGAAGAACTAATTTAACTTGAATCATCCTTCAGATGAGAGTTAGACACTTCGCACTTGAAGGTGTGCATGTTTACTCGATAATAAACACAAACACAAAATGATTAGTCAACTAGAGAGTAACTTTGTTAACTTCCATTTATTTTTAACTGACTTATATTATCTTATTATATCTAACAGACAGATGGGCCCTATCGGATACACTTCCACCCCTTTATGATATTTTGTGCAATTACCCTCTAACACATTCAGCAGTTCGAATGTGCAGGTAAGAGCATTGGGTAGGTAATGTACGTATAAAAAAAGAACGAGGTCTAAAATGATCAGCCACTTATGAGTTCGAACTTACATATGTGACAACATTAACGAGTTCTATCTTCAGTACACCAGCAAATTAGTACGCGTTGAATTATGTTTTCGTTTTTCCTTTCATTCCTTGAATAAAATATTAAAAATCAAAATCACTTTATTTTCAGAATATCATTTCGAATGTTGCATTTCTACTGGCTATATTTTAGTTGGGGCGTTGTTAGTCAGTCAGTCAAAATCAAAACATTTAACAATTTTAAGATTAACTTTATTAATTTATAATTTAAACCTGCCCTTTAGAACTGGTATGTAATTTATTTTTTAAATGTTTATTTGATAATATATTCTTAGTCTCCCTCTTTTCCTTTTTCCTTCAATTATCATCTTTATGTACTCTTCATGCCGTAACAGGGGACCAAAAATCTTCCCGCGTCTATTTTCTCTTGTCTGCAATAAACTTCTCTCTTCCTTCTTCTTCTTTGTATAAAGAAGAAAAAAAGAAGAAGAAGAAGTGAAGAAGTGAAGAAGTGAAGTGTGAGTGTGAAGTGAAGTGAAGTTGAAGTTAGTTAGTTAAGAACTTCCTCATTCGTCTTCTTTTAAATCCAGATTACTCTTGTCACCCTTCTCCAGCAAGTACATCATCGTCTTCATTTCGAAGACTTCCAGCCTTTCTCGATCACGCTGAGTCCACGTTTCGCTGCCATATAGAGCTATGCTCCAGATACACCTTAATAAGCCTTTTGCGTATTCGAATTGAATTTCTAGCTTTTAATAGATGGTTGAATTGAAATCTGACTTAGCCATGGCTATTCGAGCAATGATATCCAGTGTGCAACTCGAGTCGTTGGTGATAAGACTACTCAAATATTAAAATTGCTTCACCTGTTCAATTTTTTCTGCATTTAGTGTAATGGGGTCATGATTTTGGGTATTTTTTGAGGTTGGGGATTTAGTTTTACTTTTATTCATTTTAAGGCCGAATTATTTAAATGTTAAATCCATTTCCGTAACTAATTACATTAATTAGACTGAACTCTCTGCAAAGGCTGCTATATCATCAGCATTACTTATATATAAAAACAATAATATATATAACAAAATTATGATATTACGTACCTTAACTGCAGATAAATAATTGTTTACCTGAAAAAACTGAACTGAACTGAATTGTTAAACTGAAGTATTATCAGTTTAATCAATAAGTAATTAAATTAATTTCCCAATGACCGACATATTTTATTGGCCTATTCGTTTCTATTTCTAAAAAGTGATCTTAGAATGATGGCCGCCAAGAGTAGCTCTTAAAACAAACGGCGTTATCAAATCAGTGCACCCAAGTTAAAGTGCCGGTGAAATAGCAGGGGGCACTTATTGCCCCGGCCTCCCCCTGGGGGGACAAGCGCCCCTTTCCCCCAAAACCTGCGCTGACTTAAAAAAATCGAATAGAGAATTTTCACGAGTTATTCTTACGCGTACTCGGTTTGATCGGCTGGAATACTAAAGAAAATATACTGAGAAAAGCATATGCGCCTGAGTTTGAGAGTTTTGATCGAAATATTTGGACCACGGCTTAACATAACGCACTGCCAGATCATCACAACTCAAAATTAAACTAGGTGTATTTTAAAATCGACTATAAATCATTTTCTATGAATTTAAAACAAAACAAGCAATCATTTTGAAATGATACTGTTGATTACTTTGATCTAGCAGTTCGACAAGTAAATTGAGATTAAAACTAATAAACACCAGTAAACTTTTGACAAAGCAAGTTCCTAATGAATATTTTATTGTTTATTGACGATTATTTATTTGCCTATTCTGTCATAAATTCGCTTTATGTACTTGCCCTTTTGAAATAAATCAATAAAATATTACAGAAAACAGCCTTAATGAGTAGACAGTAAAATAATGTTTTGTCTGTATCTAAACAAACCACACCACATATTGCGATGAGCCAGATATCTCTTGGAAACCAGCAGAGAAAAATGACGTGACTAGGTCAGTGTACCTCAGTTGCTAATAAGATTCTCAACTATTGGAATACCTTGGAACTGTGTGTAAGCAAAGTTTCGTTTTCTTCTTCATAGAGTATCGGGCTGAACGTAGGTACGTACCGTACGTTGAGTAAATTCAGTCTGTGAACGACGAAAAAAGTCATCCCGATGGCCAATTAAGATCAAATTTTCGGGCATGCTCATTAATTAGTTACCTTGATTCAGAATTGCTACAATCACGTGATATTTCTCCGGTTCTAGGCAATTTGGTATACTTGTGAGTGGTATTTATTACTTATGTTTGAAGTTACTTTTACCCATATTTCTACTAGTCCTCGACCCAACACATGTAGCCTTAGATGGACTTTTAACTCCCTTTTTTTATCCCTTTGGGGCAACAATTCAGAAACGCCTTCTTTAGGACTCTTACCTCTGGGTACCGAATTAATATCCCAAAATTGGATTCATTCTATAATTAAATTTAAAACAACATTGTCTGCTTAACTTTGATTGAAGCGTTAACATTATATTTCACAATAAAAGTCAATTACAACAATATTTCGATTGAAAATTAACTACGTTAATAAAAAATTTCAAATAATACCGACATAACTAAGTATTGAGCATAATTAGTAAATATACCGCACAGCGCCGCGTGCGGCGTTTTAAACGATGTCGGCGGTAATTAGGCGAGCGGTTATTTCGATAACGATATTAAAATAAAGTTATAAAATTTTGATATTTTTTCAATGATATGATTTTGTTTCAAGCTGTGACGATTTTAATTTAATCGGAATTTTAACCCCCGTAAAAACACATGGCCACGTCCAAATACTGTGAAGCTGTGTTTTATTTTTCCATTTAAAGTTTTAATAGGTAATGCACTTATCAATATGATTCGATATAATTTGACCATAGATACATAGCTGCAGCACCGCATATTTGATGCCGCTGACGTAAAAGTGACATCACTTAAAACAAATCCCTGTATAAAATAACACTACCAGTAATTTCAGTGACCATATTACATTTTATAATCCTAATTTAAATGCATAAACAATTCCATGTAAATAAAAATACATATTTTGAGTAGCATTTCAATATAACTGTTTCAGCTTATGTAATACTTAATTTGTTATGTAGGTGCATGACAATCGGTCAAAGTCAATCGAAGACTTTTTATGTCTTGTATTTAATCTCGATAAAGATTAACTAAAGAGTTGACAAGTACGTAATAAATTATTAAGAAAAAAGTAATTTGAATCAGCCTATATGCAGCGAGACGTCGATTTTGGGTCAACGGCATCAAATGTACGGGTTCTAATCATAGTTGTACTTTATCTCACTTCTATCTTTCCACGGTTCCAAAGCTTAATCAATGCAAAGTTCAATATTTCAGTAGGTCACGAGTCAGCTGAATAAGTAATCTCTGTTTCCCACTACCACAATCAAAACCAACGAAATGACAGATATCAAGTACTCACTCCATCAAACCAAACTAGTCTATTTTCGTATGCAAATTCCATAAGAGAGAATCGTTTCACATAAAATGCAGTCGAGTTAGAAACGATAGGCGGAGGCGCCCGGGCATCCCGGGCAATCACGCCGGTTACAGTACTGTGAAACGCAGTAGGTCACGTTGTTTTAGGCAGGCTTTCACAATTCACATGGAAACGTTTTTTAGCAAACTACATCACGGCTGAGATTCTACACGGTAAAACGATATTGTTTTTGACGTGTTTCCTGATAACTCTTATTTACTTGACAGAAATGGCGGCCAGGTTAAAAACAATACCAAAACACGTCACAAGCATTATCGTTTTTACCGTGTAGAATCTCATCCCAGGGCCCGTATTATGGTCGCCGTTATCGCGGTGGATAAAGCATCCGTCACTCTCTCACGTACCTAGTCAGAAAGTGACAGATGTTTTATCCACGTTTATCCACATCATGTGTGATGGTAGAACCCTGTGCAGGGTCCGTCCGGATCGCTACCACCATCTTATCCATTAACCTACCGCCAAGTAACAGTGTTTACATTGTTGTGTTCCAGTGTCAGGATAAGACAACCGGTGAAATTACTAGCATTGGCATTCTATCGTAGTCCTCAGGGTTGGGAGCGCATTTGAAGTCTTAGGATTGTAGTCTTAAGATTATAGTCTTGAGAATTCAAATGGCTATGGGTTTCTGATTCCACTTACCATCAGATGGCCTGAGTACTCGTGTGCCTTCTCCTTATTATAAAAAAAAACATCGATAAACACGACCATTATAGGCCCGCAGATCATTGACAGGAAAATTAGTAGTTCTACACTCTAGACCCTCGTCGCAGGTATTGCTATACTAAATTTAAACCACTATCACTCTAATACGTTACTGCGGCAAAGTACTCGTACATTTTATTTTGTTTGATTCTCGCTTTTATAAAACAAATAAGAATTCATGTGATAACCGTACAGCAAACTTTTTGCAACTAAAATTTTCACATGGCAAGGAAATCTGTGCCAATAAGTTGAATAAATATACGGATGAGCAATATTAATTTTAAGAAAGTAAGGATTTTTCTTATTTGAGGTATGATAAACAAAAACCCGAGATTTTTAGGGTTCCGTAGTCAAACTAGGAACCCTTATAGTTGCGCCATGTCTGTCCGTCTCTCCGTCCATCCGTCCGCAGCCTAGCTCAGAGACTCTTAATACTAGAAAGCTGTAATTTGGCATGAATATACATACTTATTTATTAATCACGCCAACAAAGTGGTAAAATAAAAACTTGAAAAAAAAACCTACGCGTAACATGGGAATGTATTTTTTTTCTCGTCTACCCAATAGAGTGGAGTGTCGTTGGATAGGTCTTTAAAAAGTATTACGGGTTTGTAAAAAAAAAATCCACTAAGAAATCCGTTTATGAAATATTAAGCTTTAAAACGTTAATGTTTTATAGAGTCAAGTGTCCCCCCCCCCTACAGTCAAAACTAAAGGCGATTATACCTACCTACTAAAATCATCTAAGACGGCACCAAATGAATAAATAGAAAATTAGTTATTATTTGTTGTTTTTTATTTACTTTGTTTGTAGTACTTAACGGCTTCAGAACCCTACACTGAGAATGGTCCGACATGCTCTTGCCCGTTTTTTTTTTACCCACTTTGGTTACTATATTGGTACAAATTACCCTGTTTCTAATACTTTCAACTGTTTCTCGATAGAAAATAGCTATCTCTGCTGCTGTGTTTTCCAATTCTGTCCATCATTAATTAGTGAAACAATTTAACATCTTGTAGTTTGTCTATTTTCAAACCAAATTTCCTAGGAACGTATCATATCTCTAATACTCTATAATATATTTGCATTTTGCTAATTCTAAGTGAAACGATCAATGAGGTTTTTTTATGCTCTGACTAGTATTTATAGATTTTCCTAGCATAACGATGACTCAAAATATTCCTAAAAACAGTCGAATTCCCTGCATTAGTGAGCGCGAAAACGCGTGCATATTTCCTTACCGGCTGTTAAGATCTACGCCGGCTCAAGTAGGCCCTTGCGCACTAAATCATGCAATAAATTATCGAGCATAAAATATTCAAAACGCCCCGACACACGGCTGGGCGAGAACACTGGATTCCGCCTCGCAATTTTCAGCTTTTCTGCTCCCGCGCTTCCGGCGGCTCATTGAACTTTATTTAACTATTTTATTTTAAGTGTTTTGTGATATTTTTATTAAATTGTTGATAATGACTTGACGAAACTTTTTACCACGCACTATGGTAATCAGCTTCGGCGGTATCTCCGGACCTGTATGACTTGGCGGCATTCAAAAGACAAGCAAATATACTAATTTCAAAGCATATACCTATACTATTTTCTTAAAGGCCCTGAAATTTGCAAATCCTCTCTTGGTGTTGCAGGTGTCCATGGGCGGCGGTGATTACTCCACATCTGGGTGGTGATTCTCTCAACACAGCCTGTGTCGATCTTATAGGTGAAGTTTTATCAGGCAAGTTTAAGAAGTCCCGTCGGAGCGTACAAAACACATTTTAGCGCGTGCCTTCTCAATTAGCTTCTCAATTAGGAGTCGAGTTCAGTGTCGTATAAAGCTGCCTAATTAAGAAGCGCTTAGTGTTTTGTACGCTCCGACGGGACTTCTTAAACTTGCTGGATAAAACTTCACCTATAAGATCGACGCAGCGCTGTATTGAGAGAATCACCCCCCAGGTGATCAACCTACGTCGTCACCCGCCTGGCTTACTTGACTTTCAATGACTGTTGACCAAAAATACTTTTTACCAATCCGTACCTAATGAAAAAAGGCACACGAAGAAAAGACAAACTTAATTTTCTTTTAATTTACAATTAAGTTTCAAATTTTGTGCGAGCAGAAATTATTCGTTTGTCTTTTTAAAGTACAAACCTACACGTATGAGACCTACAGAGCCTGGCTACCATGAAACGCCTAAACAATCTCACCGCTTAAACTGCTTTGGATTGACAAATAAAGCCATAAAATGGCTGCTCTTGTAATAAAATAATACTATGCTAGTCTTCCAATAATAATATTCCAGTGACAATCAAACCATCAACTGTGGTCGTCCATTCCAAGAGCGCAGCAGCATCTGAGCGACAATGGATCGATCATTCCTTCACCCGCAGAGCGAATAAATTGGATCTAATTTTCGATTTCAATAACAATGAACCTCAAATTACAGTCGAGTGTTGGCAGTCGTGATTCCTTCTCATTGAGGACATCTGCCTCAAAATTAAAGTTGATTTAATTGATATTAGGGGCCTCTTATCTTGAACAGCGTAATTGTCAGAAGTACCTAAGTTAAAATTGTTTTGTTGTCAAGTCAAACGTTTTTTGTTAGAAACTTTCAAGATTTAATTTTTTTTCTTTTGACAAAATAGTGTTGATTAAATGGAGGTCACGGATAGATACCTTACCGTATTGTTTTTTTATTAGAGTAAATATCTTTAAGGTTAACTAGATATCAGGCAATGATGTTTTACAATACATTGGTAGTTATTCAATTATCAATGTCAAGGAACAAACATTCGGATTAACCCAATTTTCATTTCAAAACACTCCAATATCTTAATGCTATTGTCACTTAGGGTTGTCGAAACATTTAGCAGAAACGAAACGCCCGAAGGACGCGATAAGTACCAAGGCCTATTCTTCGACACAGTTTATCTCTCGCCTGATAACACCGTTTGTGAATACTGCCGCTTTAATGGCCGCCCTTACTCGAATGGCCTAACGAATAAAGTCAATCTTTCGGACGTAAATCTTCGAGGAGTCATAACTCAGTTTCGAGATTCGCTCAGGAGGAGTTTACGACCTATTTAGTTGATTGTTTGCGTAGCCCTAACTTATGTTGTAAAAGCGGGAGTTTATAGGTCAAGATGAAAATAGAAAACCGTAGTTTGGAGGTTATTTTGTTTTATGAGGCTCGGCTCTTGGCGTTAATCAAGCTGTTGGAGTAATAAGTAATAGCACGGTCGAAAGTTCGACTTATAATATACTAGCGGCCCGCCTGCGGCTTCGCCCCGCTGCAAATTTCTGACTTTCCCAGTGGATTTATCAGTATTTTTATTTCATAAAAGAACCTTTTCCTGACAGTAACCACCACAATAAAAAAACAATTAGCAAAATCGGTTCAGCTGCTCCCGAGATTTGTGCTTAGCAACACATTCAGCGATTCATTTTTGTTATATAAAATAGATATAATCATATTACCACGAAATCGCCGAAAAAAAAACAGCTGTTCCATACATTGACGGTGAATTAATTGAGAGTTAAGTGCGGAACAGCTGTTTTTTTTTTCGTCGATTTCGTGGTTGGTCTCATCGGAAAAGTTGTTCAGTATGACCATCTTATTCACTTTTGGCTATTCCGAATCATGACTCCAAAATCACCCAGTATATCTATAAGTATGTAATTTAGAGTTATCGCTCAAGGAAAAGGCTCAAATAACACCAGTACTTTTTATAACTAATAGCATAAAATAAATTGAATAGTACTTATACTTTGTCATTTGAAACACCAAATGACTACACACAGAATAAATCATAAATCACAATCCAGGGTATGATTAATATGATTATACATAGAATGACAAAATATTTCTACCGTATCTCTTCCGTTATTTTTTGTAATTATACCTTTAATACCCAAAAGATTATGGGTTAATACCCCTATCGTTAACCCAACGTGTGTAATCAAAATCAAAATTGGGTCAGTGGGTGTCGAGTGAGGTGCTTTCTTCCATTAGGGCTCGACAAATAAAACTATGTTCATGGCGTATTGTCGGAAGCACCGAAATTTTAATGATACTGATTGATGTCATCAAAATCTCCTTTTTTTTGTTTCTTTGTTCATGTCATGTACAAATGCTATTATATTAAACAAATATTATTTGTTTAACTATTGTACTCAGTTAAAACAGACAAAAGGACAAATAAATCATGTACTAACTTGTAATTTAGGCAAAATAAAGTCTATAGACGCGATCACGTAATAAATTACAATATTTATGGCATCTTAGTACAAGCTAGGGAATAGTCTCTATCCTGACACATTTAAAGTTAAATACAAGGGCAAAGCTCTCAAAAAATTTTAATACCCCCGGCCTGTCCTGCGTCGAATTATAAACTTCACAAACCAACTTTGAACCCCTAAAATTCGTGACGAGACTTCCCCATTTTGAAATGTCTACTGAGTGTACAGTTTTTTTACGCGCTGGTGCAAATACATATCGCATATCTTTCTTTGCTTGTATCCGATTATTCTTAACTATTTCAATAGCTGATACATAATCTAGATTTTTATCTAAAAGAAACGTTAAGATAAGATAAATAATTATGTTCCTTTTTACTTTTCATTAAATAATTTTAAATATTACTGGGACTGGGCTGGTTATGTTGGTTGTATACATTCAGAACGGAGGGTCAGTACTGTCACCAAATGGACCCCACAGGATGGCCACCGGAGCAGGGGCAAAAGAAGGACACGGGATAGTTTGGACGCGTTTCAAAGCGACTCGCGTGAGCATGCATTCAGTAGGTAAGAATGGCGAAAAAGAGGTCAGGCCTTTGCCCTGCAAAATATAAAAAAAGTAATCTTTGCGATTTTAACAATCATTCCGTATTGTACAAGTCTTCGCCGTCGTCGACTATTACGAGTATATTATAGGATTTTTTAAAAACAAACTTTGATTCAGGTTGTTTTACTGTACGTATATGTCATTTCCTACCACCATGTTACTGTGCATGACAGCCAAAGGCGAAGACGGCAGGTGTTCCGTGTGTAGTTGTGTTTGAACGCGGCTTTACCTACATTTGGGCGCTCATTTCCTGTCAAGTGCGGGGTCGCCCATTAGCTATCCAAACAGCACATACGTTTCGGTGACACATACGCGTTTACATATTCTTGATATTATCTTGTTTTTCTACATTTATTAGGACAATGCGAGTAATTTGCTTAGCTGGGCGTTTTCTAAAAAAAATACCTATAGTTAAGGACAAAAATTAACACGGGTAATTTTTCCATCACGTCACGAAAATTAGTCATATATTTATATATTGCCCTCATAAGCTGACAGGCGGTATTTCAAATTAAATAAGCAGAGCAGATTCAAACCTCACCTGTTAGTAATATGGTCGAACTTGCTACATGAGTTTTGTCTGAGATGCCATTATTTCACTTATGCAGTTGTAGTTAATTTTAGCCCTTAACTATAGGTACTTTTTTGGAAGACGCCCTTCTATTTTAGGTGTGTTCCGGGGTTGTTTTGATATCATTGAGTAACTTGACAGGAGTCTTGGAGTCCCAGGTAATTAAAAAACTATCTTGACGTTCTTGCAAGCCTGAATAATTACTATTCTACACTGCGTAAAACCACATTGCGTTTGACATGTTATCGTGTAGCTTTTAACTCGGCCGCCGTTACTGTGAAGTAAATGAGTGCTATCGCAACGTTGACAATACCATAACATGTCAAAGTTAGTAAATATAGTTTGTTCGAGTAAAATACTGTTACTGTCCTAGGTAGCCCGTTTGTTCAGCTTATGCCATTTAAAAATTAAAGCAATTCGATCGACGTGTATGAAAACTTTTTGGTTAGCAGTGTTATTTCAAGCTCTTAAAACAAAATCATTTATTTTTCCGAGTTTACTCAATCGCAGAAAAGCCTGTTTTTGCTGATTGGCGTTTCATCTCGTCACATTGAGTGGGCTCCATTTTCTCGCGCAATAATTGCAAAATCGTCCTTCTGACTATTTTAGATTTCGTTTCACGAGTTATTTACTCAAATCATCATTAGTTATTTAAAGAATTGCTGTAGGTCGATCTTTTTCGTCGCCTAGAATAGACGCAAACAATCATAGAATGACAATTGCAAAAATAAATGAACAATGGGTACTTTTGTCACGAATAAATGCTTGAATTTGAATTTGAATTTTACTTTGCCACGTACTAATAAAAATACAACTTGCTTAGAAATTAAATAATATATAATGACTGTCGTTTAATAAATATAATAATATACATACGAGTATATTATATATTTGACTAGTGTAGATAGACCCTTTACAATTAAGGAAACTTATTCCAAAGTCAAGTCCATGCAAATTACCCACATTTCCATATCCTAAATAAAAATTAAAATTCGGAAAATCAATTCATCCCAACGCCCACTCATTCAGCGGCATCTTAATACAAACGTTCTTGCACTTAGAGCAAATTGCGCGCCATTGTTATTCAAACAGTATATTAAAGATTCATTCACGTCATTTTCAGGGTTTTGAATTATTTCCAGCTCGTACGGACCGCAATTAAGGGTATACTTTGAATCAGATGGAATAATTGGCAAGTTCGTTTTTTTAAAGTGTGCGGTATTGAAGTTACTTTTATTCATATATATAAATTAATTCTCAGAATAGGTTACAGTATATTATTATATAACAAGAAAAAATATCTTTAATGATTTTCAAAAGTTACTATCTACCATGAAACCTGGGTGTTTTGATGCAAATAGTGCCAAATAACTTCAGCTTCTGTGTGAAATAGATATCCTTGCCTGAAATCCTCCTCCTTTTTTTTAAAATTGTATATCTTTATACCTATCCGTGATTACAAGGGAATATGTCCCGGGCTTTTAGAAGGCGTACATAGAGTAAAACCAATACGCAGGGGCATTTTAGACCACATTTATTTAGTAAGGGAAGCTGAATAGCGAATGTCTGTGGCCATAGAAAAGTATGTTCTCACGGACCACCTATATAATTGGTATATAATTCTTTTCCATAAACAATACACCAGCATTAGGGATGAAACTATGGCACCTACCTGGCCAATGCCAATTTTATAGCTCTTCCAACTCCAATTTGACTCGCCTATAAAAGCAAGTCTGTTCCTCATCATTCAACTCCAACCAGCCGTTAAAAGCAAGCAGAGGAGGGGACACGGTGACTTCCCTCAGGAGCATGCACGTCCTGGGTGTCGCTACTCACCAACAGCTTGCAGCAAATACTAACTACAAGGGGGGGTTATTATGACACGGAAAGAGCTATAACAGTTATACAGCTCTGTCGTTTTCTCTAAGCAAAATCTAAACTGCATAGCAAAGTCACAATAAATTCTGTGGTGACTGACAGACCACCCACCGCATAAACCGCTCCATCTAGGGACTTGATATTTCGGAGGAATATTCCTTACCCTAAGGGTGCATTAAAAAAGGAACAAGAAGAGTTGCGGAAAACTAATTGTACTAGTGTGTCCTCTAGTAGGTCTGTACCTAATTAACAAACCTAAAACATAAATTTCTGGTCGAAATTATTCGTTACTGCTGAGATGCATCTGAAAGAAAATAAAGTCAACTTAACTGACGAAATACGAGCGTCGTTCACTGTTTATACTCATTATGTCTATTTCTGTGGTCCATAATATACTAAAAGATTACATGCTTTTACTCAGATAAATTTGAGAGACAATTAACTTTGTCCTTTTTCAAACTTTGTGTATGAAAAATCGTCACAAAGGATCGACTTAATCGTCATTAACTGACGCTGAGTGCTGCCGTAATATTTCTTTCTCAATCGAGTGCCAACATCACTCAGTGTGATTGGTTTACTAAACAGCGATATTGTTATTAAACTGGGTTGATTGGTTGAAAATGGCATTAAGTCAATAGTTGCGAAGTTAAGTTGGTTTTTGATTTGAACTACAGAAAATTGAAACTTAAATGTTGTATTTCGCAGTGATACTCGTATTTCATTATATGCCTATAGATGTGATCTAGTGATTGTGTAAAGGTCACAGAAATCCGTTAGATAAGGGTGGTGTGGTGTCATTCGATGTTCCGATACTTGTCGTGTCTAGCCCTTTTCTTGACGATGTATTCTTATAAGATACATACCATAACATTCACTTTTTAATATTTTTTTGTTAATATTTTTTTATGCTGTTTTAAATTCTGAAGAGGTTTGAACTCACGTTTTTTTTTTTATTTTGCCAAGAAAAGGGCTAGGGATGATAGTTTATTATTATTTTCATAACAACAAAATGCATAATTACGAGTACGTCACGCTGCATATGAACTGATTCAAATTGGTTTTTTAATAATTAAGTACAAATAAACCTCTTTAGTTAACCGTTATCATGTCATTTTTAGGGTTCCGTAGTAAACAAGGAACCCTTATAGTTTCGCTATATTCGTCTGTCTGTCTTTATGTCACACTCACTTCCTTATGCCGCGCATTAAGATTTATGATTAATTAAGAAACAATAAATTGGGTACACGTTAATCAAAGGTAAATGAAAAAATATGTACACATACGTCACACAGCTCCAACACAAAATACACACTCACTGTTCGCCGGTTCGACCACAGATAATCCACCATTTGTTTTTAGATCCATCTCCTCTCGATGCTTATAACAAACGATATGTTTTTATTAAATAAATTTTACGACTTTTATTATTACTACTAAGTGTATATTTATTATTAACAGATATTTCTTATTTACTTGACAGTAATGGTGGCCGATTTACAACACCAAATACAGGCCCAGTAACGGCTTATCTGTAATTACTAATTGCGTGATCAACAAATAGTACCTTAATCTTATTTAAAGTTTAAAACGTATATTAATACGTTTGGTTATTTGTTATTATTTGTCAGTTATGTTAAACCTGTCGTTAATATATGCAAACATCACACGTAATATAACTATAATAAGCAAATATCGTGAGGGACCCGAATCCCTTCGAGGTCGCTGCCCTAATGCCCTGACTTAACGTTTCTGCATATTATTCGGAGACACGTATCCGACCGGGTCGCCGTTTCCTTACCAAATTTCCTTGGAGACTGGAGTCACGTCACTCGTATTTTATTTGACAACGTGCAGTTCAACGTTTCCAACTCAAAAGACTTGAAATATTAAGTTAACAGAGGTTTGTGGCAGCAAATTAAGTATAATAAGAAATATTTCAGAAACCAACGCTGTCCAAATTTTAAATCACTATGACGATAAATGCATATTTTTTACGTAGGTACATGTATATTACCATTACGAATCGTTGTATTCTCGTATCATTCAAGCATACTCGTACCGGGCCTCTATTCAACTGCGTTATAACGATATCGTTTTTGACCTGTTTCCGTATTGTCAACGTTTTGATAACTCTTATGTCATTTACAATAATGGCGACTGTGACATAAACGATTCTTAAACGTGTCAGACACGATATCGTTTTAACGCACCTGAATAGAGGCCCTGGTATCATACAACACATCTTACATTATGGAACAACAAATGCAACATGACTAACTTTTGATGAACAAAAAAGGTTTTCGTAGAAGTATAAAAATATTTATTTTTCAGGTAGCTACCTAATTAGTAGGCTACAGGTAAAAGAACACGAACAAAAGATCGATCGGAACAAACGGTCAGCTCAGCAAAATATTCTCGGGGCCGCAACATTTTTCATCCATTTTCCCAGAATCCTTCCACTGGAACTTCATGAATATTTCAACCAGGATCAATTATTAAAATGATTTACTACTCCCCGGCCCGCTGTATAAACGTACAACTTGCCTAAGGTTTTATTTTCGCTTGAATACGTTTTTCCTTATAGCGGATGAACGTGGGTTCACTTTCTTTCTTTGAGCGCGGGAATGTCAAAAGTACCTATGTAAGGAAAATATTGAAAATTTGACAAGTGACTTTTTTCAATTGATATTTAGAGAGTGGATGCTATTTGCAGGATTGTAACAAGGCTTTTAATTTCTATCGACAGTTTTCCGCCGTGTTTAAGTCTGGTTTAGAACACAACATCAGAAGTAATTTATAAGTATACTCGAAGTTAAAAAAATGGTAGCAAATCAATCACCTGACCCAAAAAATTAAATCTGCCTTCATAGCGCGAGTAGCGCGACAGCATCAAACACAATCAGATTTTAAATGCATAGATCGTTAACAGCGTTTTACAGCGCATTTTTATTTCGCTTCAAATTTGCAGCCCATCGATATGCTAATGTGGATGCATCGGCGACGTAACGCGATATTCGCTACCTGCATCCAACAATTTGCAAGCGTAATGCTCGGCAATGCAAAGTACCTACTTTATTACTCTAACGTTCTGATGGTTTTAAGGAGCTTGAATTAATTTAGAACTGCCGTTTCACCAGAATCATGTGCCGTATGCATGCGAGTTATAGAAATATGAATTGGACAAGGTTGCAAAATATTACATACTAAAAAACTTTCTAAAGTAAATATCGTTCTAATTAAAATTTAAATTTATAGCTTTCAATCCAGTATTTCGTGAATGAGGAGTGGAACTTATAAGAGAAATAAGTTCATGGAAATCACACGCGAGGGCAATTGTTCAGTAAAAGAGTATTTTCTCTTGTGAACTAAACAAGCACATGGGGTTAGCTCCACGCGCTTCTGTTCAGATTCAGCTCGATAACAGATAGACCGAATACAAAATAGACCATAAGATCGTTCAAGATATCGAATTTTAAAGTGGTTTTGACACAATTTTTTTATAGATATACCTAAGTGATTACAAGCATAACATTGTAAACTATCGAACTAATGTAACAGAGTATTATAACCATCATTACAGATATTTTATCCTCATTAAAATAATAACCTTGTTTCAGTTCACAGCCTTGTATATATTTTTGTTTCAGTTTCAATATTGGTAAATTCATAATACAAATTGGAACTAATAAAATGTTTAAATACAATGTAACATTAAAAAAATGTTAAACATAACCATCAAAATGTACACCCAAATTAGATTTACGTATAACGTCAAGAGAGAAGGCGGTATAACGGTAAATAGCTTCAGAAATGACGCGAGAAGGAAAAACGCAAGGTAAAATGCTATAAAACGTTTTATATTAAGATTCTTTTGATATGGACTCAAGTATAACGTAAACCTTGAGCAATCGGAGTAGGTAAATAATGATGGAAATTTTAAAATAGCCCTTACCTATAGCTAATACTCGCCGAAAATAATAAAGGAACAGGATTAAATTGTAAATGTGTCGTGTAGCTTTAAAACAATAAATAGAATATAATAGAATACAAATTATTTCATTTCTCAAATTAGTTCCTTAAATCTAATGAAATATGTATTAAAATTTGATTCTGCAGTTAATGATAACCAAAGGCGCTGTGACATAAATTGGTGAACGTTATTTATTAGCTTCCAGGGTTGCAAAATTACCATATAACACTTCGAATTTAGATAGCGAGGCACATTTACCTCAGGTATTCAAGGCCTGCGATTGTGCCGGCTCCCTCAGCCGTAGAGTGCGATAAACTCTGAAAGACCTACCGGACACTCCATTCATGTAGATCATTGAGTGGCGCACGAGGGGCAACTGAGCAGAAAACCGGCCGGGGAGTCTACCTAGCTGTAGCCACCTTATCAGGTATGCGGGCGAGCACGGTGACGTTAGGTAAACTATATATTTATATAACGTATTTTTAGTTTAGCGCGTTTTTAGACTTGCTAGGCAATTAATATTTTTTCGCATTTTCTTAAAGTAGTTTTGTTTGGATGGAATACGAAAAATAAATATAAATCAGAAAAGTTTTATCGCTACAGAATGAAGTCGTAGGTTGTTTTTATTTTCTTAAACTATTACTTAATATAATATAATAATAATCCGACGGGTCATTTAAATATAATCCACAAAATATTGATTTTACTTGAGCTGCGTCTCTTTTTCGGCTTTGTGGACCGCTTAATAGATTGCGATAGTGATTAAAAAGACAATAGGGATTCAAAAATACACGAAGCGCTCTTTTAATTTATTAAGACTGATCGCCTTCGTTTATTTTCGTTTCTTTTTTGTGGTTTTTCGCCTTTAACATTAAGACAATGACTCGAACACTGCACGATTGTATTTGCTTCCATCTGTGTCATATTACTAATTAAATTAATACAGCATGTTATTTCGTTAGATCATTAAAACTTATTAATGTTTTTAATGAGCTTATTTATACATTAAATAAAAAAAACAGCATAAAGTTATTCATTTTTGTAAAACACAGAGATAATAAGTAAATTTGCTGGCAAGGGTGACATGTGACAAGCAAGTGACTGTCACATACACTTTCAAACGACCCTCATCCGTCACTTAGCATTTTTTCCACGTTATTACCGGTGTGAAACTGCTCATTCAATTGTCCGTGCTCCCTCGAACGTCAAGCGATAAACTTTAAAAAGATGAAATATAACCGGATAGCGGGGCGGTCAATTTAAGTGGCAGGACAAAATAGGGGTTGCAAAATATATACCTAAGCTTATTTACAGCTAGAGAATGAAGGAGAATGAGTTTGCTGCACAGGATATTTATTGCAATTGCCATGCAAGGAACATTACAGTGAGTGCTGGTATGATAATGTGTATTAATAGCGAAGATTTTCGTTTGTAGGTATATTAGCTCCTAAAAAAACCCTAAACATAACTACGCGGTGATGTGGTAAGACAATTTGAGTACTAGTAACTTAAAAATACAATCAATCAAAATAGATCTCAAATTTTCTTCTTTGCATTTGACATAGTTATTATATTACTTTCATTTCCCAGAAACTTGCAGGAATATTTCCGGTATTTCAACCAATCAGTCCTTGGCAAACAAGAAGTTGTTTATTGACATTGTAAACGATTTCATTACAACAGTCAAGAAAACTAATATCGGCTGTCATAGATGGGATATTTACCGGATTGTCGGTGGAACAAAAATGTTGAGCTATCGATCGCGTTCTGGAGCGTGACATCAGAGCCTCGTGCTCTAATGATATCGGGCTTTTATTGTGCGATGGGCCCATAACGACGAAATAGGCTTTATGACAAAGAGATAAGGTGTGAGGACAACCATCATCACGGAATATTAATTTAACCAGAGTCGATGGTACGAGTAATGCGCAGAATGGTTTGGCATGTATTGATAAATATACATAATTATATGTTTCCAATGACATAAAATTTCCGTGGTTATACGTTGAAATGAGGTATACATACAGGTTTTACCGTGACCGCAGCAATAATAATTGTACCTTATAAAGAACTTGAAAAAATCTTTCACAAGACTACAATGTGTCAGACATTTTTAAGACTAACATTGGCTAAGATGTTATTTTATTACGAGTAATGGTGACTGAACATGAAGTATAAACTCAAGTCTTACTTACTCGTATGGACTGATCAGAAATATAAAGCTTTATTGTTAGTGAGAGGAGTATGCAACGCACACACGTTTAAAATAGAAAAAAAAAACAAAATCACTAGACGAACATGAGTTCCGAACAATACGCGTTTTGTCGAAAGTTTAAAAAGAACAAGAAAACATTACGGATTTTGACAAACAAGAGCTAGCACTTTTCAAGATACGCATGCATGATCATTGTTTCCCTGCCGTTATTTTGTAGAAGTAATCCGGATAATATGATGTCAATAGAGTTCTAGGCAAAATAAACACACGCATTTTTCTTTTTTATTACTTACAATTAGATATGTCCCAAGTCCCTACCTTCTCTCCTTCAGTCTGCCTCAAGTGGCTATAACTGGTACGCTAAAATATTATCTTGCACTTTTTAACTGGGCTGGGATTCTACACAGTAAAAATGATATCGTCTTTGAGGTGTATCCATTTTGTCAATGTTTTGTTAACTCTTATGTCATTCACAATAATGGGGATTGTGACATCAACGATTCTAAAACACGTTAAGCGCGATATCTTTGTAACGCAGTAGAATAGAGGCCCTGTTCTTATTCTTATTATTATCCCTATTTCCTAAAACTGAAACTACCTTCGACCTTTCTCTGTTAAGTTATGTGACTGCCCCAATTCCTCTCGGTTTGTCACACTGTTTGGACTGTGTCCACATTACTATTATGACAGCGTACGCCTGCCAAGACGGGCTAAACGAACAAGCATAATGCATAATGCTTGATTTGAAATGCTGCACAGTTGCATAGGATGATGAGAATCTCTGTTTGATATACCTACACTTGGATTGGATGTATAGTTTAGTTACTAAACTTGTGTTAAATGTTTCGTTAAATTTAATAGTTCACTGTGTAGTTTTAGACTCGTCAATGGAGTGGTAGCTTTTTAAATCCAGTACAACCTTTGATTGTTACTTTTTCAAGGGGAAAACAAGCATCCGAAATTTGCATGTCGTCGTTGCCCTACTTGCATTACTTAACTATCATTATAAAAACCGGTCAAGTACTACCACATTGTAGTTGTTAAAGAAGATTTTTTTAATAATTGGTTTTGGGTTATTTTGACTACGGAACTCGGAAAATTAAAACGATATCTCGTTTGGCCCGAAATTTGTTATGCCCAAATCTAAAAGAGTCTTTATCGTGTTCTCGTGGCGTGATAAGATTTTGTGCCCAACGAAGTTGTAATAAAGATAATAACTGAATGGATTTAAATTCAAGAGCTTGTTATGTGAAGTCGCGAACTCTATAAAACCCGGTTCTTGTGTGCTTTTACTTTTTAACCCCTTTATGGCACGGATTCCTCCTTATCTGTTCCTCGCACCCTCACATCATAAGGGAGGGCAACTCGTAAAATTTTAAAGTCTTCGAGTTTAGCATTTTAGGCTTTATTAGAATAAAGTCAATGTTGACATTTCACACTTGAATCGTATACTTTTATCTGACAAGTGGAAATGTGAAAATTAATATTGGGTGAGCTTGCCCGTATAACTAAATTGAATAGAATTGGGAAAAGTAAAACTACTTCACTAATTTTGTTTTATTAATCATTATGCTTTTTTCGTACTTCATTATTTTAGGTGTTATTGGTAACCATTTAATAATTGCCACAAAATAAAATCTAATAATAGAAAACCGGGCAAGAGCATGTCGGACCATGCTCAATGTAGGGTTCCGAAGCCGTTAAGTACTAAAAAAATCATCAAGTAATCCCAAATTGTCTATTTTAAGTCAATTGGTGCTGTCGTAGATGATTTTAGTAGGTATAAACACTTCAATCGCCTGTATCTCAAGAACCAATGATTTCTATGATTTCTACTTAGTATTGATAGTTTTCCTTTAAAATTGGTTATAATGTATGCTCTATCATTTAAGATTTTTAGTATTTGTAGTTTTGGCTGTAGGGGGGGGGGACACTTGAGTCTAACAAAAATTACCGCTTTAAAGCTTAATATTTTATAAACAGATGACTTAATCCAGAAACTGTTTCCAACGACACCCACACTACAGGGTAGACGAGGTACACTAAAAATAATATTTTTTTACTTTTTATTGTACCACTTTGTTGGCGTGACGTGTCTTTGCACTAGGCTGCGGACGGACGGACGGACATGGCGAAACTATAGGGGTTCCTAGTTTGAATACGGAACCCTAAAAAGGATAGGTCAATCATATTAACGCCTAGGAATAGGACGACATTTTCCAAATAAGCCGAAAAATAAAAGTTACTTAACTGTGTTTCCTAGTAGATATTATTCGTATTACTTAATACCTCAAATTATTACGAACTAATACTCGTATGTACTTGGAAAAACAGCGCTAGTTTCTGAAACCCTAATGCTTGAAGTGTTTTTTGTTTTTACGCAAAACTTAAGTCAATCCCTATTGTGATCTGGGCTGGCATTCTACAAGGTAATAACGATATCGTTTTTGACCTGTTTCCGTATTGTCAACGTTTTGATAACTATAACTCTCTCTTATGTCATTTACAATAATGGCGACTGTGACATAAACACGATATCGTTTTAACGCACCTGAATAGAGGCCCTGTATTATTAAAAATTTAAGGGTATTATTATATTGATTTATGAAAATGGTGAAGTAAAAAGTTACCTGAGTTTGCCAAAATTTTGAGAACAGTGAGTGGACAACTGGACACTGCTTACCTAAAAACCTAATTTTCATTTGTAAGTTTTATATTTTTTGTCTCTTAGCAGATTAGTTTATTGCAATAAGTCTCTTCTAAATTGTCTTATCAATACGCCTGAGAATTAAAAATAAAAATGATAACAATCTTTAGTAAGTACATACGTATACGTTTTGGAATGCACCAAAATTATGAGATTCGGTAAGTAATTAATATACCGTTGAAATGCTAACAACTTATTTGTTACCATTTTCTACGTTCTGTCATGGCATTAAATTAAAATCGGTCAAGTGCTAGTCAGACTAGCGCACCGAGGGTTCCGTATCGCCGCATATATTCCAATTTGAAAAAGCGCGCGTCGTAATCTCATGTCATTTGACCATTTTTTAGTGTTTGTTGTTTTTCTTCAGCGTTTGTAATATAGTCATACAAGATTTGACGCTTGTACGTTTAATAGTTTTAACGATGCCATAAAAATACGTTGAGAAATAACGTTACTTGTTTGGGGTACCCCTTTATTATTTCAGTTTCTTGATTATAATTTTTATGTTAAAAATTCGCCGAAAAAAAGTATTTATTGTCTGGTTCAAAAGATCAGGCTCTTTAAAGTTAGGACGAACGGACAGCTTTTGCATATTAAAAGGGTCCCATTCCGTACCCAAAGGGAAGTCCACTTATGGGTATGGAACCTTAAAAATAATACTTTTTTATCCTACCCAAATAGCGCAGTTCAAAACCCGCAGCAATAAACTGGGATTAACACTCAGGGTAATTTGCCAAGATATATAGAAAGCTGACGTATTCGGTAATGTTATTATCGTGCCGTTTGTTTGATTGCATACAGATAAACGTGGAGGGAATAAGCCTCCGGCGTTTCAGAGGATTTCTCAAGGGACCGTGCAGATGTTAGCGAAGCTGTCGCCGGCCTAACTGGCACACTTTTCAGCTGTAAAACGTACATACTCGTATACACATACTTTTGTTTTAGTCTCTTAGAGTAACGCCTGCGCAAGAAGCCTAACCATTTTCAAAGAAAATGTTTACGTAAAATAGCACATACTTTCGTACACCGTGAGTCTCACGTAAGTTAACTCTTTTTTTTGCTCTTGGTCTTAACTGTTTTTGCTATATTTTAGTGAGTATAAAGTTCATTTTTATTTGTTTTAAAATTGAAAGTTGCATTTAGGAGCAAAGGTATTTGAACTTTATTTCCTTGATATTAAGTTCAAACTCCCACCTACAAAAATCTCCCTGATTGTGGTATGGTGAGCCTCATGAGAATTTATCGTTCTTTCCTCGGGGACTATGGCAACGATACCTGTTCTATATGATTCTAATTCAAGATATGGGCTACCAGTATGCCAAATTCATTCGGGTACGACTCATAGCGTTTTCATTGACATAATTTCATCTTAATAACGTTTATAGGATATAAACGTTAGATTTAACAACAAAAACTATATTTTTATTCAGTAGAGGTAACGTTTATTTTCTATTAAATCTTATGGTATAAGGTTTATTTGGACTAATTTACATACTACGTATTTGCATACTTAATTTTTAATTTTTATAACACATAACGACATAAGAAACAATGATAATTTGATATAATATAATATTGCCCGTGTGATTGCCGGGTTATAATAGTGCCACTCCATGTCTTCCCGGGGATGTCGTAAGAGGCGAATAAGGGAATGAGGCTTCTATTACTGTTATATAGGCGATGGGCTTGCAACCAGTCACTAATACACTAGTAAACATCTTAGCCTGCTTATGCAAAATGTGGTTACAGAATTGCCAACAACTCTTGTTGTAGTTGTTGGTATTTCTGTAGCTCTGCCTACCCCACTCTGGGAATGAAGGCGTGATAGTATGTATGTATGTATGTATATAATCCGGATATACTAACATAAATACTGAAGCCCGAAATTATGAGATTCTGGAGCGTGACATCAGAGCCTCGTGCTCTAATGATATCGGGCTTTTATTGTGCGATGGGCCCATAACGACGAAATAGGCTTTATGACAAAGAGATAAGGTGTGAGGACAACCATCATCACGGAATATTAATTTAACCAGAGTCGATGGTACGAGTAATGCGCAGAATGGTTTGGCATGTATTGATAAATATACATAATTATATGTTTCCAATGACATAAAATTTCCGTGGTTATACGTTGAAATGAGGTATACATACAGGTTTTACCGTGACCGCAGCAATAATAATTGTACCTTATAAAGAACTTGAAAAAATCTTTCACAAGACTACAATGTGTCAGACATTTTTAAGACTAACATTGGCTAAGATGTTATTTTATTACGAGTAATGGTGACTGAACATGAAGTATAAACTCAAGTCTTACTTACTCGTATGGACTGATCAGAAATATAAAGCTTTATTGTTAGTGAGAGGAGTATGCAACGCACACACGTTTAAAATAGAAAAAAAAAACAAAATCACTAGACGAACATGAGTTCCGAACAATACGCGTTTTGTCGAAAGTTTAAAAAGAACAAGAAAACATTACGGATTTTGACAAACAAGAGCTAGCACTTTTCAAGATACGCATGCATGATCATTGTTTCCCTGCCGTTATTTTGTAGAAGTAATCCGGATAATATGATGTCAATAGAGTTCTAGGCAAAATAAACACACGCATTTTTCTTTTTTATTACTTACAATTAGATATGTCCCAAGTCCCTACCTTCTCTCCTTCAGTCTGCCTCAAGTGGCTATAACTGGTACGCTAAAATATTATCTTGCACTTTTTAACTGGGCTGGGATTCTACACAGTAAAAATGATATCGTCTTTGAGGTGTATCCATTTTGTCAATGTTTTGTTAACTCTTATGTCATTCACAATAATGGGGATTGTGACATCAACGATTCTAAAACACGTTAAGCGCGATATCTTTGTAACGCAGTAGAATAGAGGCCCTGTTCTTATTCTTATTATTATCCCTATTTCCTAAAACTGAAACTACCTTCGACCTTTCTCTGTTAAGTTATGTGACTGCCCCAATTCCTCTCGGTTTGTCACACTGTTTGGACTGTGTCCACATTACTATTATGACAGCGTACGCCTGCCAAGACGGGCTAAACGAACAAGCATAATGCATAATGCTTGATTTGAAATGCTGCACAGTTGCATAGGATGATGAGAATCTCTGTTTGATATACCTACACTTGGATTGGATGTATAGTTTAGTTACTAAACTTGTGTTAAATGTTTCGTTAAATTTAATAGTTCACTGTGTAGTTTTAGACTCGTCAATGGAGTGGTAGCTTTTTAAATCCAGTACAACCTTTGATTGTTACTTTTTCAAGGGGAAAACAAGCATCCGAAATTTGCATGTCGTCGTTGCCCTACTTGCATTACTTAACTATCATTATAAAAACCGGTCAAGTACTACCACATTGTAGTTGTTAAAGAAGATTTTTTTAATAATTGGTTTTGGGTTATTTTGAAGTGTTTTTTGTTTTTACGCAAAACTTAAGTCAATCCCTATTGTGATCTGGGCTGGCATTCTACAAGGTAATAACGATATCGTTTTTGACCTGTTTCCGTATTGTCAACGTTTTGATAACTATAACTCTCTCTTATGTCATTTACAATAATGGCGACTGTGACATAAACACGATATCGTTTTAACGCACCTGAATAGAGGCCCTGTATTATTAAAAATTTAAGGGTATTATTATATTGATTTATGAAAATGGTGAAGTAAAAAGTTACCTGAGTTTGCCAAAATTTTGAGAACAGTGAGTGGACAACTGGACACTGCTTACCTAAAAACCTAATTTTCATTTGTAAGTTTTATATTTTTTGTCTCTTAGCAGATTAGTTTATTGCAATAAGTCTCTTCTAAATTGTCTTATCAATACGCCTGAGAATTAAAAATAAAAATGATAACAATCTTTAGTAAGTACATACGTATACGTTTTGGAATGCACCAAAATTATGAGATTCGGTAAGTAATTAATATACCGTTGAAATGCTAACAACTTATTTGTTACCATTTTCTACGTTCTGTCATGGCATTAAATTAAAATCGGTCAAGTGCTAGTCAGACTAGCGCACCGAGGGTTCCGTATCGCCGCATATATTCCAATTTGAAAAAGCGCGCGTCGTAATCTCATGTCATTTGACCATTTTTTAGTGTTTGTTGTTTTTCTTCAGCGTTTGTAATATAGTCATACAAGATTTGACGCTTGTACGTTTAATAGTTTTAACGATGCCATAAAAATACGTTGAGAAATAACGTTACTTGTTTGGGGTACCCCTTTATTATTTCAGTTTCTTGATTATAATTTTTATGTTAAAAATTCGCCGAAAAAAAGTATTTATTGTCTGGTTCAAAAGATCAGGCTCTTTAAAGTTAGGACGAACGGACAGCTTTTGCATATTAAAAGGGTCCCATTCCGTACCCAAAGGGAAGTCCACTTATGGGTATGGAACCTTAAAATAATACTTTTTTATCCTACCCAAATAGCGCAGTTCAAAACCCGCAGCAATAAACTGGGATTAACACTCAGGGTAATTTGCCAAGATATATAGAAAGCTGACGTATTCGGTAATGTTATTATCGTGCCGTTTGTTTGATTGCATACAGATAAACGTGGAGGGAATAAGCCTCCGGCGTTTCAGAGGATTTCTCAAGGGACCGTGCAGATGTTAGCGAAGCTGTCGCCGGCCTAACTGGCACACTTTTCAGCTGTAAAACGTACATACTCGTATACACATACTTTTGTTTTAGTCTCTTAGAGTAACGCCTGCGCAAGAAGCCTAACCATTTTCAAAGAAAATGTTTACGTAAAATAGCACATACTTTCGTACATCGTGAGTCTCACGTAAGTTAACTCTTTTTTTTGCTCTTGGTCTTAACTGTTTTTGCTATATTTTAGTGAGTATAAAGTTCATTTTTATTTGTTTTAAAATTGAAAGTTGCATTTAGGAGCAAAGGTATTTGAACTTTATTTCCTTGATATTAAGTTCAAACTCCCACCTACAAAAATCTCCCTGATTGTGGTATGGTGAGCCTCATGAGAATTTATCGTTCTTTCCTCGGGGACTATGGCAACGATACCTGTTCTATATGATTCTAATTCAAGATATGGGCTACCAGTATGCCAAATTCATTCGGGTACGACTCATAGCGTTTTCATTGACATAATTTCATCTTAATAACGTTTATAGGATATAAACGTTAGATTTAACAACAAAAACTATATTTTTATTCAGTAGAGGTAACGTTTATTTTCTATAAAATCTTATGGTATAAGGTTTATTTGGACTAATTTACATACTACGTATTTGCATACTTAATTTTTAATTTTTATAACACATAACGACATAAGAAACAATGATAATTTGATATAATATAATATTGCCCGTGTGATTGCCGGGTTATAATAGTGCCACTCCATGTCTTCCCGGGGATGTCGTAAGAGGCGAATAAGGGAATGAGGCTTCTATTACTGTTATATAGGCGATGGGCTTGCAACCAGTCACTAATACACTAGTAAACATCTTAGCCTGCTTATGCAAAATGTGGTTACAGAATTGCCAACAACTCTTGTTGTAGTTGTTGGTATTTCTGTAGCTCTGCCTACCCCACTCTGGGAATGAAGGCGTGATAGTATGTATGTATGTATGTATATAATCCGGATATACTAACATAAATACTGAAGCCCGAAATTATGAGATTGATTTTATGAGATATTATTATATTTGATCGTTATTAGTTTCGTTCATACATTATACCAACTAAATATTATACGAAAAAAATTTATACAAAATGGATATTATAATTTAGATATTTTGGTGTTATATTCGTATGTTACTATGACTTACGCAATCCATTAACATGAACACTAACAAACGCACCAACTTTTAATATATTGCAGATATGTATGTATAATATAAGTAGGTAAGTAGACAAGAAATTCTAAACTTCACCTTGCAAAATGTTATATTTAAATAACATCTAATTCACACTTGGTTCTTGCAAGCATTAACCGGATATCCTAAGCTAAATTTGCTTAGTGAATTTACGGTGTAAGATCCTTGTTTATAGCCCACCGATGCAGATGAACATAAATTGCATCGCGCTATGCATTTGTCGCTTCATACGTTTATACATATGACCGTTGCTTTATATGACCAGGGGGGTTATTATGACATAACAATGCAGTTCTGTTTACGCTCAGAGAAAAGGACAGAGCTATATAACTGCCATAGCTCTGTCCTTTACGCTCACCGTAAAATGAACTGCACAGCTGGGTCATAATAACCCCCCAGGATTGTTGACATAATATAACTCTTACTGAGATAAGTAATTGTGTAATTTTGAACTCTAACCTCATCTAAATAAAGGTTTTGGTCATTTACTTTTTCCTTAGAGCTACGTCCAGCAATGAAAGATTTTCAGCTGATTTGTTGATTACCCAATAATAATTTGCCTATAATTATGCAGAATCGCTTTTACTATTCGAATACGTAGACAAAGATTGAACACGGCAAAACCATATGGCTTTTGACGTGTTTATTGTTTTTAACTCGGCCACCATTACTGTCAAGTGAATAACAGCTATCTAAACGTTGACAATACAATTAATAGAATAGAGGCCCTATACTTTTACGGAAAATATCCTTAGCAAGAACCTCTTTTACTTCTCGACAAAGATGCGAAAGTCAATGTTAATGTTGACGTGCCACGTTAATTGAATACTACATAGGAATACGAATATTACAAAATTTATTGATGACGTTACGTTAACATTTCATACTCAATAGAAGGAAAAGTTTGTGGTGGAGGTACTGGTATTTATAATCCATTAATAAAAGGGCTTACCCCTTAATTTTCTTTTTCCATCGTATCCAGCTAATTATGGGAAATTTCCGAAAGATATTTTATCGACGATTTAAGCAAAGCTCGAATAATCTGAACAGTTCAAGGAGTTTTTCTGACTTTGAGTTCACTAAGTGCATATTAATTAAAGGCTCCACATCCAAACACACAAAAATCGTGTTCATAAAGCCATGATCGCGGCTTTCGTCTAATGCGATGGCAGCGGTCGCGTGCTGACTCCAATTTGTGTCGGCGCCTTATCGGCTCGGCTAATGTTCAGTGTAATGCCACTTCCGACATGAAAACTGTTCTGAACTCATTGTTCTGTACAGCGGCGCCTCTTTAAAATATTGTGTGTGGCAAACATGGCAGCCGATAGGAAGTCACTCGTTTCCTTGTTTTACTGTCGGGTTTGGGTAGTTAACGCTTTAGAAATGTTTTGACAATGCACGCACGAAAACGCCAAAACGTATTGACCTGAACAAACAACTAAATACACTCTGCTATTGAATTACATTGCAGTTACATACGTATATGGGGTGCTGTTTAGTTTGAATTAAAACATTTAGCATAATTTTACTTAATTACCTTTAAAAAGCATAATAAACGTTTAGCATAAAAACAAAGTGTATAATTTTATCAGGCATACGATCAAATAATTATTATGCATTTTAAATCAATTTGTTATTTCTAGAGTAGGTAAGGATAGACCTGTGAACAAATTAGTTGAAGTCAAAGAAGTTAGATTGTCTTTGATTTTAACCTACAGCCTATTATGTTTTAAGAAATTATGCATTTCGTTGTTATGCATTGTAATTCTTTTATAATGAGTTTTTTGTACAGATGAAAATGAGAATTTTTTATGCAAATCTTTACACATCCATGTATATGTACGCAGTGATCAAACTTCAGGTTTTCATTTTAATATAAGTAGGGTTGGGTTCATTCGCTAAAGAATGAACTCGCAACGAAATAGGTACCCGTCTCTCATGTCAAGGCAAGCAGGTGCGCGGATCAGCATTTGTCCCGTCAACAAACATAACAAAAGCCATTATTACGTTCGCGCAAAGTTTTTCTACCTTTGGGAAGGTTTGGCCAGCGCGTCCTGATATATCGCCTGTGTGGGGCACGCAAGAAAACAGTTTTTCATTGATTCAGTGCCGCATCTGGCGACAAAACGCCTCAGGCTTTCCATTCTGATGACTTGACTTGACATTTTTATTGCTTGCCATATTTTTCTGCGCGGCCTCCGAGACATTTGCCGTTTCTCGAGACGACGTAAAATATTGTTTAACTTGAGATCCGCTGGACAGATATGATCGTTTCGCCTTAGACAATACACGACGGGTGCGGCTATAATTGGTAATAGTCTTCGGTTGCAAAGTCTTGGATTTGCTTTGTATGATCATGTTAGAAAATCGCATGCTATTTACAGGTTTTAATGGATGCGGAAAGTATTAGATGCTCGTTGCATTTACGCTATTAAGTAGATTATGTGGTAAAAAATTATTTATAGCCTGACAAGATTCTATTTAGCCCTATTTCAATACAAATTCGTATTGCAGTAGGCTTTACCTACCTTATACCTACCTATTATAAATAACCTAACTATACTCTACCTACATACGATTATAACAGATAATGATGACTGCAAACTTAAAGCAGTCAACTTAATATCCACGATTTTGTTTATAAAAAAATAGATCAATAAAAAGGAATTTCATTAACTTAAAAAACTTTTTTCCTCAAAGCAAACTTTAAGTTCACAACTGTCAAGCTACATTACGGGGTGCTCTTAAAACAAAATACAATTTGTCATGATTGATCAAAGAAGTTGGGCGAAACAAAAAGGGCAGAGTAACAAAGGCTGTCTATTGTCAAAGAATTTTTGGTAAACATATTGACGGCTCTCGAGAAAATGTGAGACTTGTCCTTTAGTTACGTTGGAGGTGGATTTATATTTGTTCTCAAATGTCAATGTCTTCCCCTAAAAGTGTTAGTACCTGACAAAGAAAATTATTGTGAGAAACTTTATTGTTTCTCAAGTTACATTTCACTTAATTGGAGATTATTTTCCACGGATTGAGGTATTTTGAATATGTTACGGTTTGTTTGATATAAGCTTCACTTAACTGTTATACCAAAAACAAATGGTTCTCGGAAGCTATTAATATTTCAGTTCTTCGCAAAGTGGAAAAGCGAATCGAGTTAAGACATATTTTTTCTAAAAGAACTCGGTTTGGGAATAAACAGCGCTATAAATATTCATGAGGGAAGTAAGCCTTCTTGTCATAGGCCTTGAGAGCCTGATGGATAGAGTTGTGCTTTGCCGTCTTGCTTTGCATTATTTTATGACATAATGAGCATTAAATATTTTAACCAACCGTAACATTTCCATTTGATATTCAAACAGCTTTTATAATCTTGGTCAAAGATCTTTTTCCGTTTATTTTTCTTAATTAATTGCTTTTACCAGTGTCGTGTTTTGGACAGTGACCATGAAACCATTCAAGAAATAAGTCCACGTATACAACACGAGAAAATTAATTGTTCGGGCATAGAGTACTTACTTTCGTGGAATAAACTGAAGCACATGCTCCAAGCTCTTATGTGAAGTCCTTCTTTCATTTTATGAAATAAATAAAGTTATTTATTTATAAAACACTAACTGAAAGGCGGGAAAACAATGAATGCGATTGGCGCAGGACCGTGAACAGTGGCGTGATAAGGCAGAGGCCTATCCCCAGTGGGTACAATTACAAAAGTGAATGGGGTAATTATACAACACTTGAATATAATATACTACTGCATATTTTTATATAATAAGTATACTATACCGTTTGACTTCCGTAATAACGTGCTAAGACGGTTAAATAAAATAGGTACTTACAGTGTATCATTATCAAATGAGTTTTCTAACAATAATGTTATTTAAAATTTTGTTACATAAAATAAATGTTTGCCTTTTTATTACTTTAGGCTTAGATTGAAACAGGTAATGGCCTTTCAAATTCAACGTGTGCTAAAAAGCCTAAAAGAACATTTGGCACCGCTTTATCGTCTATTTCATCCTAATACGCCGCAAAACAGATATACACAAAAAGTAGTCGGCTAATGTTATCGGGTGCGGGAGATTTCCGCAAAGATTTCCTGCGTTCCGCCCAAAGTGGGGCGGAAGCCGGTATGCCGCTCCCGCTACTGGCGTATGTGGGGCAGGAATATTTGATGAATTCTTTCGGTATGGCATTTTAAACTCGTTTGCTACTATCATTATAAATACTTGAACCGTACAGCTGAAAATAATGGTTCCATTATCATGATATTATAACCTATTCGTAACCTTTCTAGTAGTCTAAATTAGCACTATACCAAACCAATAATAATTCAGGGTTCACGAGTTTCACGACGCAGCCTTGGCCTATGTAGCGTAAGTCTCATTTATTATTTTTACCCAACAATAACAACAACTTGGGAACTGGTCAGTTCACTGCAACCAGTTAACTAAATGTAATTAATGTTAACTACCCGTAATTAAAAAACTAAAAATACCTAAAGTACTCCCAGCATTTGAGGTAGCGTTCGGCTGGCTATTGCCATGACACTTGCACTCGCAACTAACAGTAAGTATAGTTTTGTCACTCGAGTTTCAAAGACCATATATGATTGCCAACTGCTATTAAAGAAACTAATAGACTATATAATAGTTAGAAAGAAGCAATTTTAGGGTCTAATAATAATACTAACATCTCGCCTTCACAAATTTATTTGATTTTACACTTTTCAAAACTTCAAGGCCAGACATTACTCAAAGACAAAAATCGAATGACAACATTTTTTTTTACAAATCTAACAGTGAAAAACCGGGCAAGAGCGTGTCGATCAAAACAATGTTTATACAAACCTACAATATTTTTGAAAGACCTATCCGATGACACCCCACACTATGGGGTAGAGAAAAAAATAAGAGTACCTATTCGTTGGTTAATTTTTGGATGGCTATTTTTATTACAGTTATATTTACTTATTTTGAAGATAAAAGCTTCTTTCAGTTACTCTATGTATTGGTATTCCGAAATATAGTAACTTACTTTACGGACCGAATAGTCTTTGAAAAGGTAAGATTTATTTATTAACGGAGTCAAAGTCTTTTTTTGCTGTGAAGAACTAAGTCATAATATAGTGTTTTATATATTTAAAGGGTCAGATGATCATTTGAATAGTTATAAAAAATACGTTCAGGTTTGTAATTTTAGCCGTTGAACATAATTACGGTTTTCTTACTTACATACTTTCCATAATTCTATCTTATTCCGTATTTTAAGATCGCAACATGACTTAAAATTCTAAGATAATCTTTCTTAAATACCACAAGAATCTTGTAACTTTCCAACTTGTTTGTGTAAGTAGAACTTTCTTGTAAATTTTTAACTCTAGACGTCCGCCTCGCGCCAAGACCAAAGGCTTACTGATTGATTTCTGCGGCAGCTGAGGCTTCCGACGAACACTTTTAAGCTCAATTTAAATATGCAAATCTTCGCGGCTGTCACTAATTTGCAGCGTGTTTTAATTGCAATTTTGTATAGTTAAATTTTACTTTGGGAGTTTGTATCAAATATAACTATTAAATTATCGAAGTGGATAACTTTTTGTTTAGAAATGTATGATATATTTTAAATACGTAGTAAGTTTTCTGTATAATTTTTTGGTTACAATACTTCAAACTGTATTTGTAAACCTTGTACAGCCACCGTCATAAATAAGTGATGATTTCTGTACCTTGTCGCTTTTAATCGTTTGATAATTTCGTATGACATCTCAAACACGACGTTAAAGTGACAAGGATCATAAATGATAACTTATTTATGCCGGTGACTGTACGCTACTCTTTAATTATGTAAAAAATATTCAGTAATAGATAGGTCCTCGCGTTTTGTTGGATAAATTTGAATTTACAAACTAAATTTTCATTTCCATCATTGATGAACTACATCTTTAACTACCTACATTATTTTTCAAACAAAAAGTTTTTAGTTTAAAAGTCTTTTTATTGAACCACGGACATGGCGTCCTCTTAGTGAAACCAAAACAATGATACATATTCTAATACTAACTGTATGTTACGGTTTTCACTCCTGCTAAGGTGTATTTCGCCAACGCTAGGGCAAATTTTTCGGTAGAAGAGTATTTTCCCTTGCGGACTAAACATAAGCACATGGGGTTAGCGCGACGCGCTTCTTTCAAGTCTAATAATTAGGGTTCGGAAAATCGGGAGCTAATATACCTAAACTTCGGGCTCAGTACCTACATCGCGTAGATGTTGACTAATATGGAAGCGGACTCAGTTTAATTTTACTAATAAATTTTCCGGGATTTCCCGGAACATCGGAAATTAGAATAATAGCCATACCAATGTATGAAAGTATTTAAATAGACTCATTCTATATATGCTGTGATCAAAATTTTATGTAATTCATGTGATTTTCATTTAACTGACAGTACAGTATTAGCAGACATCAAACGAAAGTTGTATTGTTACTTTTCGTAAAAGTAATGGTATAAAGGGACGTATCTTCGTTAAACCAGTAAATCAAAACAAAATGTACATTGTACATTACATGCTAGCAAAAGTAAACAGGTAATCAACAAACCGCGGCACACGTGGTATATTTTTGTATTTCCGTCATTGTTTGATGTTTAGCAGGTAAATAAAAAAGGACAGCAAGACTGCAATTGCCTGACATCGGAATCTATTGTTTTAAGATAAGAACTTTTTGAAGGGGTGGGATACAGATAAGAATGTCGCTTAGTGATCTAGGGAAGTTTATGATTAATTCGTTGCTGTGTTTGTAAACAATTAAAACACCAGCACACTTTTAGAGCTTATTTTATTTTAACGTAATTGACACAAATCAGAACAGTATTTTGTTGTGGATAATTCTCCTCGATAATTCAGGAGCTAAGCGCCCGCGCCAGTCGGTGCACCCTCTTTTATCCCCTCGTCGCGCGGTAATCGCCGTAAAACAGGTAAGTTCCGTGGAATGCCACCAGGGGGCGCCTAATATTGCTAACACGGCCATGCTGCTTCGTGCCTGCCCTCAGACACGACTGAATCTATAACACACAATAAAATATATTTGAAGTATTTGAGTTTGTATTCTTATTTACATAATTATCCCTTATCAATCGCCTCGGTCATCATGTAAAGAAATTAGATTGTTTTTAGTTTTACTCGCATATCACCGCGCCTTTAGTCTTAGGTTCGTGTGGATATGTGAAGAAAACCTGTCCAGTAGTTTTAGACCCGGGTTCACCTTTAGACTTAGGATAAACCACACTAACTTTTAGCACCGTCCCTTTAGACTTAGGATAAACCACACTAACTTTTAGCACCGTCCCTTTAGACTTAGGAAACGTCTATTAGTTAGTTTAATTTAGGTCTAAAACAACAAACTATCAAAACTTTATCATAATTCAAGCTGTAAAATGAAAAATGTAACTCGTTATGGTTTTACTCGACTTTACAGTAAATGACTTACACACTTCACTAACGGTAAATTAAAAAAAAGTCAACTAAGAAGTCTATGTAGGTACATACATACCCAATTGCTAACACGGTTCGTCGTCGAGGTCCAAATCGTGGATTTTAATCCACGGTTTCATGTTTTCGGCCGCAGCGTTACCTGTGTATAGCTTAGACTTCCTCTCACTGCCTCTTAGATCAGATATTTGGTACCTGTCATTTCCTAAAATCTTTTTCACTTGGAATGGCCCCTTGAATACTGGCATTACTTTTTTGCTTTTGCCATCGTTGGATTGGCTAGCAATTTTGACCAATACTAAGTCACCTTCCTGGTATTTCTTGGCTTTTACTCGAGTACAGTCAAACCTCTGCTTTTGGTACTCTGCACTGGCTAATATGTTTTCTTTCATCTGTCTACGCAATTCTGTGACGTCTGTATGATCCGTGTCGCTCTCTACTGCTAACCCATCACTATCTGTTCTCAAACATAGCTTCTATACCCAAACATAGCTTCGCTCGGCACAGCCTTAATGGTCTTATGATAAGTACTGTTAAGCGCCTGTTGTAAGTATTTAACACAATGATCCCATCTATCTTCGTCCAAATTTGCACCCATAGTTTTCATAGCGTCTAAAATCGTACGGTTAAAGCGTTCTACTTGGCCGTTTGAGCGCGGCATACCGGTAGCGATAAAATGCAATCGAATGTTTCTACTTCCACAATACTCTTTGAAATTGCTAGACGTGAAAGCAGACCCTGCATCAGCTATTATTCGACGCGGATTCCCAAAGACCTTCGTTATACTTTCTAATTCATGGATAACGTTAGTACTGTCATTGTTTTGCACTGCGCAAACGAACACAAATTTTGTAAATGAGTCTACAGCGACAAACATGTATTTGTTGTTTTTCTTAGTTTTGACAAATGGACCCAAATGGTCCACATGTAGTGTGTGGAAGGGTTGTGCGTGTTTGGGCAGTGGATACAGCTCTCCTTCCTTAGGGCCACCTTTACATTTATAGTACGCGCAATTGAGGCAATTCCTAATATATTTTTTTACTGTTCTTCGCATCTTAGGAAACCAATAACGATATGCAATTCTTTCTAAAGTTTTATCGAGAGCAAAGTGACCTAAATCGTCGTGATTACTCCTAATGACCTGCCAAATGCATTGTTTTGGTACCACCCAACGACGACCTTGAGCCGTTTGCCTATAAACTTTATTTCCTAATAATTCATATTGGTTAAATATCTGTTTATATTTATCGCTTTCACCAGATTCTAGGGCCGTCCTAATCTCAACTAATCCTGGGTCCTGAACTTGAACAGAGAGTAGCCAGTCGGCTTCTGTTATTGACAGAACGATTTCGGCCTCAGTCTGCTCCCCGCTATGTACGGGGTTTCGACTAAGAGCGTCCACGTGTTGCATACGCGTGCCTTCTCTATGCATAATGTCGAACACGAACTCTTGGGTCGAGAGTACCCAACGTGCAATCCGTGGGATTATTTCTTTTTTAGTAAGTGCGAACCTAACAGCACTACAATCAGTCACAATGGTAAATTTACTTCCTAATAAATAAAGCCTAAACTTTTGCAGGGATGTGACGATAGCCAAGAGTTCGAGTTCGAATGAATGGTACCTTTTTTCGTCCGCAGTTGTTTGACGACTATAATAGTATACGGGTTTCTCACCCTCGTCAGTCAACTGCATCAGAATCCCGGCTAACCCATCCCGACTCGCGTCCGTGTATAAAATACATTCCTTATTCGGATCAAAAATACTCAATACATTATCCGACGTTAGTGTACTTTTTAGTGTTTGAAACGTCTGTTCGTGTTTGGGTTCCCATGCCCATGAGCTATCCTTTTTCAACAAATGTGTAAGCGGACTCGACAAAACAGCACAATTTCGAATAAATTTTCGGAAATAACTTATTAGCCCCAAGAATTGACGGAGCTGGTGGATATTTGTCGGGGTAGGGAAGTCTTTCACTGCTTGTACCTTGACTTCACTAGGCATTATACTGTTTTCTTTAACCCTGTATCCAAGAAACTCTATTTCGCGTTTTAAAAAATGACATTTTTTTAAATTAAGCGTCAGGCCATTGTTTTTGAATATTTTGAGGACTTGCTCTAAAATTTGCAAGTTTTCTTCTACCGTTTCACTCACAATCAATACATCGTCTAAGTAAATAATGACCTTGCCAAATCGTAGGTTGCCTAGAACTTTATGCATCATTTGTTGAAAACAAGATGGGGCATTGGCCAGGCCAAACGGGACTCGTAAAAATTCAAAATGTCCATCTTCCGTAATAAAAGCAGGTTTGGAAATGGAGTCATCTACTTCGCTCATCTTTATTTGATAATAACCGCTCTTAAGATCAAGACTCGTGAACACTTTACAACCCTGCAGTCTATCTATAAGATCTTCAATACGTGGCATTGGGTATTTGTCCTTCACTGTCACTTTATTAAGGGCCCTATAGTCTATACACAGACGCTTTTCTCCGTTTTTCTTGTTCACTAAAAGAGCTGGGCTAGAATAAGGAGAATTGCTTTCCCGAATTATCCCGTTATCTAAAAGTTCCTCTACCATCTCCCGTATTTTTATCCTATCTGCTGGCGCAGCTCTGTACGGTCTACATTGAACAGGTTTGGAGTCGCTCAATTTAATTGTCATCTCATGAGAGTTTACCTTTCCCAACTCTTTAACATTTAACGCAATACATTCTCGATACGTATTAAATAATGTCAACAACTCACTGTGATGTGAGTCGGAATCGAACTGCAAACCTGAATCAGCGATGACAGTACAGAACTCGTCATATGTTGTAGCGTACTCAAATCTTAACGCATTACCTACTCTGGAGTACATGAGATCCGCGCGTTCCGTGACATTGCGGCCAATCAATATGTCGCTCCCAGATAGTTCATTTAACACGTACATCTCAACATCCTTCAAACATACTGAATCTAGTTTAATGTTTACTTTAACCATGTTATGTACAGTTTTCACATTGTCATTCGAAAAGCCTTGCAATGTCACGGGACTCGGGAGAGGAATGGTTGTTAACGAGTACTTTTTGACTAACTCTTGGGTTATAATGGAACAGCTACTGCCCATATCTATGAACGCGTCATGAGTGAAATCGTGAATATTTATAATTTTGCAAAACTTGTCTTTAGAGTTTGGGAAAGATACCCGTTTTGTTTCTTGTTTTTCACTATTATTCATGTTTGCATTCATTGACGCGTTTGCATTCTTTTTATAACAGATTGATTCAGAATGCCCTCTTTTCCCGCAAAATTCGCACTTAACGCTACATTGAAATCGTTTATGATTACCCCCGCAATTAAAGCACTCAAGAGGCTTGCGTTGTTGTGACGATGCCGCGTTTTGCTGATTGGAGTTAGAGGGTAACGACACCGCATTGGCTGAAAGAGTTACGGTCTGAGATGACGATTGATTCGATGACGACAGTCTAGTAGCATTGTCGCGATTTGTATTATGTTGTGATGTGACAACTTTTGTTGTTTTCGAATGGTATGTGCGACTATGCAAAAACCCTGCTAAACTGTCGCACGATCGGAAATTCCCTGCTTCTACCGACGCGCTAATGTTACTGTCTCCTATGTTTCCGATAATAATCAAAATTATGTCACAATCCGAGAAATTTAGACGTAAGTTATCTATTTTCGCTTTTTGCTCAAAGAAAAACGCGTACAATGACTCATTCTCTACCGGTTTTCGTTCCACAATTTCTTTAAGCAACTCGAACATGTTTCGTTTTACTTGGAAAGTTGACCTAATTTTTTCTTTCCAGTCTACCCACACCCACGTAGTCCAACTATGGTCGTTACGTAATAATGAATCGTACCAAGTTTTTGATGAGCCCTTCAGCTTATTTAGAGCTTGATAACGTATCATACTATCGGTCCAAGAGAATGTACTCGCGTAAGATTCTATTACGTTTAGCCAGGCGGTTACATTATCGCGCAGGGGGTCAAATTCCGGTATCATATTATGCAATGTGATAGAAGTTGTACTCACAGTTTCCGCGGCATTTTTTTTTGGTACCTTCCTTGATTTCTTTTTGGATCTCTTCCGTGGAGAAGGCGAGGGCGTGCGCCCCTCGCGGCTCGAACTGCTGGACCGGGAGCTCGAGCTAGGGCTCCGTCGCGACCTCGCCCGTTTCTTCTTCCCCATTATTAGTGGGCCTATCTAACGTTCTACTCACTTCTGATGTAAACAATTAAAACACCAGCACACTTTTAGAGCTTATTTTATTTTAACGTAATTGACACAAATCAGAACAGTATTTTGTTGTGGATAATTCTCCTCGATAATTCAGGAGCTAAGCGCCCGCGCCAGTCGGTGCACCCTCTTTTATCCCCTCGTCGCGCGGTAATCGCCGTAAAACAGGTAAGTTCCGTGGAATGCCACCAGGGGGCGCCTAATATTGCTAACATGTTTGACATGCTTCGGGTGTCAAATGTGTGCTCTGTTTTTACGTATTCTCAACGGTTACGAAACTAGTATTGTATCGGTTAGTAATTTTCTGCATGATTTCATTCTCGTAAATATATAAAAATATAAAAATATATTACTCTTTTCAGCTTACACTTTTTGATTTTGATTGATATGGCAGATTCCACGCAGGGTGAAGACATCGCTCAATCATGGATACGAGATTACCCAGAAATGTTATACGACGCGGCAAGTGGAACAATAACATGTATAAAAATTAAACAAAATGTGAAGTCAGTTTAAAGGCTAAGAAGAGCAATTTTACTCGGCATTTAAACTCAAAGACGCATCGAGGTATTAAAGTTGACTCGCCGGCTGATTTTTACTATGACCTGACATATTTTTTAATCATGTGCAACATACCATGGATACAGGTCGAGAATCCTGTGTTTAGAACTTTTTTCGATAAATATATTTGCAAGTGTCACGATAAAAACCGAACGCTTCCGAGCGAGAGCACATTAAGAAAGAATTTGGATAAAGTGTTTGAATCCCAACTACGGCCCATTAAAAATGAAGTCAAAGACCAAAAGTTATGGATATCATTAGATGAAACCACGGACTTTTTGGGACGTTATGTAATACATTTCTTAGTGAAGCCACTGAATGGCCAGTTTTCGGGACCTATTTATATGTTGGCGTGCAAAACCCTGCAAAAAGTGAATGGCCGTTCTGTATACGAGTTTGTGATAGATTGCTTAAGAGATTTGTGGGCTGATCAATTTCATAATAAGCTGCATAATGTTTTAATGCTTAGTTCAGATAGTGTAGCATATATGTTACTTGCTGGAAAAATGTTGAAAAAATCTTTGCCAAACATGAAGCACTTCACTTGCATGGCACATGCCTTACACAGACTAACTGAAACAATAAGATCAAACTATACCTATGTGGATATCTTAATAAATAATATAAAAAAAGTATTTTTAAAAGCTCCCAATAGGGTAAACGTTTTAAAGGAGATGTTTCCTGATTTACCTTTGCCTCCACAGCCGGTAATAACAAGGTGGGGAACCTGGCTGAAAGCAGCATTTTACTATGCTGAGAATTTAGAAAAAATCTCAAGTGTTGGAAATACATTAAACAGCAATGAAGCCGAGTCTATCAGGCAGGCTAAGAACGTGCTTAAAAAGCAGAATTTAAAAGTAGACTTGCAATATATTTACGAGAATTTTGAAATAATACAAATTGCTATTACGAGATTGGAAAAACGGGATTTGTCTATAATAGAAGCCTTTGAAATTTTTGACGAAGTAAGATTAGCCATAGAATAGACGATGAATAACAAATTCATTGATAAACTACACCAGCTTATCAATAGAAATCCAGATTTTGATGTACTCAGAGAAATATGCGAAAAGTTGAATCAGGAAAGTGACATTTATGTTTACGCAACACTTACGTCGGTAGATGTAGAATGATCTTTTCCATGTTTAAATGGATACTTACGGAATCTAGAAATAGACTTACTATGGCTAATCTTGAAAAAATAATTATAATTTACTATAATTTGAAGCAAGCTTCACATATGTCAAATACATTGAATGTTACAGATTCCTCATATCTTGAACCCACCCCTGGCCCTAGTAATAGTAGTAATTAGGTCGCACTTAAACTGTTTTTCGATTCTTTACAACTCCTCTGATATTATCGGGCTCAAGCAAATTAAAGTCTATTTTGTGACCTTTTGTTAATGTAAAAAGTCTAGATGTTAATGTAAAATTTAGCCAAATGATAGTACCGCGACCATCGTAAATTGTAAATTATTTTATTAGCATTCACACTAAACTTGTATTCGAATGAATACAGATATGCGAAATTTACGATGTTGGCAGTACTGGCACAAATTTCAATATTTGTTGATGTCATTAAAAAATTAAAGTTGTTTTATTTTCAGTGAATACATGTTATTAAAAAAAATGATTTGATTTTTCCACCACCCATATAACCGATGTATAAATGTACGTATGTAGTATATGTTAGTAAAAACGATTTATTCGCATATACTACGGTTACTTTATGCATTAAGCAATACAAAAGATCTGGTGATCCGTTTAAGTGGATAACGGGCATCGTGTTTTCGTAAGAAAGAATAAGTGAAGTGAAAAAACAACTATACCATAATTCTTTTCACAAAAGAATATCTAATGTATCCTAAGACGGTTTTCCTGTATCTCCTATACTTCAGGATTTCCATAATATACTGAAAACCACTCAAAAATACCCTGTTTAAAAAAACACGCTAAAAATATTGTTTGTTTGATATTATATTATCAATGTTATCATCTTAACACAATACCTATAATTATTTAAGCCCTTATAATATAACGGATTAACACGTGCCTTTTTGATACATTTTGTATGTCGTTAAAACATCTTGTATGTTGAGGAAATTCGATAAAAAGGCATAACCCAATGACAATTGATACGTATAAACTATTTTCTGATGTTGCATACAATCCCGGAATCCCGGAATTTCAATAATAAAAAATATTATTTTTGAGAAGCCGACTCCATACTTGCTTAGCTTTTTCCGGAATTTTGTTAGTTGTAGGTATAATAGCTCCCGATTTTCCGAACCCTACTAATAATACAATATTGCTTTTTACGATACAGCAGTCTTGACTGTTAAAGTGAATGAGAACTTCCATAAAGTTCCCAAGATGGTTAAAGACAAAACGGAATAAACGCCGGTACCTATAAGTAACTATGCCTTCAGAATAGATAAGCATAACCGTATATAAGCATAAAGCTGGCTATTAGGAAAGGGTGTATATAAGCCCCCAATAATAAAGTATAAATGATGAGGGCAGAAGGGTGCTTCTCAAGGAGTGATCCATCGCGGGGCGCGGAGATTTATGATAAAATCCTAACTTGCGAATGTCGCCGGCTGCCCGCGGCGCCAGCCAAGTACACCGGCAACTTTGTAATGGTTTAAAGAATGGGGATAATCTTCTTGTTTCTTTATTATTACTCTTCAGTTGAATATAAACAGTAATGTGTAAGTGGACATCAGATTAAAGGTCGCTCAGATAGAACTGTGATAGACGGAACGAACAAAACGAACGTTTCCTATGATTGTGTGTTGGTGCTTTATAATTTAACAGAGATACACATTATAATAAACACCGGATAAGACCCGATGGACCTTGCTCAGTGCAGGGTTTTGAGACCGTTATTACAAACACAAAAAAATACTCCAGCAAAAGAGCGTATCTTTATGGCAGTTACGTCCTATTGTTGAGAAGTGCAGTCTTTCGGTAAAAACTCAAAAACGGTATATCCAATTATTATTATTATTATGAGCCCAGAATGTCCCACTGCTGGGCAAAGACCTTTAAATTTGTTCAAAATAATAGCGTTACTTATAAAATAAAGGGGGGAACACAGTTTATGCAACTCTCAGAGCGATTGTTACCTAAAACATTTAATTATCAACCTAATTGCTTAGAAACCTTATGTATTTTAAAATAAGTGTCGAAATACATACCACACGTTAATGGTTGCTGGTTTTTTTTCAGCTGTTACCTATTACATGGAGTGCCCTCCCCAGAGATACATACCAAACTAAGTAGCGGCTTATACAAGAGACGTCCTAAACTCCAAATTTTATCGATAAACCTATACTGTAATTTTATGGAACTTGCTAACTATGTAAACAAACAATATATTGAAATTGACATCTAATGTCAATTTTAGTATGGCGGCTTGTTTACATAGTTAGCAAGTTCCATAGAATGACACTTTACATGTTGTAGTTTTAGAGGACAGGCGGACATGACAAAACTGTAAGGGTTCCGTATTCGGTTCACTCAATTTATTCGTGGCAGCTTTTTTGATACAATCTATAATTATGTAAGCTGGCGATCTATCGCGTAGGCCGCTTATTTAATGTCAATTCCATACATTTTACTACTTTTCAAAATTCTTCAATGACAGCGTTATGCATTTTATCTAGGACCCTAGGTTTTATATTTAACATAAAAAGAGTTAAAGTATGAATGAATGCGTAAATTACAATCGTTACATTTACTTTACATTTATACTTTATTGTGGTAATACAAAGATGCAGCCTCCTTAGTTTTTCCAGAGATGTTGTTTACTAGCTCTTAATTTCATTTTAACCATTTCTTGCTCGCTCCACGGAGCGCGGTTTAATTAAAAAGTTAATTTCGAAGATAATTAAGCGTTTTAGGTTTATCTTGTACCTATGTTTAATTAAATTTTAATGGTGTTAAACTAATTAACATCTAGAACTTCGTTGTAAAAAGTGCATTATTAATAATTATTAACATTTACATACATCTATGCATTTGTTTATTTAAATGGCTATAAATACTATTCGAGTTTATACCGTGCCCAACATAAACTCGGCGTCAAAAACATCGCACCTTTTGAAATTTTCAAAAGAGGCCTCACAGTCATACGTTACCTTAGATGAAATATGGTTCATATCTGCTTCATGTCAAAACTAAAAAAGGTGCGAGATTTTTGACGCCGAGTATATGCTTGCTTATTTAAAGCCGTTACAAGTTATAAATAATTTAATATAACGTGTTAATAGTAATCAACATGTCTTGTCTTACCCAGAATAGGGCCTGTTTTAAATGAACGTAAACTACATTTGCAATGCTGTTTTTTTTGGTCATTATGAAAGACAGGCAAACAGACAAGCCGATAACTTGATGGAAATTGCGTGCGTACATTACAATAATATCGACATCGGCTCATACGTCTAGTCTCGATAAAAATCAATACTTAACAAACTCAAACAAAACCGAAAAACATATAATTGTACGCGCAAGAATCTTCTTCAAAACAGCTGCGTGGGCAAGCGTAGATACCTATTCCTAATTCTCAATTTATTGCCATTAATGAAGGACACGCAAAATAATCAAGACACATGTGAATCACTTTGGTAATAACCTCAATGGACGCTTGAAAGATTGAATTCGATTTTATGTTTACCATGTGCTGTAGGACCAAGGAGTGTTAACATAGGCTGACGGGTCCGAACAATGCTTTCCATGCGGGCTGCCCAGATAAACTTTGAAATGGTCTCGACAACGTCCCACACAATACTAAACTCTACCTCATAGCTTCAGAGTTCCAAACTGCATGCAGCCGGGTGTACGCCTGAATAATCATTCATGTAAATGGCATGACTCGGGAGCAACATTACGTAGTTTTGCCTCCGATGGAGTGAGTCTGGAACGGATTATCCGAATCCTGAATAGTTAATTTGCTTTAAAATATATATTTGTGTGTATTGTTAATATGTTCGCCGATTGAGCGTTTGTTTGTGGTCTTTGTTTTCTAAATTTATCTGGTTGCTTATTCTGGCTTACAGTGGTATTTAATTCAATCCACTCTAATCTACCATATTAATTCAATTTGTACTTTAATCAACTATTTTTTCAAAATAAATGTTTATTCAAACGTAGAGTAAACGTATTTCTTTCTTTCTTTCTTTCTTTCTTTCTAGAGCGTGATCATAATTTTTCATGGAAAAATACCATTGCTTTGTTCAAGTTTAACTATAATTAATGTCGTTTTGGTTGAGGTAATCAATCCTCATTTAACTCGACTTGTTCTGAGATCTTTATATCAATGTGTATGTACATTCGAATACAAAAATGTCAATGCTACACGTCCTAATTTTACAAGTACAAGCCCTAATTTCATAAACCCTACATCTTCGTAAAAATATATATGGATCTATAACAGAAAAGTAATGAACAGTGAATATTTTTTTTACCTTACGCCCATAATATGACTGTAGCGAAACGGCCAAGTCACATATTTTGATTATAGTGTAGAGTTTGTAAAGTTAGGGCGTGTAGAGTTACATATCTCTGGGCCTCTATTTTTATGACTCGGTCGCTATTATTGTAAATGAAATAAGAGTTATTACAACATTTGGCAATACGGAAACATTTCAAAAGCGATATCGTTTTACCGCGTAGAATCTCGGCCCTGATGACTTTTTGATAGTTCGAGCCATATATATTATGGTCTCGTCTTCGCAATATTTTACATAAAATGTTTCTGGTGGGGTAATCATTTATCTATGCACCCTAACTCATTAAAAAACTGTGCGAAAGTGTATACATATAACTGAATAAGCTCAACATAATCACATGAAACCAAAAAAAAAACAAAATTCAACCTCAATTTGTTTGAACTAAAAAACTATTTTTTTAACCCAACAGCCAGTAGCATTAACCAAATATGAGTAGTTAGGTAAGTTTTCCATTTTCATTAAAACATAAAAATAAGGTGTAAAAGTCGTGACATCATGATTGTTACTCACATCTTAAACACAGTATTAACGGGATGGAGTTCCCCTGGGCCAAGAAAAGTAATGAAAACATCAGCTGACTGTAGCGTGATGAGAAACCTCGTGTGTGGTGCGGTGCAACTTCATTAGATTTTTTACCACATTTTTTAATTCGTTAAAATATAATTAAAACTGCTGCAGAACTCCATTATGTTGATGAATGTTACAATTACCGTTAATGTACGAACATTTTGTAATGAGAAAAATATGCATAATTGTTAATGATGTGAGTTTGATAGTGACATAAGAGGTATAAAGCATAACTAGACCTTTGGACGGAATTTGGTCTTAATATTTGTAAATGAATGTAAAATCTTGTATTAACTCAAAATTTGTCAATGGATGTTTATAAACATGCAAGAGTTATCAATCATCCACAAGATTGCAATTTGTTTAGAAAAATATTTGCCCTAATGTCGTTCATTAATTACTTTTCATTATCATCCACCTTTTAAAATTAATTATCTACGAGCGAGCTATACCTTCATACACTAATAGCATTTTATCGAATCAACTGGATAAACATACCATTACGACACCAATTAGAGGGACAGAAAAAACATTCAATAGCATTATCTAATCTGTTACTTCGACAGTTTGCTTTCGAGGTCAAAGTAGTTTGTTCATAACATTCGGCATCCGGGAGTTATCGTCAGTCTGAACTCCGGCCGCGGCGACGATGGACTTCAAGAACAAGGTTGTTGTGATCACTGGTGCAAGTTCCGGCATCGGGGCAGCTGCTGCCTTCCTGTTTGCCAAACAATCTGCAACGCTCGTCCTAGTCGCAAGAAACGAACAAAAACTCAACGAAGTAGCAACAAAATGTGAAGCCGAAAACGGAATTAAACCCTTAATTATCAGAGCTGAATTAAGCAACGACAATGACGTAAGAAACATTGTTAGTGAAACTGTTGAAACATTTGAGAAAATTAACGTGCTAGTAAATAATGCAGCTGTTGGTATGCGTGGTAGCATCCGTGATGGTATTGAACCATACGATACTGTAATGGCTGTGAATGTTCGATCGATTTACCTTCTAACTAGTCTAGCTACTCCTTATTTAGTGAAGACCAAGGGTTGTATTGTGAACGTATCAAGTGTTGCAGCGTTCAAACCAATCAAAGATGCCGATTATTTACCTTACTGCATTTCTAAAGCAGCTCTTGACCAATTGACGAAATGTGTTGCTCTGGAGCTTGCTCGTGACGGGGTAAGAGTGTGTTCTGTCAATCCTGGAGGAACAAGGACGCCGTTTGCGGAAAACGCAGGATTCTCTAAAGCTGAAGTGGAAGAACTGTATAAGGCTCGTGATGAGAACTATCCATTGGGTAAAATGGGGGAAAGCGAGGAGGTCGCTGACCTGATTGTTTATCTGGCAAGCGAGCGCGCGCGCAGTATCACCGGTGCCATTTACGTAATAGATAATGGCGAAACATTGATGTGATACGTGTGACACTATTTTATGGGTGCAGTTGATTTGTTAGTGTGTTATATGTGTATAAGATTTTTAGATAAGTATACTGTAATATTTAGCTACCTTTAAATTACTTAATGAAATGCATCGATGGATTCTATTATATACAATACTTTAAGCATCTCGCTCATTAAAATTGGCCGAAATCGGAACTTGCTTGAATTTATAATTTTACCGAAGTTATATTCAATTTGTAACGTTTAATTGATTTACAATTAAACGTTCCTTTCCTTGACATAATCATTATTATTTCCTACTTTTGTATTTGAAAAAGTCACCAGAGAGATTTTCCAGTCCTCACAAGACATACAATAAGTCCAAGTATTTCCAGGACTTACCACCAACCTCAGAGGCATTTTAGAGAAAATTTACTCGTTCCTTTTCCAAACCTGTGTATGAAAATTCCTGACTAAGGAATGACTTAATCGTCAAGGCAGCCGTTAGTCATTATTATTGGAATGGAATGTAAGATGTTATGAATTAACGTGGAACGTAGGTGTTTAAGAAGGGTAGCAAAAGAGTGTGCGAGGCAGATTAAGATTTGAATAGGAAGAAGTGAAAAAAAGTGTTTTCATCAAGATTAGCCGAAGATATTTTAGCCTTTTAATTACAAGTCATTAAATTATATTAGTATAATTACTAAGGCGATATTATTTTTCTAAAGTAAGTTACTATCTGAAACTAACAAACAATGTAACTACAACGGCACCCTCGCGCTGATGTGACCCGCATTCATAATGAGCCTTGTCGGACTCTAGTTCTATTTTTATGTAAAATTATACGTAATGACGGGTGATAACAAAACAAATGAGAATACTTATCGGTCTCTTTACAAAAAAAACAGACCGAATAAATAAAAAGAATGGTATGTAATGTTGTTGTTACCTCTTTCGTGATGGTAGTCACTTATTTTTTTAGCGATTGTACTCAGTACACTTAAATTGTACTCAGGTGATAAAGAGGATAAAAGCTTGTGTATGTAAAATGGATACGATTGCCGTCCAGCGCACTTGTGCGACTATTTTGACTAAGCTCCGGCGCACAGCTGACCATGGACCATGGATTCAAATGTTAATTAATTATTTTAGAAATAAATAAAGTGTATTTTTAATGCTATTATATTTAAGTTTCATTTCAGATCCTGTTATAATTTTTTCACCTTTTTAAAAAAATCTCATTTTTTTGCTATCACCCGTTACACTTCAGTATCTTGTTCATTTTATCGTTAACTTTACCCGCCAGTATAAGGTTAATAAATTAATTTTCCTACTAACTTAGGGTGTTACTCGCTGAAACATAAATACTGTTCCGAGCAGAGGCTAGACGGTAAGAACCTTACAAGAATGAACGCGTGTAAGGCAAGAAATAAAGCCCAACATAAATAGGCTGACAAGTAACGCTGCCTTGCTAATTTAGTTCATGTTTCTAAGGGTATTAGTCTTCATTCGGAATGGCAGAAACGTGGTGGCGTGGCGTAAAGCTCAACGTACGGTGGACGCAAATGAGGAATAACACACGGCCGGGTGTAAGAACAGATGACGTGATAACTTGCGTTATATTACAATGTATCACTTTATTAAAACGCATGCGTTACTATTAACCCTCATTTTGAACAGTGGTTTGTTACTTCGAGAATATCGTCCATGTTACGTTTGATATTATCTGATTATTCACGTTCGTATTCAATATTTATTAAAAATTACCGAGGGACTAAAAATGATTTTTGTTCTTGGAACATTTTTAAAATAATGAATATTTTTTCATAGATAATGAATTTAATTCTTTGACAACAACAGTTTCTCATAAGTACCTTTAAGGAAACTTTTAGTCGAAGTAGGTATAATAAAGTCAAATAAGTGTCCTATATTCTGAAACGAACTTGACAAAGTAATGAGCTAATTTCGATTAAATAAATCGCGAAAGACTCACGAAGTAGAAGTTATTTTTTGAATACCTACGTAACGCTAGGCCCATCATAAAACCTAAATAATATCACCAGTACATCAAGTTACAACAACGTAAAAGCTATCTAGCATTCTCGTCGTCCTTTCTAACTAATAAAATGATATACTACATACATACTACATACATAATGTCCATTATTCAAGGTATTGTGAGCGACAGTGTGCGTGCGAAATGTGCAAAACGTGCGTCCCGCAACCCCCTAGGGATTTGCGCAGATTTTACAATTTTTATTTGCGCTTGTATGTCCTGAATGGTATTGGGTGCGAATGGTGAATGTGCAGTATTTTTTCACCCTTTCGTTTAAGCTTTAAGCTAGCGGGAATCGAGTCGGACCAGTGACAAAGTGACGGTGGAATTGCCGGCCTTTGAAGTGTACTGACATGGTTATAGAGATATTAATACCATAGTGCACTTTGAAATTTAATTATAAGCAATCTTATCAGCCGTTGTTTCTGCTACACCATAGACGTATTTGGTTAACTTGGTAGCTGGCTGGTGACATTTGATTTACGAGCCGAGAGGTCAAATTAGATTTATTTTACATCTATCGTATAACAAAAGCTAAACTCGAAATACTAATTGAAAAAGCCGACGTTTTCAGAAGAAGTTCTGTAATACAGCTCTTATAGGCAAAAAAAGTGCTCTGGGAGAAATAGAAAAGACAAATAAAACATCATGGATGTAAGTTATGGGGCTTGGATCAGACCACAATCGAGTAAAAAATATATTTTGATCTTTGTATCACATTGTTTTGTTCAACCAGGGTATAACCATTTTGACCTATGTCAACGCTGTCAAACTGCATGGCTATCCATGCAGTTCAGTTTACACTGAGAGAAAAGGACAGAGTTATATAACTGCTATAGCTCTGTCCTTTCCGCTCGCCGTAAAATGAACTGTATAGCCATGTTATAATAACCAGCCTGGGCCCGTAGCATGGTCGCGCCTTTATCGATGTGGATAAACGTGGATAACACGTCTGTCACTCTCGCACTGACATACTGGTCAGAAAATAACAGATAATAACGATATCGTCTTTGATGTGTTTCCGTATTGCCAACGCTGGTTACGTAACACGACGTTAGCGTATCCTGTCCTTTCCTTTCACGGTGCATTTATAACGCTTCCCTGAATAACTTATACATATGATACCCATCAGAGTTGAGCACCCTTAATTTTCGCCGCCATAAAGCGACGCCTCCATAATACAATGTCATTTCACAAACATTTATTTCAGTTCACTGCTCATGATGCAAATGTAATAAACTTAATGGTCCTCAACCACTCGTGTATGCCTCCTCATCCCCCCCGCGAATATTATGCCAGCGTTATTTTTACGTTAGGACGAAGTATTTTGGTTTACGTTTTATGATTATGTAAAATTCACTTTCATTGTGTTAATGTTAACGGTAATTTAATGAGAGCAATACAATACCGAATTTATAGGTAAGTTGGAACGATCACGAACATTAAAATGATGGTAATGTATTGTTTCCTATCGCATAACTAATTTACATGAATAGAGCTTTATTTGGATGTGTGATTGTATGTACTGTTTGAATATGATTTATTTATTTATATTTTATTTTCAAGGTACAATACTGAACTGAACCTATAAACTAAATATGAATCATGTCTTAACTCGATGGATTTTAAAATGTAATTCTGGCTCAGGTCTCTTTGACATGCCGCCATTGCTGGTTTTAATCAAAACACGGACATTGGTAATGTAAAAGACCTTGTAAACGAGAGTTATAAGTTGACGCATGCACAGATATTGGTGTGTTTTTGCAGACACTTTTAAATTTGAGTTCTAAACCGTCGTTGGATTAGTAAAGTAAAACTCTGTAGCTTTGGACAAACAGTCAATTCATTTAAAGGTGAAAACATAAACTATATTTAAAAGATGTAAAAATGACATTTATACGAAACAAACGGAAGTTAACCGTACTTAACTGGCCCGAGCCTAGTGAAACCATTAATTTCCCGACGAACAATCCTGTCGTTTGCGAAAAAATCTTGTCGAAATGCACAAGGAAACCGTCAAGGGCTGATCGACAATAATTAGCAGAGTGTTGAGGATCCAAGATTGATGGGCGAGGCGCGAAGGTCTGTCGTGATAAATTGCCCATTCTAGGTCATCGGGTATTTGCCTATCGCAACGCTGTCAGATTCGACCTAGATTCTTTCGTCAGCTTGAGGAACCCAGACGGTCGATTTTTGAGAAATCGAGTCCTCGATAGTGGAAAATAAATCGCATCCGAAGAAGCGTTTTTTTTCATCGGACTTTTCCGCGTCACGTTAATTTTAAATAATATTTCAAGAGTTCGGTTCTCAAAAATCAAATTAAACAGTAAAATTAAGCGGCCGAGTCATCAAGAATATGATTGTACTTAATAGGCGTAAAAACTAATTAGAATAAGGGCCATTAGGAATACGGTTAAGTACGATATCAATAATATTTTTTTTAATTATATAACAGATAAGCAAAAAATACACATGGACAAATAGTCTAGGCCGTTTTAATTAGAATTTTTGTATTGGCATAAAGATCGCTATCATACTAGCACTCAAAAATTTTGTCATTCGTATCTCATATAAGAACTAGCCAAGTGCAAGTCCATGATCCATACCATTTTTGTATGGGGGCTTCCTTTAATTTTATAGAAATACCTCCACACAGTGCGAAAATTTCGTCTTTCGAAGCCCGCTGACAGGCAGAGACACACATACACACAGACATTCAGACAAACGGACAAATAGACAGACAGATAGGCAGATGGACAGCGGAGGATTAAAAACAAAGATTGACGACCGTTATGAAATACTGATAGTTAGTACTGTAAAAGTGTACATGTGATTGTATCACCTGAGGAGTTACCATCACATGGCTAAGCAATTCAGATTACGGTGAGAGAAAGAGACAGAGCAACATAACTGCTTTAGCTCTGTCCTTTACCGTCATCCTAAACTGAACTGCTTAGGCATGTCATGGTAACCGCCCCAATAGTAAGTGGACTCTGAAGCTTATTGGACAATTGCAATCACAAAATAGCTAATGCGTTGCCAGCTGAGGACTAAGGTGGATCACGTTATCTAGTTACTGCTACGTAAGTAAAAGGCAAGCTCTAGGAACTGACTGGTTTATTGATCCACCCGCATTACTTATCTTTAAACTTATGAGCTACCCTACACATTCCCCCGTTAATTATATGTATGTATTACAAACTAGTTGCGACGCTTAGCCCGTTGCTGGGCCCGCAAGGCCCGGGCAGATGCGTCCTGCGGCAGGGAGTCCGGACTGGCGGGGGAAGCCGGCCGTGGCGACGCTGCTGGGGGCGGCGTTGCCATTCCCTCTTGGTGATCTGGCTCCTGGCCGCCGGACGCGTCCTCAAACCTATCGTCGGCATCGCTCTCGACCGATTCTCTATCGTGGCCGGAGTCGGGTCCGTAGTTGGTTCGCGTCAGTGAATAGCGGTGCTTTTGACTGATCGGAATGATCTGGTCCTGATGCCTCCGCCATTCCACGCCGTTCCCCATCTCCACCTTGTACGATACCGGCCCCGTCCTATTAACCACGCGCCCTTCGGACCACTTAGGTGCCTTTCCCGTGTAGTCGCGGGCGAGCACTTTGTCCCCGGTACTAAGGTCGCGCGGAGGCGCGCCGCCCGCTGCGGCCGCCTGGCGCTGCTGTGCGGCGCGGGCCGCGGCCGCCCGGTCCGGGCGCAGCGCGTCCAGGCGTCCGCGCAGTCGGTGTCCCACCAGGGCTACGGCTGGAGAAACGCCAGTTGTTGCATGCTCACAATTTCGGTATTGAAATAAAAATTTATTCAGCGCAGTCGGTACGCTCTCGCCCTCCAATAGCGCCCTCTTAATAACTTTTTTAATTGTCTTTACCGCGTTCTCCGCAGCTCCGTTGCCCTGTGGTCGATACGGTGCTGATGTCACGTGCCTAATATTATTACCATCACAATATTTTTTAAATTCTGTAGACATAAATGGTGGGCCGTTATCGGTGACGAGTTGCGAGGGCAGACCGAATCTCGCGAAAATAGACCGGAACGCGGTAATCGTAGTGTCGGCATCGGTGCGACCCATCATAACGACCTCGATCCACTTCGAGTGCGCGTCTATTACAATTAGGTATTTCTTACCCCCACATTCGGCGAAATCCGCGTGAATTCGAAGCCATGGGGCCAGCGGGAACACAAGCATCCTCACAGTCGGGATCCCACTCCCAGCGAGTTTCTTTTTTTAACAAACTGTGTAAGGGATGCAACAGAATACTTAAGTTAGGTATGAACTTTCCGTAGTAATTTAGCATTCCTAAGAAACTCTTTAATTGCGAAACGTCGGTGGGAGTGGGGGCCTCAGCGATAGCCCTTAATTTTAAGGGATCAGGGTGTAACCCAAATTTATCTATGATAAATCCCAAATATTTTACACTTTTTTGTAGAAAACTACATTTACTTAACTTAATCGTGAAACCGTAACCGTTCAAGTACAGCTTTTAAATTGCATAAATGTTCCTGACGTGTCTTTCCCGTCACACAAATGTCATCTAAAAACACGACCGTGCCCGGCACCCCCCGAAGCATTTCCTCCATTAATTTCTGGAATTTTTCCGGTATACAGGACAATCCGAAAGGTGTGCGGCGGTACGCGAAAGTCCCCAAGTGAGTCGTTATCGTGGTATAAGGTTGAGAATCCTCTGTTAACAATACTTGTTGATAAGAGTGTTTTAAATCAATTTTCGAGAATTCTTCACCTCCACTTAATGTGGCAAACAACTCCTCAATACGCGGTAACGGATAAAAATCCCGCTTAAGTTTGGGATTCACCGTGATCTTGTAATCGCCACAAATTCGTATATCGCCGCATTCCTTAATAACCGGCAAGATCGGGGTTCCGTAGTCCGAGTGATCGATGCGATAAATCGTGCCCTCCTGCTCGAGACGGCGCAGCTCGCGCTCGACGCGCGCGCGCAGTGCGAAGGGCACCGGCCGTGCTCGCGCATAAACCGGATCTTTGTCAGTCAGCTGTAGTTGAAAGGTTTTTTTACATGTTCCTAAGTTATCAGTAAAAACTTCGGGAAATTCGGCCGTTAGCCGACTCACGAATGCATCCTCAAGAATGTTATTAAAATTTATTTGTTTTACATTTAAAGCGCGTACTTATCCACTCTCTTCCCAGTAG